>PYXC01001398.1:1517500-1567500 GCA_015244755.2 Tenualosa ilisha | reverse complement strand
TTGCGGCGTGCCACTCTATTGATTTATTTATCGAGCGAAATCTGCCCCCGGGGCTGTGTGGAGTTTGCAACCCTTGGGTTGGCCAGCGGAGGGCCATTGCAGCAGTACCTCCTTCTACCCCACTCACCCCTTATCACAAACCAGCCCAACACCCAACCCGTCCCCTGCCACCAAGCAGTGGATAATGAGTCCTCTGATGCACTGCAGACCGACTGGACCAGCTGTTGTAATTGGATGTGTAAAGATGTTGTCATGATGGCAAGCCTGGTAGAACCTCGCTGAGGGATGGGCTGTGTGTGTGTGCATGTGTGTGCGTGCGTGTTTGTTTGTTAGATGACTTGGTATTGATTTTGTTTTTGATATCTTAATAAAAAAAGAGTGTCTGGAAAAAGGGAAGAGAGGCAGGTATAAAAAGCGAAGTGAGACTACATTGCCATATGCTCTCCAGCTCTCGGCTCAGGGTGCCATGGCGACCAACTGAAATGGAACTCTGTGTTCTTGTGACTAAGCTCTCACACTGTACAATATACACAACAAACATTATACCGACCTTTTCCCAGTCAAGTCCTAATTTTCTGGTCCAGGTACAAAATAATATATTATTTATATAACACATTTTTTACTTCCTGAGTATCACTGAGTGACAGTTGCCTTGTTACCTTTTGACTGCGTAATGGCCCTTGCGTTATCTGAAATTTGATGCTTCAAGCTTTTTATTTAGTTAGTTACCCATCTGTTTTTCACCACTTTTTGATCACAGTAGTGTGCACATTCTCCGCAGGCTGTTGTGTGCAAGGCTGATAGCCTCTTTTGTCCCATGCCGGCAAATCGAGTGATGCAGTGCTCTTTTTAAAAAAAACAAAAAACCCGCTGTTTGCAACTCCTGCTGCAGCAACGCCTCAGCACTATCCATTACCAGAACTTTCCGGAAAATGTCAACGATTTGGAGGAGTATAAAGGTCCCCACGCGGCAGTTCCCACAGCAGCCTGTTGAAAATGACGCCGTAGTGCTCAGTCATCTCATATAAGGGCCACAGTGGTCCGATTGTTCTGAGTTTTCTTTTGTAGAGGCTGGCAGAGGCCATGCTTGGGTTAGGAGCTGATGTTCCAGGACATTTATATAGTTTACCATCCACATTCCACATGCCATCTGTTGATATACATTTTGAGAAAAAAAAAATATCCCCAGTTTGGCTGCAGTGGAATTTCAGCTCCTTATGCTGAACGTCATGCTGTTTTCTCCTGCATGAAGTGCAAATGTACAACTACATGCAAACTGTTGTCATATACTCAACATCTGATAACTTTTCTGCAATGTCACCTTCCTTGAGAAAATGATTCGCCGTTCAAGTATCAAATAGTGCAAGTAGCTCCATATATCCCATTGAGTGGTTCTATGTAATCTTCGGGTCAGCTGCTGGGCCGTTTTCTACAGATGACCTTTTTTTGTGGTGGATGGTTTCATTTCCAGAATCTAGTGACCTCCTTTGCAGTCCTGATATCCTCAGCGGGTTGAACTTTACATGACTCTCTTTGGCAGGGTGTCTCTGAAGAGGCATTTTAAAGCCTCTTCATTATTAAATGCTGCACAGCACCAGAACTCCATCCCACCCGACGACTGTGTGCTTATGTGTGCCAGGCCTGTGGGATTGCTTT
Organism: Tenualosa ilisha; assembly: GCA_015244755.2. Taxonomy (NCBI): domain Eukaryota; kingdom Metazoa; phylum Chordata; class Actinopteri; order Clupeiformes; family Clupeidae; genus Tenualosa; species Tenualosa ilisha. The sequence continues at coordinate 1,565,844 of PYXC01001398.1, read as the reverse complement.
GAGGCTACTACTACTACTTCCAGCACTAATATCAGACCTTCTTGCATACTGTGGTCATTGCAAACTGGAGCACAAATCTTCAGCATGCCTAACAGAATTGTGTCTATGGGAAAGGACAAGGCCAGGTTAATATCGAAGTCATATGCCCAATATACAGTGGGAAGACACTATGTACGAGGTAGATTGTACTGTGTATTCTGTATACTTTGACATGCATGGTGTGCAAACTCATTCTTTCTTTCTTTCTTTCTTTCTTTCTTTCTCTGCACCTCCAGAGTACAGACTTTGTCGCTATCCACACTGAGGGTGACCGAAGCGGAGCTGTGATCTGCAAGATGTCCTCCTGAAAGTGCCGGGAGTACAACGGGCATCCTCATTCCTGCAGTTCTTTCTGGGTGCATTTGACCAAATCAGCCAGTGATTGTGTGTGTGGTTGTGTGAGTGTGGGAGTCATCCAGTTCCCATTTGGTTCAGACATCCCCCCGCCGGGGTGCTCCTCTCATCTCCTATCGTCTTGTGTGCGTCTGGCCCTCTATCAGACGGATTCAGGCCTCCTCATGTATCTCCGGGCTCCTCAAGTTCCCCTCCCTCAGGTCACCACCAGAGCACCTCACGCTCTCCCCCTTTGAATCCTCCCTCTACGTCCCTCTAACCCTGCCCCCAAACCCTTTAGTTATCCCCTGTGCATCCCACCCCAAATCCCCATCTACAGCCATGACAAGCCTGAAGCGCTCACAGACGGAACGTTCCGTGGGCGGCTCCGTCTCGGCCACCGACGAATTCTACACTCGCCGCCTGCGCCTGCCCAATGGCGGCGCCCCCCCGCCCCGCAGTGAGAGTGCCCACTTGTCTGGCTGCTCACCCGGTGTGCCCAAGATGGGGGTGCGCGCCCGTGTCGCCGACTGGCCCCCCAGGAAAGATGGAGGAGGAGCAGGAGGAGGAAGTGGAGGTGTGTGGCACATCACCGTAGAGACAGACTCCCCCACTGCGACGTCCTCCAGCAGCTCGTCCGGAGGAGGAGGAGACCAGCGCGGCAGCGGCACTGGGACCGGCAGCAGCAGCGGAAGCAGTAGTGGGGGTGGCGGGAGCGGAGGCGGCAGCGCCCAGAGCAACCTCTCGGCCAAACTGGGTCACCTGATCAGTCCTCAAGACTCGTCCATGTTGCGCAACATCCATAACACGCTCAAGAGCAAGATGCAGGGGCGCGGCGGCAAGGACAACCGTTTCCTGTCGCCGGATGGCTACCTGGGCTCACCGCGGAAAGGCATGCGCCGCATCCGCCAGCGCAGCAACAGTGACATCACCATCAGCGAGCTGGACGGCACCGGTGATGGCAACGAGGGTTGGTCCTTCTCGGGCTGGACTCCCATGCACCGTGAGTACGGCAGCACGTCATCCATTGACAAGCACAGCACGGCGGCGTCGGGCGCCTCACAGAGCTTCTTTGACATGCTCAAGGGCTACCAGTCGGCCGAGGCGCCAGCCGCCACCTCCGACCAGCGCAGCCCAGCACCTGAACGACTCAGCGAGCTGCTGAGTGTCGCCCACAAGCAGGTGGCTCTGGACCTGCCCGACGGGCCGCCGTCGCTCTCCCGTGCCAGTGGCAGCCCTGCCAGTCGCCTCAAGGAGCGCGAGAAGCACCTTAAGCGGCGTTCAAAGTCAGAGACGGGTGGCGAGTCCATCTTCCGAAAGCTGCGTAGCGCCCGGGCCGACGGCGAGTCCTCCCGTGCTGGCTCGGATGCTGAAGAGGAAGGTGGTGGACATTCTGGGCCTCCGTCCACATCACTCAAGCAATGGGTCTGCCAAAAGGCTTTTGCCCACTTTGACGTGCAGAGCCTGTTCTTTGACCTGAATGAGGTGGTGCAAGGCCGGCAGTCGGCCAGCTCCACCAAGCACAAGAACATGACCACCGGTGCCTCAGCTGCCGCTGCCGCCTCCTCCTCCCTCTCCTCCTCCCTCTCCTCTTCGTCCTCACAAAGCATGGCACTGGGCTCGCCCTGTGGTAGCCAGGAAGAGCTCAGTGCCAAGGATGGCTCCGGCACACTTGACCCCGGCGACGACAAGAGCAATGAGCTGGTGCTGGCCTGCCCGTGTTTCCGGAACGAACTGGGCGGGGAGGGAGAGCGTACCATAAGCCCCACTAAGCAGGGCAGCATTGGGAGCGGGGGAACCAGTGGCAGTGGTGGCGGAAGTGGAGGGGGTTCCCCCGGGGAGGACGACGCACCTCCCAGTTCTCATATGTCCAACGCCGGGGTGGCTGTGCTCGAGGCGCCCAAAGACGGTCAAGGGCTGCATTCAGAGCGGGGCAAGCGCTGTACTGTGGAGCATGTAGACCTGGGGTCCTACTACTACAGGAAGTACTTCTACCTTAGAGGTGAGTGGGAATATGTGGCCAAACTCATTAGGGTCAGTTAGATGCGGTATAATTGCAGAATGCAAACAAGGGGTTACTCTAAGCACCTTATTAGATGGTCATTTGTATGTGGATCCTACTGGTCTGTCATAGTTAGCAAAGCAACTTTAACGAAACAACCTAATTAACAAACTTGAATTCCTAAATGAGTTAGTTTAAACCACCGTCTGTAAAGGTGAAGTCTTCTTTTCATTTGTCTTCAATATGAGTAAAAGGCAGAACCTTTTATGTTTGATGTGGGTCTATGGTCCTGGTTCTGGTTCTCCCCAGAGCACTGGAACTACCTGGGTGTGGACGAGACCATGGGACCAGTGGCGATCAGCTTGCGGCGTGAGAAGTTGGAGGAGCACAAGGAGCACGGCCAGCAGTACCAGTACCGGGTCATCTTCAGAACCAGTGAGGTAAGCTCAGCCGCCCCCGCGCTGCGTTACGTTGCGTCACCCGCTCTCTCTTGAAAGCGCTTTTTCTGGAGAGCTTCACATCACTCCCAATCTGTGTGGTACTGGAGAGAGTGAGAGAAATGCTGGATGCACTTCAAAAGCCTGTCAGCTATTCCTTCTCATGACGTATTTTACTCAGGACTTTTTAACCCCTTGTGAGGGTGATTCACAGCTGAACAGGCTTTCAGGCAATCACTGGAAGCATCTGGGGAAAAAAGGCTCATTGAAAACAACTGGGGGAAAAAAGGGAAAGGGAATTAAAAGAAAGAGAGGAAAAAGAAAATATTCGCTGACCTGACCCGACCTCTATTTGACCTCCACCCACACACTGTATAGCCACTGTAAGTCCTCCACTCTGCCCGCTTCTATCTCTCTCTCTCTCTCTCTCTCTCTCTCTATCTCTATCTCTATCTCTTGTTTTCTCCCCCCCCCTTCCCTCCACTGTACTGAGCTCAAGGGCCATGGTAGCCGTGCTGCATCAGGCTCTGACGCCCACTTCAGTGTTGCATAACGCCCTGCTGGACACGGCATCCACAGAGCGGCACGGTCGTCTCTCAGTCTCTCACACAAGCCTGCCCTGTTTATAGAGCTCCCATCCTGAACATCCACTATTAACGAAGACCCCCCCCCTCCAACTCCTTCTACCTCCACCACCCTGATCACTACCTCCCCTATAATGAGCATTTGGATTTCATAATTGACATCAATTGCACATTACATTTCACAGAGGTGAGGAAAGTCATCTGGTTTGCAGGTTGGCAGGGAGCTTGCCATGGCTCTGGGGGACACCCCTGGTCTCTTTCGCCACAGCTGCCAGGCCAGAGTGATATAACGTGGCCACTTGGTAGCGTAGTGGTTAAGGAACCTGGCTAGCATGCAAGTAGCCTGAAAAGTTTTGGGTTCAAATCCCAGCACCATTGTACCCTTGAGCAAGGCACTTAACCCTCAGTTGCTCTAGGGGAGCCTGGCTCTGAACAATTGATAGTTGACAAAAATGTAAGTCGCTTTGGATAAAAGCGTCTGCTAAATGCATAAATGTGAATGTAAATGCACTTGGGAGCGGTGTAACAGCCGTTGGTTCTCCCACCACCTCTCCCACTAACACCACCATCCCCCACCCCCACTCCCACCCCTGACTAAGGTAAGGCTGGGAAAGCTGTAGCTTTGGGAGTGCTGCTATTTCCAGCCCAAGCAGGTGGGCATGATGGTACTGGGGGTAGGGCTACAAGCTGTGGCACCGTGCCGCCTTCAGGGTTGGGGCTTCATATACATGTGTGCAGGAGAGAAGAAGGCAACGCATCGTCATTTTTCTGGAATGGATTCAACGCCATTTATGATAGTCAGGCAGACTGCCTCTCTGAAGTCAAACAGAGATATGTGTGTATATGTGTGTGTGGGGGGGGGTGAGACATGGCTTGTGTATGTGACGTGTGGGAGGGAGATGGCAAGAGTTTGTGCGTGAGAGATGGAGATAAGGTGTGTGTGTGTGTCTGTGTGTGTGATGTGTATGCGTGGGATGTGGAGACAGAGAGAATTAGATATGTAATAATGCGAGAGGCGAAGAGGATATGTGTGTAAGAAAGAGAATGAGAATGGCTGACGGCAACAGTCATAGAGAATGGTGCAAGCTCTTTAAAGGATGAACTTCAGTCAGAGCGACACTTGTGATAGCAGTCTTGTTAATTCACACACAGAACTTGTGCTTTAATTTTGAGAGGCATCATTATTCAATTCAGTGCACTCTGTTACTGCCATATCATTAACTGCTACATTTTCCACCTCTCTCATTCAGTTTAAGTATGCCTCTTGGGTGTAGCCATTGTGCAGCAGTAGAGCTGCTGTCTGATACAGGGTTAGTGCCGATGGGACGCTGGGTTTGTGTCCAAAGTGACGTAATGTCCTTAACCTATCCTCCATCCATGCCTCCTCACTAGCCTGTCAATATTACCCCATTACAAAAACAACAACAACAATAATAATAATAATTATTATTATTTTTATTATTATTATTATTGTTATTGTTATTATGTTAGTCATTAGCAGTATACACAGAAGCTAAGTGTTGCCCCTTTGTTCAAGTACTGGAAAACTTAATGAGACAATAATAACTTAATGGATCCTAAATGTGTAAAATTTAAAGCACCTATATTTCTGTATGCAGTAAACGGTCTTTCTGGGTTTGAAATTTGCAGCAAGTTAATGAGAAATATTCAGTGAGTACTGTTTATTAAGCGTACAATCACAGTGATCACAAACTGTTTGGATTTGCTTATACAAGTCATGTACACACACATGTGCTGATGTAAATGAATTGCTGCAATGGTGCAGTGACAGCCTAAACCGATGGTCTGTTTGCAGATCTCCATTCAAATGTTTCACTGTTTTTTCAGAAAACACAATTGAATGCTGACTTTAGTTATTGTGTTGTTCACAATGATGATTTTACAGACAAAGTTCAAGGTAACTTCGTCCTCCCTCTGTTGCCTTGTGGGCAGCACATCTGTTCTGAAACTTTTTCATAAAACTGTGCCCATTGGTAGCCTTACACATTCAGCTTCAAACTGTTAGCATTACAGATGGACTGAAATGACTCATGACTTTGATGGGTAGGGGAAAAAGAACATGTTTGGGTCATCAACTATCCAACCAACTGTTTTATTTATTCACTTTTTTACTTGCCTCCAGGCCAGTAGACCAGTGCTTATGTTGAACTTAAGAGCAAGAGTGAATATCCTCCAACACTAATGAAATTACAGCTGTCCTGGATGTTGCCTCTTGAGTTTTTAAATTTCATTAATGAAGAATAAATTAATTACATTTTATTCTAGTCATTTCATTTTTTGAAGAAATGCATGCAGTGAAAAGGTTTAATGGTGCAAATATAGTAATTGCTCTGCAGTTTAGTCAGTAAAGTCAAATAAACAGTCCTTTTTTAATACATCGTGACATGGCCTGTCACTGAAATGTCTGCATGTATCAAAAAATTTATTTTATTTCTGGATTACATTGTCCATCCTTTGGGTTGTGTTTCATACAGGTCAGGAATGTGTGTTATGATGGGTAATGTATACTCACTCACTCTCTCTCTCTCTCTCTCTCTCTCTGTCCACATCTACTTTCCATGCAGCTGACGACCCTGCGAGGGGCCATTCTAGAGGACGCCGTGCCCTCCACTGCCAAGCACGCCACGCCACGTGGCCTCCCGCTGAAGGAGGTGCTGGAGTTCCTGGTGCCCGAGCTCAACGCCCACTGCCTCCGCCTCGCCCTCAACACGCCCAAGGTCACCGACCAGCTGATGAAACTTGACGAGCAGGGGGTAAGGATGCCAGCCACTGACAGGAACATGCCAGCCAATCATAGTCCTCCATCCCACACAACTTGTTAAGTTTAATGTGGAGGGACTGAAGGAGCATACATTGTTGGCATAAAATATCCAGTAAATAATTGGCAGTTTTTGGGGGGTTTGTTTGGTGGACCTTGCTATCCATTCAGTCTATCTAGGTATACACTGGTGTAATTTGGAACTAAATGCTTTAAATGAAAAGACTTTCTAAATTCATTTTTTGTTGTCCTCTCTCTCTCACAGTCTCCCCCCTTTTCTGTCACACACAGACACATTCACCTGATGCACAGTTTTCTTTCAAATCTTTGGATCTGATGGTGTGTTGGCAAAGTAAAATGGTTGATTAAGGTTTCCGTAAAACTGTTTATAAACCTCTCTTTCTCCGTCTCTTTTATTCCCCAGTTAAGCTTCCAGCTGAAGGTGGGAGTGATGTACTGCCAGGCGGGCCAGAGCACAGAGGAAGAGATGTACAACAACGAGTCGGCCGGCCCTGCACTTGAGGAGTTCCTGCAGCTGCTGGGGGAGCGGGTTCGCCTCAAAGGCTTCAACAAGTACCGCGCCCAGCTTGACACCAAGAGTATGTTTCACACACACTCATACACATTCACTCACATGTATTGATACAGACACACACACACACAAACACACATACTAAGTATTATGTTCAGCTCAACACCAGTGATAAATAAAATTGACTTTTTGTCAGAATTTTTTTGTTTAGTCAGAAATCTACCATCCATTTTCATTTCCGTATTTGATGAGCACTTGACCAATGGCTAATGCTAAGCCCCAGCGTAGGGGTTAGGGTCACATTCAGGGCAAAACTGGAGCTGACTTTAGGTGACGCTAATAAACTGCAGCCTCCCAGCAGCAGTCAGTCTTCTCTGCTCCTCCTTAGAGTCCCACAGAATAATTCAGTGAGTGCCTCTTCTGTCGTGCTGTGCCAGAGTATCTGTCTTCGATTAGCACTGGTGATGGATCTCTGAATACTTTAGCTCTCTCACAGTTACCTCATAACTCATGCTTGCTGCTTCTTCATGCCCTGTCTACTGCAACCACTTGCAAGACATAACTTCCCCTTCAGTTTTCTCTGCACTGCCCTTCCTATTCATTCCCTCATCAAAAACACACACACACACACACCTTTTCCCCGAGTCATAAACACAAAGCCCACATGGGTTGCTGTCCTCTCACAACGGAAATTGAACAAAGCTGTTATCGTGTTGTGAAAAGTTTGCACGTATGTGGTATTTATTTATTTTTATATATTTTGGTGGTGAGGTGCATGTGCCCGTAATCTCACTGGTCCCTATTCTGAATGATAATGGTGTCTGCTAAAACATTGGACTAGACTATGAGACAAAAAGGGCTCTGTTAGGAGAGGATGCAAATTGCCCGTTTCTGAGTGCATTAAAACATATGGACAAATCAGAATCCACCACTTTGGTTGGTGTTTGTCGCAAATTACCTCAGATAGAGCGTACAGATGAAGTGCAGGGGAAAAAAATGAAGGACCTCATTTTAGGGATTCCATGTCCAAACGAGAGTGCAGGTGAAATGAGTAGAGGAGAAAAAAAAATTGGGAATTGTTGTAAATGGGTTTTTGCCTTCACACAAAGCCATGCACTTACAGTGAGCTATTTTTTTTCCCAGCACCATAAGACCTAAGAGCAGAAAATTTGTGTTACTGGGCCTACCCCAGTGTAATAATTCGATAATGGTGGTTTGAAAAAGTACTTGGGAGGGTATGCAGTCCATGTCTTGACCTAATGTATAATATTGTGCAGTGCAGTGGTAGAAACACGTTAAGGGTTCAAGCCCTTTCCATTTATAAGTCATATTGGTGTAAAATGAGTGTCTTTGATGTTTCTGCTGGTTTGAAATAAGATGATGTATACACAATGCATTCTGATACCCCATTTTTCCAGCAGCGTTTTCAAAATGCTGAATAAATCCGGCGTGTAAATATATATATTTCTGTTTGTAATATTACTAACTGGCAGCTGACAATGAATACCCTGCAGCTGTTACTAATATGAAACTGTGTGTGCCGGCTGCGCTCTCAAATCAGGACAGCCAGGGGCGGGAGGATTTCAGTGTGTAACGTGTGTGACCTTTGTGTGTGTGTGTGTGTGTGTGTGTGTGTGTGTGTGTGTGTGTGTGTGTGTGTGTGTTTTTTTCCCCTTTACAGCGGACTCAACTGGTACACACTCTCTGTACACCACCTACAAGGACTATGAGATCATGTTCCATGTGTCCACCATGCTGCCATACACCCCCAACAACAAACAGCAGGTACAGAAGCTCTCTGCCCTGACATACTCTAAATCCACAGATAGAGGAATAGGGGTTCTAATCACATACGGTTGTCTCCGATACCCTCTATAAAATGTTAACGATTTTAATATGATACTCGTATACAAGTACTGTGATGAGGACACGCCCACTCTGGCTCTGGTTTATACTGTGTGTAGAATAGCCTGGCTTTCATGACCAGTAACCTCAGTCTGAGATTGAACTTGGTCTGGATACCTAGCCTACACTCCTACTTCTCTGAGGTGGGATCAACAAAAGTAGATCAAAATGCTTCTGTTGTTTTTTCTTGATAATCCCACCTCCATCGTCTCAGGTGTAAAGCCCATTTTTGATTGGTTCCCTATTTCAGGCAAACCAAAAGTGCAAATCGACCAGTTGGCCATACTGAACGCTATACATAGGATGCATTATGTTTAAGAACTAATGGAATCACTTGAGCATGACCTGCCGTTGTTCATTAATAGTGCATCTGCACTCTACTAAAACACTCAATCTTAATCTAGGTGAGTATATCATGAACAATGAGGCGGTGGTGGCATAGTGGTTAAGGAACCTGGCTAGCGTGCAAGTAGCCTGAAAAGTTGTGGTTTGAATCCCAGCTGAGCAAGGCACTTAACCCTAAGTTGATCTAGGGGAGACTGGCCCTGAACAATTGATAGTTGACAAAAAATGTAAGTCTGTGCTTTGGATAAAAGCGTCTGCTAAATGCATTAATGTAATGTAACAAGCCAAATCCTTTGCTCTCTGTCACCACAAGTGTTTTGAAGGTGTTGGAAGTCTCCTTTGAAACATGTCATCTTTTGTTCTCTTTCTGCAGTTGCTAAGGAAGCGTCACATAGGCAACGACATTGTGACCATCGTGTTCCAGGAACCCGGCGCCAAGGCCTTCAGCCCCAAGAACATCCGTTCGCACTTCCAGCACGTGTTTGTGGTGGTGCGTGTGCATAATCCTTGCTCCGACAGCACCTGTTACAGGTGAGACCACTGCTACGATAGTAGTCAGTCAAAGCTTTATTAGTCAATTTCTCTACACATACCAGACATACAGAGGAATCGAATGTACGTTCCTCGCTATCCCACAGTGAAGGCAAAAAATGCACAACAGATAAGACATTTTTTTAACACTAAAGTAAAAAGGTGCGCAACAGGTAAGGACATTTTTCCTAACACTGAACAGCAAACAAAAGCACAAGAATAGTGACACTTGCCACTTCATGTCACATCATTTCTACCTTCCAATTGGAAAACTGCTAGTTTTACTTGGATCGAAGAAAGATCACTCACACTCACGCACACTGCCTCTCATTTGACTTGCTCTTGCTCTGCTCTTGGGGCCACGCAGAGCAGTGTAGGGGTTAATCATCCCCATGTTTTGGCATTTTAGTGGTCTTACACCATCTGTGTGCATTGGCCTGAGGTGAACAAAGCTGTCAGATGTTGTTAACAGCACCAGCATCAAGAGCTGTCCTCACTGCCATCTTCTCTCATAGTTTATCAGATTGTCTGTCTGCTTCTCTCTCTCTCTGTCTCTGCCTCTGTCTCTTTCTCTCTCGCTTACGCACTTACTCTCCTGAGTCTTCGGTGACACATGTGTTTCTACTGTGATGACATCCCCCCGGAACATTGGGGGCCTGTCTCCGCTGCGCAATGATGCTAAGAGACATTTGTTCCACTTCTCACTCTCTTTTGGTCGTTAGAGCAGCACTCATGACTCAGAACCATGCTCTAAAAACACCCTAAACTGACTGGATTGGTGTAGGGCTGGGGTAAGGGGAGGGGCTAAACGTCAACGGAAGTAGCGGCCACAACTTGCCTCTTCATTTTCCTGTCTTTCTTTTTTCTCCCTCTTCTCTCTGTGCACCCTTCTCTTGACCCCCCTCTCTCCCCCACACCTTTCTTTTTTTCTCCTCTTTCTCTCTTTATTTCTTCTCTGTCTCATCACGTCATTTGGTTGTTGCGCCTGACTGGGCATAATAGAGTCTGTAATTGCTGATGGGGCTTCATCGTGCGCCTCCTTTAATTGTCCCCCAGTGGGGCGGCCCTCAAGAAGAGAGAGAGAGAGTGGGGTGGGCGGGGGGAACCGGAATTCGGTGGCGTCAAGAACCGTTTGTCACACACTGAGCCATCCAGATCATGTCTTGAAATAGAATGCTCGATTCCCCCCACTGCACCGCACCCCACCCCACCCCACCCTCATGCCTGGGTGAGAGATTTCTCTAACTGAGAGAGAAGCACTAAGTCTGGTGTAGGCGACGGAGGAATCTTAAACCTCCTGAGTGTGTCTCTCTGTCGCAGCCCAGAGAGAGTTAATCCTGGAGCCTTGCAGTCTCTCTCTCCAGGGACATTACAGTCAAACTTTATTTCAAAGAGTGAAGCGTTTGCACGTCAGGGTGTACAGCAGGTGAGATAGAGTAGCAGTAGAACTCTGTGTGTACTGCAGGTACCACTTCAGAATTACAGTTTAGGCATTAGTGAGGTGTCCAGGGAAGGAGTTGCCATCATGCTCAAGTAAATGGCCATAGTGGCCATTCAAATGCTGATGTTGTAGGCCAGTGGTGCTATTTTCCTTCATCCATGCTTTGGATGGACTGAGATGTATCACATTTTTGTATTCATTTATTGAATAGAGCAAAAGGTTTTTCTTTTGTTGCTTTCAGCGCAGGAGTTGTAACCAAAGATCATTGAATACTGACCAAGATGGAGCAACATAATACGTTACAATGGGAGCAGATGTGTATAGTTCCAGTCTGCATAGGTGGGAGTGTTGCATAACGTCACAATATAAACTTTTCAATGATCTTCTGTATCAGCGCATGAGGGTTCGACTCTGGTCTGCAGCCTCCTTACAATAATAGAGCACAGAACATAATGAACATTTGTGTCTCTCTCTCCGCTTTTACCCTCTCTGTTGTAACTGAGCTCAGTATTCTCAGGCGCCTAGCTGCTGCGCACTGTAGAGTCATTTAATAGCACCACATTCTGTTGCCCCAGCACTCTCCTCCTGTGAGGGTTTAGGAGTTGTGGAGGAAGTCATTGTGTGTGTGTGTGTGTGTGTATGGGGGTGGGGGGGGGTGGTAAACCTCTTCCTCTGTCTGTGTTTAATTTGTGATAATCACCTGCTAATTCCCAGTCTTCACACAGGATGTGTTTTACACATTCTGTCAGGTGCTAAACATCATTATGTTAAAGTGTTTTTTCTAAAATACAGGGCTGGGCTTTTGGGGGGTTTTTTTTGTTTTGTAATCAGTGACAGGAAAAGCAAAAACAGAAAATGTCTCTTGTTTTTTTTTCTTTCCTTTACCATCAGTCTCTCTCTCTCTGTCTTTCTCTGTTTCATTCTCCTTCTATAGCTCTATTTATTTATTTATTTTTATTTATTTTAATTTCCCATCCTGGTTTGGTTGTGATTTTAAATATATAGTGTAATACAATTTTTGTACAATATAAATTCCATAGCTCTCTTTTCTTTTTTTTGTCGTCCTCTCTCTCTCTCTCTCTCGTGGGCTACGTCAGTGCTGTAGGCAGAGGAAGCAGCCCACGCAGTGTACATTTATATCCCACTTGCACCTTCTCCCGCTCACTTCTCCACTTAAACACCGAGGGGAGGGGGGTGGGGGGGGTCAGGAGGAGACAATGTAAACCCCCCCCCTTTCTCACCTTTCCACCTCGCCATGACTCACTGGCCTCTCGAAACTGCAGCTGCAGAGCTCCACTGAAGGGCCAGGTCACAGTTAGACATCTGGCCAAAGCGTCACCTTTATTTCTTTTGTCGTTTATTTATATATATATATATATATATATATATATATATATATACCTGACGTTGCAGTGCAATTTTGAAGAGTTGTTGGTGGTGGAACTTTTCTCTCTTCTGTCTTGAAACAGTCTGTGTGTGTGTGTGTGTGTGTGTGTGTGTGTGTGTGTGTGTGTGTGTGTGTGTGTGTGTGTGTGTGTGTGTGTTTGGGCACCTGTGCTGGCCAGGGTTATAGAATGTAATATTTAGAGAAAACGAGGGGGTCGGGGCGAACTGCTGCATATTTTCCTTTCTCTCCTTCTCTCTCTCTCTCTCTCTCTCTCTCATTTCCAAAGAGGTTGTCTTCTCTTGTTTTGACAGATGATAAACAGGCCTCCGCAGTGGCATTACAATAAGCTGCAAATTACACGCTGCAGCCGGCACTGGTGAGCTCACCGTCGCTTCAGGACCTACTCTTGTGCCTCACTGCCAGCAGTTAGTCACTTGACTGCACGTACCACAGACGGTGGTAGCGTAGCAGCTAAGAAACCTGGCTAGCATGCTATTAACCTGCAAATTGTGGGTTCGAATTCCCACTGCCACCGTTGTGCCCTTGAGCAAGGCACTTAACCCTAAGTTGCTCAGATTGTCTGAGCATAAATGCGTGTAAATGCATGTACCAATCTTGTGCTCATCTTCATCTTCTCTTCCTTTGGATCCTCTTTTTGTGTGTGCGTGTGTGTGTGTGTGTCTCTTAGTGAGTTCATTGGTGGACTTATGGGTGATGGTCTGCAGTCAGTTGTCGTCAACAGTGGTGAGTGTCCCGGTCCTTAGACACATCAGCACCAAAGCCACCAGAGACCAAACACTCTCTGAGCCCCACTGGCAGCAGTTGCAGCAGCTGGAGAGCTGTCCTTTTGAACAAACACGCCAAGCCCAGTCCACGAGCCAGTCAGTTATGTCTTAATATGACAACGCTGCCTGACGGAGAGAGTACCACGTACAGGGGAAAACGGTGTGTCCAGTATGTTGCCATGGCTGCTTGGCTATGGGTAGGACTATGTATGTATTCTCCCAGGTTGTTATAGTTCAGTTTACTGTAGAAATGTTATTGTTAAAGTTGTTTATAGGGCCTTTTAGGAGGGAGAGTAAAACAATAGGAATTGCCTCATCAACTTTGCTTATGACATGTAATGTAAGTAGAGACTAAAATTAACAGCACACAGGGGCTTTGCTTCTGCTTATCTTGGGTTTTCTTTGCCCCCTGTCCCCTCACCTCCTCTCTGAGAAGTTTGGGAGTGTGTGTGTGTGTGTGTATGTGTGCGTGTGGGGGACGGATTAAGCGCTGCAGAAGAGATCTGGGCCTCGTCCCTCCCTGCACCTTGCCAAGTACCAGAGTTTGAGTTCCACACATTCCACACAGTACAGAAATCCTTATGTGTCCATTCCATAGGCTCTCACTGACAGAGAGAGGGTGAAGGAGGGGGAGAGAGAGAGAAGGAGATGGATCAAGACACATAAGAAGGCAGTGAAAGAGGGAGAGAAAGAAAGAAAGAAAGAAGAAAGAAGGGAGATATAGTAGGACACAGATAGAGAAAGAAAGGAGGTAGAAACAGAGATTTGAGCCGAGGCAAAATGCAGAAAGCAGAAGCCGAGTGTTCTGCATCGCTTGAAAATGTTCCAACCTTCCTCCCACTCTGGTTCCTATGGCAGCGCTCTCTCTTTCTATCTCACACACACACACACACACACACACACACACACACACACACATAAACACACACACACACACAAGAACTGCTGTTACGTGATCTCCTTTCAGTCAACCGACTGTGCATTATTCTAGTCCTGATATTTACAGACAGACATCAGTAAGCCCTCATTGCGTTCCTTCTTTAATTCACAGTCACTTCTCTCAAACACCAGCCCAGGACTCTAACCATCAGCTTCCTGCATGTTGGCATTAGAGCATTTTGAACATAAAGCAGATATGTACTCAGTGGAGAAGATGTTGTGGTTCATTCAGTGTGCACAGTGACCGTCTCTCTCTCTCTCTCTCTCTCTCCTGTCTCACTCTCCCTGTCTCACTCTCCCTGGCTGGAAAGGCGTTTGAGCATCATTCATATTCATGAGTCCCTTGCGGCAATCTTCTGAGTATTTTACTTCCCTTTTCTTTCTTCAGAGCAATCATATGCCGTGCTTCTGAGAGCCTGGTGTTGATTGTTTAAAGTTTGCATCGTTCATGAAGTTTGCATTCATCATACTTCATACTTGAAATGCTTTACATTTGCAAAATGTTCTTTAACTTCAACTTTAATTTTATTTCACCCTCTCTCTACTCCCCTTCCTCCTCCTCAGCATCATACTCACCATCCTCACTATCCTACTCTCCCATCTCTTTTACCCTCTGATTTCTATTATACCCTTTTCATAATTTCTTCTCTAAATTCCCTTCTATCACCTCCTTCCCCATTTCTTGTCCTCTGCTCCCTCCCTCCCTCCCTCTGTGTCTCCCTGTTCCCCCCACTTTCCTGTCTTGACATTCTATTCTCTTCCTCCTCTCTTTGTTCTCCTGTTATTCCTTTCCTTCCCCTTCAACCACTTCCTCCCTCTCACTGTTTTTTTATGTCAGAAGCCATTGGATGCCTAAAGTTTCTTTGCGATTAATGAACTGTGTCTGTCTGTTTCTGTTTCTTCCTATCCTCTCTCTCTCTCTCTCTCTCTCTCTCTCTCTGTATTCTCCAGTGTGGCAGTGGCCCGCTCCCGAGATGTCCCTGCTTTTGGGCCGCCGATCCCTGAGGATGTCACCTTCCCCAAGTCAGGCGTCTTCCGGGACTTTCTGCTGGCCAAGGTCATCAATGCAGAGAACGCAGCACACAAGTCGGACAAGTTCCGGGCCATGGCCACGCGTACACGACAAGAGTACCTGCGTGAGCTCGCCGAGCGGCACGTGACCAGCACCCCAATTGACACGTCGGGCAAGTTCCCCTTCATCTCGCTGGCGCACAAGCGGCGCGAGCGTAGCCGGCCGTACGCGGGTGCCGAACTGCGCAGCGGCGGCGCCGTGGCCTGGCCCGTGCACGCCGAGGACCAGCAGGGCGGCGGCGGCGAGCTGGAGGCACTGCTGGCCATTTCGTCCGAGCTCCTGGTGCTGGCCGACCCCGAGGCCAAGGCAGTGGTGTTCAACTGCGCTGTGCGAGACGTTATCGGCTGGACGCTGAGCAGCCCGGCTTCCATGAAGATCTACCATGGGCGAGGAGAGAGCGTGTCACTGCGCTCCGTGGGCAACAACACAGAGGATTTCCGCGAGGTGGTCAAGAGGCTGGAGGTGAGATGGGAACATGAGTCTTGAGAGGTGGGGTGCAAGGGAATCATGGGGAATGCACGCTGTGGAAATAGGGCTAAATAATTGAGCCTAATAATGACGCCTGTGTTAACCAACATTGCTATTGACTTGCTATTGAATGTGCTCTTTTTCAGTCAGTTGTTAGCAACCGCATCTCAACTCCAGTGACCGTTTTCTTTTTCGAAACAATCATCTGCTGTGGTATTATAGCACTTGTGTCTAAATTTTGGTGGTTAAATCAGTTCTTCGCCTCGCTTCCTGACCAATGTTCTGATGTTTAGTTATGGATTGTACTTGACAAGTGTGGTGGGGGTGGGTGTGGGGGGACAGAGGGGCTTGCCATCATTCTCCATAAAAGCTAATGGTTATTACAATATTCTTTTCATCTTCATCATCCTGAGATGCGATCTGTGGCAAGATGAGCTTTTAATAGCTGGTGATGTGTGATGCGTCAGTGGGGAGCGCGTAAGTGCTTTGGTCTCGTAACCATGTGCAGGCTGAGATCTACTTTTGTCTTGGCCCCCTGCCCATGCCAATGTGTGAGAGGAAGAGAAAGAGAGAGGGAATGGGAGAGAGAGGGAGAAAGAGAGCGAGAAATTCTCTCTGAATGCAAACACTGTTGCCATGGTAACTAGCTTCACGGAACGGACCGCTCAAATGTTACCACAGAGCAGATCTGCACCAAAAAGAAAAAGAAGAAACTTCCATGTACAACTGAAGCGAATACAGTGGTCATGTAAACACACACCAGTCATTTATCATGCAATACACCACCACAACCACTACCACCACCTCACCACCCACTAAGCACATACACATTCACACACTCTGGCACTTGAATCCCTATTTCATATTGTCATTTCACCATATAGGTTGAAAAAAAAAACATGTGTACCTAACTGAGTCACTGTTTAGAGGCACGCAACCTTATTTCCTCTCTGACTGTTCGAGATTATTCTTCCTTTCCCACCATTCCATGCTGCCCACACTCTCCACAGGCACACCTTTCCTCAGGTGAGCCACACAAGCTATGAGTGTCTATATTTAACTTGGTCTCCACCTCTGCAGAAGTGCCAACATCAGCATCAGCAGCGGTTCAAATAAATGCCCACATCCGACATGTTCAATTAGCATTGGCGCGGCAGCTTTTATTTGGACCTGCCTTAACATGAAATCGTTTCTCACCTCATGTTAGTCAATTAGCAAGGAATACTTCATCTTGTAAACGTACAAACATGAGCGTAGATAGTGGCAGCTGTACCAGCCTCTCCCAAGGGTTTGTGTGTGTTCAATTGTTCTTGCTGGAGCTCTGGGATTATGTCTCTTCGTCGATACATAATGGGTGGGCGGAGAGCAGTTGTGAATGCATCTTTGGATTTATGATTTTCTTTTACCGTTCTTGTCTTTTTCAGAGAAAAAGGAAACGGGCAGAGCGTGTTTTTCTTTTTTTTCTTTTTCTCTTATCCTCATCTCTTTCCCTCCCCCTTTCCTCCCACTCTCTCTGGATCTAATAGTTTAATTCAATTCTGTATTTGCTTTATTGGGTTTTTTTTATTTATCTGTTCATATATTTTCAAATCAAATTTGTGGGATTAGAAGCAAATGTCTTCTCTCTTTTCTCCTCCCCTCCCCTGACTACTACCAAAGCTTGGCTGCAATTTCTCTCTCTCTCTCTCTCTCTCTCTCTCTTTCTCATTCTCTCACCCCATCTCTCTTCCAAACAAACTTTTCTCTGCCTCCCTCCCCTCCCCTGCCTCTCCTTTTCATCCTTCCTTACTCCCTAATTGGAATAAGATACACAACACAGAAAGCTCTGGTACCATATGTGAATTGAATGAATCTTATGTAATTTGTTTATCTTCGTCATGTTGTGATTTGTTCATCCATCAAAATACGGAATTGTTTGTAATCTCTCTATTTTTATGTATTGATCCCCCCCCCCCACCTTGTCCTCTTTCTTGTCCTCTGCAACTCTCTAACTGATAGTTCCTGACAAAGGGCTGCGAGACTACGGAGCTGACACTGCGGCGTAACGGCCTGGGCCAGCTCGGTTTCCACGTCAACTACGAGGGAATTGTGGCGGAGGTGGAGCCCTACGGCTACGCCTGGCAGGCCGGCCTGCGGCAGGGCAGCCGCCTAGTGGAGATCTGCAAGGTGTCCGTGGCCTCACTCTCGCACGAGCAGATGATCGACCTGCTGCGCACCTCCGTCACGGTCAAGGTGCTCATCATCCCACCGCACGAGGATGCCACACCCCGCAGGTAGGCCCAGGCGAGCCCAGACAGGCCCTGCTCACTGGTGACACTTCTGGTATACCTGGTATATCTGGTATACAAATGTATACTTCAAATGTAGCCAGTGATCGGTACATGTTTTATAGTTGTACTACTTTTAATGGTGGATCACTTTTATGATTGAATAATGAGGTTAATTAATAATTCTAAATTCTAAAATTAAAAATTCTAAAAATCTACTAAAAAAACAACTTTATAACCATGAGAGGCATTTTGTTTTCCCTTGTGGGTGTTGTTTTTCATTCCACCTGACTGAGGCAGGAGTCCTAATGTAAATAGCTTGTCTTTTTTGAGTGATTGAGTAATATTAGCAGGTTTGCAGAAGTGGGTTGTGAATCAGTTGCCACAGTCAGATGTTTGACAGGTTAATGGTGTTGGACCACAGAATTCATAGTGAGGTTTATAGAGACTTGGTGTCACAGTCCTGCCACCATTGTGCGCTTGAGCAAGACTTAACCCTAAGTTACTCTGGGGGAGACTGGCCCTGATGTAATTGATAGTTGACAAATGTAGGTCGCATTGGATAAATGTTAATGTTTCTGAGAAATGTGATCAAAGCTTCATGTGTTGCTCTCGCAAGGTGGAAACAGCTGCTGTATTTCAGAACGGTCATTTAGAGAATAAATGCATGGTCAGTCTGCTGTACTGGTCCTTTATACCTAGTTTGCTTCCTCTTACTGACCACATCTCCATCTTTCTCCATGTTTCTTCCCTGTCGTCTTTCATTTTGTCTCCCTCCTTGATCTATCTTTCTTTCCATCCCTCCCTCCCTCCATCCCTAGGGGTTGCTCTGAGCTTTACCGCGTGCCTGTGGCGGAGTACAAGGGCAGCAACGAGGCGGGCCCCTTCGAGTACAAGTTCCCCTTCCGCAGCAACAACAACAAGTGGCAGCGCAACAGCTCCAGCCCGCAGCAGTCGTTGGCCGCCTCACCCCAGCCGGGCCACGCGGGCAGCGGCAGCAGCACGCCGAACCGCGCTGTCAGCCTGGGTGCCAGCATGGGCAAGACGCTCTCCGCCGAGAGGCAGGAACGCGCCGCCGCCATCCCCCGCAGTGTCTCCAGCGACGGGCGTCCCCTCGACTCCAAAAGGTACAAACTGAGAATGGTGGGAGAGTGGTGTACTGACAGCTTTACTGAGGGCGCTCGTTGTGTGTCCGGTGTCCGACGTTGAGTGGGTTGCTGCGTTTGTAGTATGTGTTTGTGTCTAGGTATCAATAATACCTCTTCCTTTTTGTAGTCAGTTGGATTTTATATTTGAGCCTTCAGTGACATCTTAAATTTGAGTTATTACTTTGTGTCCCTTCATATTTCATTAATTTATAATCTCTGTTTTTGTCTCCACTCTGTCCGTGTCTGTCTGTCAGGATGTCTCCTGGCTCGGAGGGTTATGGGCTGGGCTCGTCTCTGGGTCTGGGCCGCCACAACCGCAGCTCTCCCAGCAACCTCTCCTGCTCCAGCGACAACGCCAGCGCTCACTGGAGGCAGAAGTCCATGCCAGAGGGGTGAGCGTGCACCCACACATACATGCATACACATACACACACACACACACACACACAAACACACATACATGCATACATACACATACACACACTCACACACACACATACATGCATACATACACAGACACACGCATACATGCATACACACACACATACACATGCATGCATACACACACACATGCACATAACACACACACACACACAAACATGTATACATACACAGACACACACATACATGCATACACACACGCGCACACACACACACACACACACATAAATGCACATGCACATACATACATGCATACACACACACACACACACACACACACACTACACAAGCTCTCCATTGTGTTTCACACATAGAAATGTGCAAACTTATGCTGACACAGCTCCACTTAATATAACATAAACACACAAATTCACAAATGCATGTGTAGAAGCTCCACACAGGTGTGAGTGTACTTCAACACTTCAACACAGTTGCATGTGACTGTCTCCATACATTTGCATGAGAACTATGCATGTTTTTTTTTATATTAGTCTAGTGTCTGTGAAATCCTCTTTCTCATGGTGACTATTAAACTTCAATCACACTTCCAGATGTGAGACTTAATGAGTTTTTTTTGCAGGATAATGACACTTCACAGATATTAAAAATGTCAAATCAAATTAGCCTTTTATGGTCGTGTAGAGTCATGGACAAACAAAGTACAGAGGCACACGGTACACACCCAAGCTAGCAGATGTGCAGCCATTTAGCCATAAGTTGCACATGGTTGTAGCTAGCAGTGGTTGAGTTTATGTGCATTTTAGTGGTATGCAAGTGTTCCATTACAAATATGAAAGAATGAAATGGATCACAGTTGTGTTTTATTGGTGTGTTTTTACACATTTACTTACATTACTGTGGTGTGTTGTTTTGGTGTCTCAGATTCGGGCCCCCTAGGCACTCCCCTCTTCCTGGAGAGCGCCAGCTCACACCAGAGGGATGCACCAGTGGCAAGAGCACGCCCAGTGGAGACCGAGGCTCTGCAGGTAAGGTGTAACACACATTCAGTGTTATGTGCCGGTTATCAAACCTTGCATAGATTTTGTTTTCTTTCTGGTGTCCCAGATGTAAATGTCTCTAATGATGAGAACTGTTGGTGCTACAAAATGGAGTGGAGTGGAGAGAAAAGTGGATTGACTGTGAGGTGTCGTAAGGTTAACTGGTGTTGAAAAGTACACTGTAAAAAACAATAAGTAACGCTTACTTCACTGTTTAAAAAAAAAAAGTCCAATTTACTTGAAAAATTGGTGTAAAATGTTGCTTCAAATGAGTTAATGTAACTAGTCTCTTTTAAGTACAGCTTACTTGAAAATTGGTGGAAACTCATTGCTTCAGTAGAGTTAAATCAACCTAACTAGTCAACAACAACTAGAAGTTATGTTTGTAGATGGCAGGATTTGGTGAAAAAAGACTATCTTTAGTGGTGGCAGATTTCACTGGGGCTCACCAGGCAAACAAGAAAAAAATCAACAGCTTCTCCTAAGATATCCAGATTGCCCAGTCACACAACAGAGACCTGTTGAGCTGTTTCTCCAGCCCTGCACACTGTCCAGCCAACAGAGGCATCAGTGGGGAGATTCCCATACTGGAGTTCTCCTGTTGTAAACACAGCTGTGTGTCTGTGTGTTTGTGTTTATAGCTGTACTCTCAGAAGTTGGAGAGAAAGTCCACTTTTCAGTTCATGACTTTGGTCGTTTTTTTTTTAAGGCTTTCTGTCTGCTGATGTGGAGTCTGTTGTGTTTTATGCCAGACTGGTTTTCTCATGGCATGGTGCTAGTCAGAGGCAGAGTTAGGAATGTAGTGTCCACTGACCGGAGAGCTTTAATTCATTTGTCTGGGGCCAAGCATATGGGACTCCCTAATACATAAGCACACACACACACACACACACACACACACACACACACTCCTTGGCCTCTGACCTATATGTACACATACACATTCCTTGAACTTCAGCTGCAGTTCGGCCCTGCATAAACACACACACCCCTGAAGCACAAGTTAAGAAGCTTTTTTGGAGAGTGTCCTTGGCCTTCTCTTTGCTGCAACTGGCTCTGACAGTGACCTCCCTTCATCCTACCCTACACTAGACCTCCAACCCACTGCTTTACCATTACCTTCACTGTATGGGATCTGTCTATCTATCTATCTATCTATCTATCTATCTATCTATCTATCTATCTATCTATCTATCTATCTATCTATCTATCTATCTATCTATCTATCTATCTATCTGTCTGTCTGTCTGTCTGTCTGTCTGTCTGTCTGTCTGTATCTGTCTGTCTGTCTGTCTGTCTCTATCTATCTGTCTGTCTGTGATGTGTGGTTTTATTTATTTATGTTTTTTGTTTGTTTTTGTTGTTTAAAACATGCAGAAATGGCATAGAGATTTCAGCGTAATACAAAGAAACTAATTTCCTATTGCCAGAATGTCAACCGTTCCCAAGGTCCATATTGTCCAGATGTCCACTGAAGTTGATAAGTAATTTTAATTTTTAGTGCCTGTCCAGCTTTGACCTAATATCAGGTTCTATGAAGTTTGGTTACGGTATTAAATGCAGAGTGATTACAGTACCTGCATTCAACACAACCGTCTGAATTCTCATATACTCCTTTAAAGTCTGGGAAAAGTAGACCCTATTTATACTCCTCTTTTTGCTCTTTCGCTCCCTCTTTCTTTCATTCTCTCTCTGTCTCTCCTTCGCTTTCTTTCTGTGGAGAAGGGATCCCAGTAGCCTCTTCAGGTAATAATCCCCACTGTCACAACCTGCTGGTCAATCTCTGTGTATTAAGCAAGCTTGCTGAAGAAGAGAGAAAAAACAGACAGATAAATAAGACACACACACACACACACACAAAACCTGTTCAGGTCTCTGCTGTAGACTGATGAATGGCAGAACAGGCACTCTCTTGCCTTTGGCGTTATTTGGCATGCTTTGGCCCTTTTGTTCAGGCTGCCCTCCCCACTGTCACAGGCATTCCCTCCTGTTCTCGTCAGGGTCAGTGGCCGCGGTGGTGATTCACGCTCAGCCTCCTCCGACCAACTCACTCATTCCAGCTCTATTCTTTTTCTTTTCATGACCTTACCTCTTTCTTTTCACTGATGCTGATGCATCCTTCTTTCTGTTCTTTTCTTTTCTTTTTATTCCCTCTCTCTTCCTTGTTGTGTTCAGTCCTTGGTTTCCTTGGCTCCCTCACAATTCTTCTCTCTTTTGTGACATCATGTAGCTGCCATTTCAGTAAAGCAACATTGACTTTGAGGATGCCCCCCCCCCCTTCATTTAACTGCATGTAAGCTTTTTTTGTGGTCATCTGTTTTGACTGTTGCATGTACCCTGTCATTTCATTTTTAGAGTTCCTGTTTTTAGCTGCTTTCCAAAGCCACACTTAACCAGCCGCATCCTCCTCCTCCTTTTCCTCCTCCTCCTCCTCCTCCTCCTCCCCTTCCATCTCTCTCCCCTGGGCAAAGCCAGCTAAGGCCAGGCCAGGCCAGGTCAGGTCAGTTCAGAGCGTGCTAGGAGGCGTGGTTGGATGTTTTGGCTTGACAGGGACCCAGCATGTGTCATGACTGGGCCTAACCCCCTCTCCACCTCCTACCCAAACAACCTCCCCAACACACAGAAACACACACGCGCACACACACACGCACCCTCTTCAAACGACAGAAGTGACCCATGTTACCAGGAAACGTCCCATACTAACATAGGGAACTCCGGCAGTGGAGTGTTGAGCATGAACCCCCTGCTGCCCTGCGAAGTGGTATAAAATAGACCACAAAGGAAAAAGAAAACTCTTTCTCTAGTAGTGGTGAGGTATGTGAGGTCTGTGGTCATTTTTGGTATAATTAAAGTGGTAACGAGCACATTTTTGGGGGAATGTCAGGGCTAGGCAGAACCAGAGGAAGTGGAGACTGACATATGTGTCTGAGTGTGTGTGTGTGTGTGTGTGTGCGTGTGTGTGTGCGTGCGTGCACTGGACGGGGAAACCCTCCCTGGTGATGGAGGGGTGTGGCAAAGCATGCTGGGAAATGGCTCATGTGTGTGGGCAGTGGAATCCAGGTTTGAGTGTGTGGACATCCAAACTCTGTGAGAATTGAGCACACAACTTCAGTTATTTAACACACACACACACACACACACACACACACACACACACACACACACACACACACCACACACACACAGACAGACAGGGGTGATGGTGGCGTAGGTGGTAGAGGTGCTGTTCAGCAACCGGAGGGTTGCAGGTTTGAGCCCCAGTCCGCTGACCCCATCGAAGTGTCCTTGAGCAAGATACTGAACCCCAAATTGCTCCCAGTGGCAGGTTGGCACCTTGCATGGCAGCCTCCGCCACCGGTGTGTGAATGGGTGAATGTGAATGTGAGCGCTTTGAGTACTCGTAGGAGTAGAAAAGCGCTGTATAAATGCAGTCTATTTACCGTTCACCATTTACACACACACACACACATACACACACACATACGCACGCACCACAAAACTCCCTGGATACAGACAATGCTTTCGGCTAACATGCATAACTAAAGAAACAAACTTGTTTGCATGCATATTAAGGTTGGAATTCAGCTAATTAAGGGTTCTGACATCTGTCTTGTCCTTTGTTTTTGCCTCTCTCTTTCTTTCTTTCTTTGTCACACACACCACACACACACACACACACACACACACACAGTCATTATACATGCACACAATGCTCCAGCCCCGCTTGAGGAAGCTGCCTTTCCTAATTGCTCTGTACAGCCTATTTTGTTTTGGTGACGCTACCGTTGCATAACGCCCGGGCACTTACACAATGGTCTGGTTCTCTCTCTCTCTCTCCCTCTCCCTCTCCCTCTCTTCTCTCTGTTTACCTTTTCCGAGAAGAGGAGCTCCTGTTAGCTCAGGGCCAACTGAGTAACCAGCTCTCTGTTCTCTGTCAGATGTTCTCTCTCTCTCCCTCTCCCTCCTTCTCTCCACTGTCCTGACCTTAGTGAGTGGATATGGAGAGAGATTGAAGGGAGAAGAGTGTTTCATAATGAGAGCAGAGTTTGGAGTTTCCTATAGGCTGCCCAAAGTGGGACAGATTTAATTATATCTGGTAATAGTAATGATGACGGTGATGGTCATGAGCTATGCTTATTTTTACATTTCATTCATACATTAATTCATTTATATCCCAGCATCAGTTTTGAATCGTGCCTTAAAAAGCTTTGATTAGACTCTGTATAAAAAAAGCACAAAACACAAAACCTGAAAGTTCCCCAACTGTCTCTGATGTGTTTAGATGGGCCTGTTACAAAGTCTGGATCATCTTATTCTGGAGGCCCACGCATCCAGAGGCAGGAGCAAGTTATTCACCTCTCTCCCAAGAAGGGCAGTCAGGTGAGGCCACACACGCACACACACACACAGACAGATGCACACACACACACAGACACACACACACACACACACACAGACACCTAGAGTTACATGCATCAGTATCACTGAGATACACATCACTGGAATGTGAAGTTAATCATAATGCGAGTGTATAATAAGCATGCATCAGTATATCATGAGTGTGTTCATAGTGTATTCACCATTCACTAGTACTTGTACCTGGTGCTTTGTTGATGAATGAATGTCTTCTCTTAGCCCAGTGCTAAGGTTAGTGGTTAGTGATTCATTGTGCGAGATAGTGGGACACTACTCTGTGGTTGAGTAGCAATCATAGGTAGCACCATTCAGAATGGTGAGTGGTAAGCCTGAGTAAGAAGTGATATAAGCCCCTTCCTTTTCTCTAGACAGCCTAAAAAAAAGACTTTCTTAGTAAATGACAGATCAGTCTAGTGTCAGTCTCTTAGATGCTTCTATTCAGTAGTTCACTTACTCCACTTAGTGAAGTTAGCTGGCTTGTCTGGTTTGTCACAAAAGTTGATAATAGGTTTGTACAAATAATAACATTCTCTTTCACTCTTTTTTTTCCTCCATCTCTCTCTCTCTCTCTCTCTTTCTTTCTCCCTCTCTCCCTCTCCATCTCTCTTTCTCCCTCTCTCTCACTCCCTCTATCAGTCTGAGGGTGTGTATTCGGGCCACTCTAGTAGCAACACCCTATCCAGCACTGCCTCCAGTGGTGGCCTGAGCGACGACAAGTGGTACGAACTGGGCAGCAGCACGGGTGGCAGTGGGCTGGGCGCGGGCGCGGACCTCGGCGACCCCGAGCCTAACGGCCTGGGGGGCGGCAGCTACCTGCAGGGGGCGTCGGCCGACAGCGGCATCGACGCCTCGTCCTATGGTGCTGGCGGTCCGTCGCACCACGCCAGCTCGTCCTCGCTGCTGCTGCCTGCGGCAGGCGGACCAGGTACGCGGGAGCGCGATCGAGAGCGCGAGCGGGCGGCGTCACCTTGGCACGGCGGTCCTTCGGATGGCGGTGGTCGTCGCATGCTGGAGCGCTCGCCCCCCGCGGCGGAGTCGCCCGTGCCCCCCGGTGGGCCGCCCGAGGGCCCGGCCCGCAGCCCCCCCACCCACCTCCTGGTGCGTGATGGCAGCTCGTACAGCCTCAGCGATGCCGCCTCACATTCCAGGTACACACATGCATGCCTGCGTGCGCGCGCACACACACACACACACACACGCACGTACATTAACAGTGAGTTACTAGTAGATTTGCACAAGTTTACACACACATCTTTGAACCCTCTGAGGCAACCAGACAGTTATTGCTCAGATATCTGTATCACACTCACCCCACACAAGCATACATGCAAACACACACTCACTCACATACACTCAGACACACACACTCACTCACTCACTCACACTCACTCACAGACACACACACACACACATACGCACCAACTTTGTACCCACCACGTCAAATATAATGTATATAGCACCGTCTCTTCACACACTCACACTCACTTACAATAACATTTTCTCTCCGGAGTGCTGATTGACACACTCATGAACGCTCCCATTCACACACACTCTAGAACCCCCACAAACCATCACCACTCACTCAGCAACTCACTTAGTGAAGCACACACACACACACACACACACACACACACTCTCTCTCTTCACTGAGTGACACACACACACTCAGTGATCTGTCTCTCTCTCACACACACACACTCACGCACGCACACACAGACTTGCTCACTGAATGTCACATACACACTCTCTCGCTCTCTCTCATTCAACGATACACAGACACACAGACACACACACACACATAGCATCCTATTCCTGACCTCCGTTCCAGGAATAACAGGCCATGAGTCTGGCCTGTGGTGCTGCTGTGTGTGTGCCGGGAGGCTGCGGACCAGACAGTGACCGAGGGGCTTTGCTGTCTGCTGGCAACCCTCACCTGTCTTGTCTTCCTGGGAAAACCGCAGCCTCAGACATGGCTCCTTCGGAAAATATCTGCGGGAAAGCTAAGGAGGTTTCTCCCAGACACACAGGCGCACGCACGCACACACTCACACACACTTGCATACACGTACAGCCACCTCCATCTCACCCGTCCGTCATACTGCGTGTGTGTGTGTGTGTGTGTGTGAGTGAGAGAGAGAGAGAGAGAGAGAGAGAGAGAGAGACAATTACTTCAGCAGACATCAGAACGTCTTTCTCTCTGTCTGTGGTAGGGAAAAAAGTGCTTTGGAAAAAATGCTTTTGAGACTAGCCCCTTGTTATTGTCATTCTTGGAGAAAGCCATCTCTCTCTCCCTCCCTCCCTCTCTCTCTTTCTCCCTCTCTCTCTCCATCTCTCTCTCAATCTCTTCCTCACTCATGCTTCTCCCTCTCTCTCTTTCTGTCTCCATTTCTCTCTCTCTCTCACTCTTTCTCTCCCTTTCTCATGCTTCCTCTCCCTTTCTCTCTGTCTCCTTTTCTGTCTCTCTCACTCTCTCTGTCTCCATTTATCTGTCTCTCTCTCTCTGTCACCCTTTTTCTCTCTCCCTCACTCCTGCTTCCTCTCCCTATCTCCCTTTTTGTCTCCCTTTCTCTCTCCCTCACTCTCTCTATCTCCCTTTCTCTCTCTCTCTCTCCATGTATCTTTCTCTTTTTTCTGTATTTCTTTTTTTATCTCTCTCTCTCTTCCAAACGATGACAGAAAACTTTGGGTGTCCTCAGCAGTCTGTCCTCCCCCTTATTAGTGCACTCATAATTCCCGTTCACCTCAGGAAGTGGGTGTTTATGGAGACCCAGACTTGTCCATGTCTCTCCCCGTTCTGCTTCCTGTGTGAAAGAGACACTCACTTTTTTGTGCCAGAAATTTCTGCAGTCACTGCATGTTTTCTTTCCAGTGCTGTGGGCCGACTGAATTCTCTTTCATTCTTGAGACCATCACACCTCCCACCGTCATGACTAGTCTAAGGGACCTGCAGTAATAGACAGGGGAAAGAGTTTCGTTTAACTCCATATCTCTCTGTTTCTCGCAAAGCAGTAATATAAGGAATATTCAACAGCTTCCACAGATCTATCTCTTTCTCTCTCTCTCTATCTATCTTTCCATCTATCCATCTATCTATCTATCTATCTACCTGTCTATCTGTCTATCTATTTACCTGTATATCTATCTACGTGTTTATCTCAATCTATCTTTATCTATCTGTTTATCCATCTATATCTCTCTGTTTATCTATCTATCCATCTCTCTCTCTCTCTCTCCTCTTTAATGATCTTTTCCTTCTAGACAGAAGTGATGTTCTCTCCACACTGTCTGCCTGTGGAGAGATGGTTCTGGCTAGAATCATGCCTCCCACCACTTGAGTCGCTACGGGTGGAAAGTTTCAAAAGTTGTGTGTGTGTGTGTGTCGCCTTGTGTAATCTCCACATGATTTCAGTTGGGGAATCCAGCAGACATTCCATGCATACTCTGCCCTATTGTAGTCATCACCCTGGTAAAAATACCAAAATCTAAAGAAGTTCAAAAAAGGGAAGGTGTGGAGCAGAGAAGACCGCTGTCGTCATCACCTACTCTGCCACGGCTCTGTGGACCTCAGCCACACACTCGTTCTATGACGATCCAAAATGGCACTGAAGTAGATATTCGTATCACATCTACATGCTTCACCTTCCACCATGACAGTTTCTTTCCTCTCCCACGTTGAGCTTGGGTGATATTAATGAGTTGAACTTGACTCTGCTCTTTTTTTATCTAATGTGTGTTGTTCAGCCCAGATGCACACATTAAAAGCATCTCTATACTTTTCTTCCTGTTTGCATTACTGTGTGCATCACTCACACATTGCATATGGACATTCTTGGTCACACTGTGTGTCATTTCCTGTCATGATACCCACTTTCTAACCTCGCGTGCCACCATGTTTTGCAGATATTTTTGCACATTCTCTCTTTACCTTACACTGCCCCTCAACCACACACACACACACACAGTGTGTGCATCACCCCTTTTTGAATGTATTATTCCGTGTGTGTGTGTGAGTGTGAGAGATGCTGATGTCCCTTCACCAGCATGTATGCGAAGCTCACAACTCTTTCACGTTTGTGTGTGTCTGTGTGCGTGTGTATGTGTTGCCTATGCAGCGCCATCAGCTCACGTCACTCGGGCAGCCCCGGCCTGCTGGGCTCCAGCCACAGCTCGCCACAGGAGCCATCCTCGGCCGCCACCTCCCCCTGCTCCTCCCAGGCCTCCATCTCCCCCAGCCCCAAGTCCTTCTACCCACGCCAGGGGGCCACCAGCAAGTACCTGATTGGCTGGCGCAAGCCCGGCAGCACCATCAACTCCGTGGACTTTGGGGACACGCGCAAGTAAGCGGAGAGACGGGTGGGGGGGTGGATGTCAGGGGATAGGCGGGCGATGGGGGGTGGGGGTTTATGGGTACTCCCTCCCTTGGGGTGTGGGACGGTGCAGAACACAGTGGATAAGGGGTGGTCCATGGAGAAGGAGGAGGTGAAAGGGGCACACTTAAGTTATCAAAGATGGGAGTTTAGCCAGTCTGAGGTCAGGGTCAGAGTCAGGTAAAGCTGGACCTCACAGCTTGCAGCCTGCTGTGCTGATCCACATGGTGCCACAGAAAGAGATTTAGATGGTTTGGCCTTCCCAGAAACATGCAGCCCCCCCCTTTCCCCCCCATAAAGATTAACATCAGTATCAGACACACCACTGATACTCCTAGTTCTCACATTCGGAGTCTTTGCATGGGTTTAGAAACAATACTAGTGTTGCTATTGGATATGGTGTTACAGTTGATGTTGAATCCTGGTATTGTGTCTTTTTGAGATTATGTGAGATTGTGTTGATCCAAAGACCACGTTACAGCAGTGCTGATCGGTTTTGTTTTTCAGTCATCTTGTTCGTTGAGAAATATGAATATGGCTATATCTGTGCCTTCATCATTTAAAAGGACTTCTGTACACCAATAACGTCTGCATTTTATCACCACCTTGTGGCAAACTAGTAGTACAGCTCCCACCTACTCATGCAGATGTGGATTTTGATGCAAGATCAAAGCGATGGTTTGCAGAAAGAAAATCATGTCTGTCATTAGAATGATGGATTATAGTAAACATTATAGCATTGTACCTCCTAATCCTAATTCTTTGTAACAAAGCAAACATTGTTATGCTGGACTACTACTACTTCTACTAAAAATGCTTCAATAGAATGAAAGTGAAGGAGGTATTTATTTTGGATAGAATTGCACATGTAGATCAGGGTGATGAAAAGTAAAGATATTAAGATGCTGACAACTGCATTGTGAGTTTGAGTCTGCAAAAGAAGGCATCACCTTGCCGAACAGATCTAGCAAAAAGCACAGATCAGTCACCTCCTTTTGGTGTGAGCTCTTGTCCAAGCTTACTGATTGTGTGGAAGTGAGATTGTCAAATAGACTACATCATCATGCACATGAATAGCCGAAGTTTAGTATTTATCTCTTGGCTCTTTTTCTTTTTAAATGGGCCAAGCCAATCCTGAACAAGCGTTCAGCAGAGAAGTTGTCAATGATTTATGCCTTGTGCAGTCATGAAAGATTCTCTGACCTAGTAGACTTTCACATTAGTAGTGTAGTGGTCTTCTCAACCCCAAAGTTTTGGTATTGTGGTAAACTCACTTTCTAAGTTTGGAAGCGGTTCGCTAAATAAGTAAACAACTCAAGTAGTTCACGCTCGTTTTGACATGAAAACACAACAGAGCTTAACACAATGTCTGCGTCCTTTTCTCCCTCGGGCTATGTGCTTTTCTTTTGTCTGTGTCATCTAGCTGTTCAAAGAGGGCTCATTTTCAAAGCTTGTTTTTTTAACTGTGTGTGTGTGTGTGCGCGCAGTATGTATGGTTGTGGTGTGTGTGTGTGTGCGTGTGCGCATGTGTGTGTGTTTGGCCAGGACCCAAAACCACTGCTTTCCCCTGAGGGACAGTTGCAGGCCTGATGCTGTTGTCAGTGTTGTTGTTTATGGAAGAGACTTTTGTAAATATCTTACCATCTCTGAAAATAGATGCTTAAAAAAGCATGTTGATTCCAAGCCCATTGAAGAAGCATGTTGATTCCAAGTAGACTGAAGACAAAATAGATTCAGGAAGTGAATTTTAGTGGCATGAAACCTCTGCATCACTTTTGAATCAGTGTCGCATAGATGAAATATTGTATGTAATGGATACATTTTTTGATCATCATAGTCTTTTATTTATACAGTTTTTATAGTTATATATATATATATATATATATATATATATATATATATTTGTGTAAATATAGTATAATATAATATAGTTCTACATTGAGGAAATCTTTTTTTTTTTTTTTTTGATGAAATGCATACAGACGTGGCTCTCAAGGCCATATCCATTTTGAGTGAGGAGATTCAGTTTCCAGAAGGTTAAAGTCTGTTGTGTTTGTGTTGTGTGTCAGGAGGTCTCCAGGAGAGGGTCCTGAGGGCACCCAGACCCCACCGCGCCCCAACCTGCGGGACCTGCACTCGCCTCAGCCGCTGGGCAAATCGGCTATGGAGGAGGACCTGAAGAAGGTCATGTCCCTGGACCCGCCACCACACTCACATTCTCACTCTCATTCACGGTCCCGCTCGCGGCATGAGGACAAGGTACAGGCCAGAGTGTGTGTGTGTGTGTGTGTGTGTGTGTGTGTGTGTGTGGTGTGTGTGTGTGTGTGTATATGTAAGCGTGCATATGGATGGGCATGCCAGGACATGTGATTTTGACCTTTTTATGTGTGTGCAGTTTGTCTGTGAGTGTATGATGGGAGTACGTCAGGTAGAACAAAAGGAATGAAAATCCAAATGTCCCTAAATAACAGCAGCACACAGTCTATTCCAGATGGACTAATGGAGCCTTGTGGAGCTTGTAGTGTTGTTGTACTAATTGGATAAAGAAGTTGTGTGATTGCATACTGTCTGAACTGTGGCTGTTATTATGAGTAATTTATTTACAGAGATTGGCCTCATAACTGACCACAGTGTCTGACATTTAACTTCAACTCGCACATGTTTTCCTGTGTTGATGGGCATGACTGAATACTGAGTTTTCTTTTCTCTCTGTCCTTTTTTCCCCTCCTTCTTATCCCTGCTCTGTCATCCTGCTCTCGTCTTTCTGTGGTCTCTCTTGTGGTATATTTTCCCTTTCTGTTTCTTCCATTCATTCAATTTCTTTCTTTCTGTTCATTCTCATGATGCTGCTCTCTCACTTCCTCTCATTTTCTTTCTCTCTTGCCTTCTGTCTGTCTCTCATTCTATGTCTTTCCTTCTTTTTACTCATTCTCTATCTCCTTCTGTCTCTGATTCTATCTCTCTTCCTCCCTTATTTTTAACTGATTCTCTCTCTCCCTCTGTTTGTCTGTCCCTTTTTCTTTCTTCCTTTTTCATTACATCCACTTCCTGCTTATTCTCTCATTTTTTTTTCTTTCTTTCTTTTTCTGTCTGTCTCTCTTTTTTCTCCATCTTGCATCTCTCTCTTCCCTCTCTTAACCATCAGGCCTCCCCCCGTGGCTCCCCACCGTCTGGCCCAACCCCAAGCCGCCGCTCGCTGCACCGCACGCTGTCAGATGAGAGCATCTACCGGGGCCAGCGCCTGCCCTCTCTGGGCGAGGGGGGCGCCCTGGAGCAGAGCCCGGCCGCCGACGTCCTTTTCAGCTGTTCCACCCTCCCACGATCCCCCACCACACGCGGCGTGCCCCTCAGACGGCCCTCCTACAAGATGGGCATCAAGCTGCATGGTACGACACAACAGTACAGTGCAGGCTTCCACTGCCACTGGCTCCAACAGCTCAGAACGACAGACAGTTTGCTTGTGTAGTAACATTCTTAGTTTTAGCTGTATTGCAAAGAAACTTGCGGAGAACCACAGACAGTCTGCCTATATAGTAACATCCCTAGTGTTAGCTGCATTGCAGAAAGTGAAAAAATGAAATCAGACCAGTGCTTACAAAGAAAAAAGAAACATGTGCATCCTACTTTGTAGCTCATCCCTGTGAATTAACCTCCTAACTTTGGAAATAAAACTAAATATAATGTAAGTCGATTCAATATGACAATGTTTTTGTGTTTGATGTTCCCTTCTTTACTTATTTTATGGGTTTAACATTGTAGAGTAACATTCCACAGCATGGCCCCTCCAGCCTATAGAGTTATTGAGATATGATTATGTCAGGTGTTTCTGGCAGTTGGCGCAAAGTGCTTTACATACAGTAGACATATCTACACCCCCATATCTCCCCCATGTTGTCCTGTTGCCCTGCGAAACACTTGCACATGGTCACCCTGTGAGGAAGATATTGTGAAGGGTTTCTCCCTCTCCCTCCACATCCCCGAACTTCCTGAACAACTTCTTCCTCTTCTCCAGCTCGTCATAACCGTGTGAGAGCTCGTCTCCAGTCCTAATTACTGTCTCCTCCAGCCTCTTCCAGAGCCACTAATGACTCAGAGCTGCTGCTGATATTAGATACCCGCCCCCCACCCCCCACCTCTCACACACACACACACACATATAGATATATATATACACACACATCACATCACAGAGGCTGTCTGTCTGCCTCTCCTTGGAGGGGGGGGTTTCGTGCTTGGGCATAAACTTAGCAGATGGGTGGTTATTTCGCCTCTATGAGTGGCGCTATTAAAAAAATCCCTTGCCACTGCCACCGTCATCGCCATCTGCCGGGGGCGAAGACCACCAGCGCGTTTCACAGAATTCCCTTTGGATGATGTGCTTCCTCTCCCATTTGTACCTGAATTTAGGGGTGTCAGTTCTAAAATTGTCTAGGACCAGAATAGTAAATAGCTGTGGAGCATATTTATATGGCTGAAGATTAGCAAGTTGCAAATCAATGCTTATTCATAATAATTCACCTGTTCAGATCTTAAAGTGAGATGTGAGATGTGTTCAGGACAAGCAAATTGTGGTTTGCTTCACTGGCTAAGTTGTAACATGAATATGTATTCATGTTTTTTGTATAATGCACAGGTAAAGACCATCATAGAATTAAGGTATTACATAGTAATTGCATTTGGAGAATGATATTTAGTAGACGCTTGTATTACTGTTAGCCGATGCTGACTGATTGCGATGCACTACTGACACCCCACCACAGTCACATGTGAAAGAGCATTAAATGACAAAAATGATTTGAAAAGGAAACTTAAAAGGTGAAATTAAAACTGATCATTGCCCCACCTTTCACCTCAGGCGACCTCTCTGCGTCGGACACCTCCCTGGCGGACCTGCACGAGCGCCACCGTCCGCCGGAGCGGGAGATGAGCCTCATGCCTCTGCCCGACACTGACGAGAGCAGCCTGGACTGGAGCCACCTGGTGGACGCCGCCAATGTCTTTGAGGGAGAGACCAGGCTTCACAGGGGTGAGGGCACAGCATACCCTTAACGACCTTGAGACTGACTCGTATGTTATGACCCAAAGCAAAGAAAAACTGAATCAGAGATCATTGAATACTGACCTTACCCTCTCTGACTGAAATGAACATTACATTTACATTTCTGCATTTAGCAGGCGCTTTTATCCAAAGCGACTTACAACTGTCAACTATCAATTGTTCAGGGTCAGTCTCCCTTAGAGCAACTTAGGGTTAAGCGCCTTGCTCAAGGGCACAACGGTGGCAGCTGGGATTCAAACCCACAACTTTTTAGACTACTTGCACGCTAGCCAGGTTCCTTAACCATTACGCTACCACCGCCCTGTATGAAATAAAATACTAAGGTGAGTGCAGGCCTTGAAGGGATAGTTCAGAGTCGATCAACCCATATCCCTAGTGTTTGAGGCAACCGAGTGCGGTTGGAAGGAATAAGATCGAGACAACAAGATTTGGTATAACGTAGAATTAATTAGCAAGCCGCCAGCTAACGCGCACAGAACAGAGCAGAAATAAACTGAAAGTACGTTTCTTTGCCATCATCTGTTAGCGGTTCGCTATTCGCTCTGTGTTATACCAACCTTCCTCGTTCTTACTCCTACTGACAGAACTTGGCAACCTTGACCAAAAAGGATATGGGTTGATTGACTCCAGACTACTATTACTTTACTGCCCTATGGACAACTTTGAAACATAGGGTCATGACATATGTAACCGAACATTAGGGTTAGTTAGTGCATGTCCTCTTAGCCAGACAGCATGTGTGATTTACATGCAGACATTGTTTATAAGTCTCTAGACAACCCTTCACCACTAGGTGAGGATAGCTGTATGAACTCATGATGGAAATAATGAGTTGGAAGAATGCTGTGCCTGTGCTGTGTGCTCATGGACAGCAGGGGGCATCAGTGTGCTTTGAATGTGTGTGTGTGTGTGTTTATAGTTGGTGGCTCATTAATACCCATGCCCCGTAATACAGATTCTAGGTACAGTCTAGCAAAAAGACAAAAATACCTAAATAAAAATAGATGTGTTTTGTGTGTGTATGTCTAGTGAGACTGTTGCTTAGTAGCACTGGAGAGTCTGAATGAATGGGGGAGGGATAATAAGATAAACATTGCTTAAGGCTTGTCTGCTGGTTCCCATGGTGCATTTGTTTATCAGTCAGGGGGAAAACACTTGCACACAAACAACAACAAAATAACTAATGCCTATATAACTGCGTCCATTTTCTTCCCCTCCACTGTCTCCAGGCCAGAGAGGATTTGTGTTCAGCTCCCAGGACCTGAGCCACCGCGGGGAGAGCGCCACCCCCAGCCCAAAGCATGTGGTGCGCAAGCCTGTGCCTCTAGCGAGACCTTCATCCAGGTGAAACCCCCCATCTTTCTAACACTCTGCTCAGTACCACACACACCACACATGCACACACACACACACACACACACACACACACACACACACACCCACGCACGATGCACTAGATCCACCCCCCACACACCTCCACCTGCTCTCAATACTCTGCTTAGGACCACACTCAGTCACACACACACACCAACACACATAAACACACCAATACACTAACCACATGTGCTTGACTAGGACTTCCTATGTATAAATGGTTGAAGAACATTTCATAACATGGCCTTGGCTTGATGTTGTTCTCTTTCTCCTCCCTCTCTCTCTCTCTAGTGACGGGCACATGAGTTTGGCAGCCAAGGTGACCCAGCTGGAGGCTGTGGTTAAAATGCTGAAGGACGACTTGAAGAAGGTTAGTGGAGCTGCAGCTCCTCCTCTGATGACTCTTCTGCATTAGAAGCAGTGACACTAACAACATTTACATGCACTTCAGTATCGCAGTTATTAGTCTTATTCCAGTGTTGATCGTTTTTGGGATATGGTGTTTACACAAAGACAGAATGATGCTCTGTAATAGAATGGGATTGCTGCAGGGAACATCACACAAATCTTACAGGTGTGGAGTCTAATTTGATCTAGTTTATGATGTGCACTTTTGCGCAAGAATGGTTTCTACCAGGTGATTAAAGTTTTAAAGACTAGAGTTTTTTTATGTCTGCTAGTGATGGTGGTTGTAGTTGTCACAAGTTGCAAGGCTGTAGTGGAAATGCCTGTAGTGAAATGACTTTCAAAGTCTACTCTAAGAAAATCAGGCCCATAGAAAAAATGCTGTTTAGTTATTTAGTGCTGTGGCATCATTGTAACACTGCCTCTGCGGCTGACATTAGCAATCTCAATTTGTGTCATCCCCTCCTCCTCCTCCTCCTCCTCCTCCTCCTCCTCTTCCTCTTCCTCCACCTCCTCCACCCCTAGGAGAAAGAGGAGAAGGTGAAGCTGCAGGCGCAGATCCAGCGGCTGTGGGATGATAACCAGCGGCTGCAAGAAGAATCCCAGAACTCGGCCGCCAAGCTCAAGAAGTTTACCGAGTGGGTCTTCAACACCATCGACATGAACTGACCCCACTTGCAACACACACCAGCATAGGATGCCAAGGAGGGGTTAGGAGGGTGGAGACAAGAGCTCAAAACTAAGAAGGGTTGGGGGAGTGTATTAATTTTGAAGGCGTGTACAGTTACTGTGGATATTTCAAGTATGGGACCATGTGAAGTAAACCATCACACCAAGATTACTCCTAACTCCTTTACCAACGATGTTGGATTTGATACATCTGACACATCTGATACTGTAATGCTCTCACACACCGCCACCACAGCCATCAGAGCGCTGTTCTCCTGTCTCCGTTGTCCCAGATGGACCGAGTTAACAAAAAACACCCCCCTTCTTTCATTGCAGCATCACAGACCCTTTCTCCCGTGTCCAGTGACCCCAGGCACCATTTGAAAGGCCGGTTTTGTAAAGATTTCACAGTTGTGTATCACTCACAGTCTGCCCTAACCAACTGTGTCCAGGGCCCCAGACCTTTATTCCCAAGGCTTTACGGACCCCCCAACCCCAGCCCCCACACAATTCAGTTATCAGTTATCAGTTATCGGTCACATACATCTTCCTGTCACTGCTGTGTTTCTCACACAGGGGCAGGAGAAACCACAGGTGTGTGGATGGTTGGTCTTCTCACACACTTGCCTCGACAGGAATCGCCTTCTCTTCGCACACACAGCTTGTACATTCCGATATTTGTGTGTGTGTGTGTGTGTGGGGTGAGAATATATTCCAGTTTGTATCCCCTGTCCTTGTGTGTGTCATAAATGCATACTGTGGTTGTGTGTGTGTGTGTGAGTGTGTTTCCCTAAAGGCATTTGGAGTTGCCTTAGCTGTCTCGTGAGATTTCTTGCTGATAACATCCTGCCGTGGGGCCCACTACTGCTACCAGTGGACAGAGTCAATGTGCTGTCGCTCATTCATGTCACGCTTACAGCCCACCAGACAGCAGGACTTGTGCTCATTAAAAACGTCCCGCAGTAATGGAAGACAAGTGACAAGGACAACATCATTATGTTTGAGTTTCTGCTGAGGAATTGGAGGAATTGGGACAAGGAGTGGTCCAGTGAAATGCCTGCTTTGGCCTCAGGGGGGCACCATGGAGCAAGAGACAGAGAGAGACTGCGAAATGTAAATCAAGATCTCTGCCTCAGCACAGACAGCATCTCGATAGCAATAGCAGGGACCCTTTGGGATGCTGGCACGATATGAAAGAGATTTTGTTTTTTAGAAAACTTCATCAGGTGGACTGTGGTGTAGATTGGTACACTCTTACTCTTACTCTTACTCTCACCCCCCACGTCCCCAACCACATCCCATTCCATCTCACCCACCCCACCCCTCAAACCTGCACCACTTCTCCCCACATTCACCAACTCCTCCCAGCATCCCTCTATGTTTGAAATTCCCTCTGCATCAAAAGGGACCAGACTTCTATATGCCTGTGGTACCAAGGGATTAAGGCCAGAGAGACAGTGCTGCTGCAGTTTTTCTCCCACTTGTCCCACCCACACTAACCCCAGGTCCCTTCCTTCATCTCAAGATGTGAATGTGGATTGTGAATGGACAGAGCCCCATCTTGGAGAGGATATTTCCAAGAGAGTAATTTATTTGTTGTGTAGTATAAATCAATAAATAAGTGTCAGGCTTAGTGGTAAAGCTGAAGCTGACATGTCCTGTTTATATCATTAGAGCGGAGATAAGTTATATTTGTCTGACTTAAAATGACTTTTACGATATAAAAAAAATGTTTTTGTTTTGTTTTTTAATTGTTATTATTATTATTATTATTATTATTTTATTTTGGGTTTCCTTGGAGTTGAGAACTGCCTTGGGATTTCTTTCAATATCTTTTTATTTTCATTTGCCTTGTGCTCGTGGTCGCCTTTTTGCCTGCTGTTGTGTTGCTGTAGTGCCATCTAGTGGTAACGAAAGTGAATTAACTCCACTCTGCTGCAAACTTGTGTCTGCTTTTCTCTGCCGCACAGCCCCACGCCCTCCTGTCATTGTGAACGAGCCATGTAGTCCCCACCCCACATCACCCCACACACACACACACACACACACACACACACACACACACACACACACACACACACACACGCACAGCCCTGAAAGTGGTAGTTGTGAAAAGTTAAGACTGCTATTTATAAGCATATCTTTGTGAGACTACATTTTATTTACATATACAGACTTGTCTGAACGTCTCATGGGATAGGATACATCCTTGTGTTGATGCCAATAAGCAACGCCCTTGTTCTCATCTTTATTCTGTCCAGGGGTGTCTCACATAAAGAACCAATTGAAGGCACTGCAGAGAGTGCTTGCATAAGTAACCTGTATTGAACAGAAGCTCACCTGCTGTAACATGAAGCTGCCGGCTGTCGCTCATGGTCTTAATCAGAGCAATGCAGAAGACACAAACACACACCCAGACTCGCGCCTCCAAACACACACACTCTCACACCTCCTAAACAGGCGTGTCGTGTTTCCTTGAAGGCCAGCTTGCCGTCTCTGTGTGCATGATTGGGTGCAGCGTTGTCCCTTTCCTGCGTCCCTTGTTTCATAACCAGCGGTTCACGCCAATGGAGGGGTGGATCACAGGGCCGCATGAGCAGAAGTTTTGTCTGTCACCAGCAGGTGACCAATTCAGGTCCATTTCCACAGTGATGCCTGTAGCTTATTCCCACCTGCAAAGGCAGATCCCTTCCACACCATCTGAAGTGAGCTTTTTTCTTTTTTGTTAAAAAAAATAAAACAAAACGTGCACTATCAACATGACGGTGGAAATCAAACTACCTTTTTATTTTCTAATCAAATTCTGCACTGTTTTTGTGTTACCCTTTAACTTCATCCCCAAGCTGAATTTTCCCTGCTATGGTGATGTATCCTGACCAACCTGCAGCAGACGGCAGAGTTGTGCTTTTTTTCTTAGCATTGAATGTTCTGCTTCTATCTAATTGGACTTTTTTTCCCGAACTGTAAAAAGTTGTTATATGATTCTTTTGACTCTACGCCATGAGGCCACAAGGAACTGCACAGAATTCAGGCTTACTGTAGATAAACCACAGGGGCATTAGTGGCATTTGTTTGGTTCTGTTCTAGGAATCCTGGGATATATTGTTGGTCTCTCGCAAACTCTCGTCAGCAGTGCCAGTGCGCAAGAAACTACAGTTCTCTTTACTCCCACCCTCAAGTACACAAACTCAAATCAGATTGATAATGCCACCCAACATGTACCGCCTTACGCTCAGTTGTGACTTATCAGAAAGTGACCTGGGCTACGTAAACAGATATACTATAATGAAGAATGGGTTAATAGTGGTCCTTTGTATGCCAACACACTCTACACGTGAGCAATGTCTTAAGTTCTCTTGTGTTTTTTTGTTTTCATTCTTTTTAATGACATGCACGTCATTACAAATAAGAAGTGTTCAATATTTAAAATAGTACTGTTTACGTATTTTGTCAGTTAACATTGTAAAGTGTAGATTTTCAAAGACACAATGTTTGCGGTGATTTGCAGTATTAAAGTTTCTTAAATAAACAAAATCTTGCCTTCTGCTGTATTTTCCTTGTTTTGTATATTTTATTTTTAGAGTGATTTAGGAGTGTATGGTTTTAGTTTTTGTTTTTTGTTTTTTTGCCCACCCTCCCCCATTGCTTGCAGTCTGACATGAGGTGTATTCCCTGTCTTTGCTTACGGGGCTAATAAATTAATGAAATAAAATTAATTTATATGCCAACCGGTTAACTAACCTAAGGGTGTCTTGTCTCTCTACAGACAGTGTGTGGGTGAGTGTGTGTGTAAAAGAGTGAGTAAGTGTAAGTGTGTGTGTGTGAAAGTGAGTGAGTGTGTGTGTGTGAGTGAAAGAGTGAGCGAGTGTTTGTGTGTGTGTCCATCCTTCTTGTGATTGTGACAGCTGCTCAGCCTTTTATTTTTTACAACTTTCATTTTCCTCCCCCCAGCTTCAGTGGCTGTCTTTGCCACTGTAATTAGGCCCAATGGCTGCATGCAACGAGAGGTGTGTGTAGTGTGGGGAAAAGCATGTTGGGAATGCCAAGGGCTTTTTAAACCCTCTCACTACCCACCCCGACGCTACCTGGTTTCACCTCAGTCAAGGCGTCAGCACATCGCCACTTAGCACACCACAGCAGGAATTCATGCACAGACAAACAACAAATGTAAACATCAAATCCATATGGAAGGAAACATAGATATTAGGCTACACTTTATATATAGATATATAGACTAGAATATGTAGTCATGCTTCCTTGCAATACAGGATATGTAGACCAGGATGGTAACTTGTCATACTGCATATATGCTAACACTAATTGCCAAAACAGTTAGTATAATCGCTGGCAGCTACTTGATCATTTCACATCATTCATTTTTGCGGCCCTATTTGAACACCTGTATCGTGTGAGTCAAGGGATGGAGCCATCTTGTTTGGGACTATAATGAATATTTTTGTTTTCCTGACACTAAATATTATTATTACCAACTAAAAAAAATTGTTAGAAGCATCAGACCTCAGCAAATTATAAAACATTATTGGTTTCGTCACAGAATTTGTGTTTCATGTTTAAAAGCTCCTTTTGGAAACATTATAAAGTGGTTGGGCAGTGGTAGCGTAGTGGTGGAGGAACCTGGCTAGCGTGCAAATAGCCTGAAAAGTGGGTTCGAATCCCAGCTGTCACGGTTGTGCCCTTGAGCAAGGCACTTATCCCTAAGTTGCTGTATGGGAGACTGGCCCTGAACAGTTGATAGTTGACAAATTCTAAGTCGCTTTGGATAATAGCGTCCGATAAATGCATAAATGTAAATGGTTGGGCACAAGACAACACAACAAATGTAGCCAACGTCCTTAAGTCAGCCAGCTGCTGAGGTTGGATGGAGGCTCTGATCTCACTGTAAGAGTAGTTGTAATGATATGACAGGCTCTCCAAGGGCCTTTATAGAGGCATTAGCTGTAAGCTGAGTGGAAATACCATTAGGGCCCAGGAAGCTTTACCCATAACCATAAGCAAGGAGGAGGAGGAGGATGTCAGGAGAGTTCCAAAGGGAGTTCCTCAGTACGCTCTGCAAATTCAATTAAAATCATGTTTTAGCTCCACCATGGTCTTCCATATTTTAAACAGCCATTGGGATGATTCCGGATCCTTTTCTGTGGATATTGTGAATTTTAGTCATAGTGCAGCCTACCAGTTCCTGCATTCTCACTCAGCCCAACAAACACCTTTGATCTCTGCTTAGTCTCACATAAAAACAAACAAACAAACAAACATTTCCTGCACCCACACCCACACTTGCTTGTCATAGCCTCATTGAGGAGGAGAGAGGCAAAAAGGATCTCAAAATTGCACTTGCTTCCGAGGACCTGGCCTTTCACTGTGAGGGCGAATTACCATTCAATGAATGAATGTAAATGCCAGAGGCACTACCAAGGAGGCAATAGGGAGAAGGTCTGTGTGCGGGGTCATGGTTAACCATTAAAAAATAATCAAATGATGAATTATGAATATGACGCCCACTTTATGAGAAGGGAGTTCACATCATTTTCATTTCAACTTTTCATTTCAAGCTACACTGTCACATTTTTTTTTTCCGCTACAAGAATTAATTATAGAAAAACCCATCTCTCAATCTCATGACTAATAAGTAGGTCTCATTTAAGGGAATCCAGCTCTATCCATCTTGTCATTTCTGATGAAACTACCATCAATATGATTTCCTTGAAGTCATCACACTTTCATGGAAAATCCACATAGCCCCCACAGATGAGTACTGCAATAACTGGAGATTTTCTTTCCTTTGTCCAAAAGTGGCACACCAAACTCATCCATTTCTTGTTTTATGGACAAGCACCATCTCTCCAGAGACAAGAGACATCACCAGCACTATGCAGCTGCACTCATGCAAGATACATGAGTTCACCTATATCTGTAGATGATTTGCACATGTGTTTTGTGAGGTAGCTGGCCAGGGTCCTGAAACATCTTACAGGGCTCACATTGGTGGATACATACTGAGCAAGCTGAGTGAGTGGGTGCGCAACTAGACAACTCTGAAGACCTGGCTAATTTTGTTTATGGACATGAAAAAAATGGATTTGAGATGCTGAAGCATCTGAGGCTATGATGCTACTTTTTAGCAAAGGGATTTAGTTGCCCACATCACTGTGTCAAGAATAGAACAAGCCGGAGATCTTGTATGCGGTCTGCAGTCCCTTGCCATGGCCGTTTCTTTCTGGAGAACTACACAGCCAGCCATTGATATACTGCGAGCTAGCAACAGTTCAACATCAAAATGCCAGGCAACATTAAAATTCTCCTGTTCTCTCGTACCTTGCCTACTCTCCCAGTAGACAATTTCTGTTCAATTTGAAGAACCTATAATGCAATGCAATGCATTAAAATATAAAACAAATACAACAATACGATGCAGTCGGATCCAATGCAAAGCAACCTAATTAAATGTAAAGGGAATTTAAAGTCATATAATCCAATCTAATGCAGTGTCCTGAACAAGAGAAAGTATTCCATGGTTGGGACAACAGATTTCATCCAGAGGCCACTAGAGGTGTTACAGTCAGCAGTGTTCCATCAAGGGGTCTTGAGGCCTTTTCTCTTTGAAGATCCATATCATCTCCATCCATCAAGGCCAAGGACGACACCAGAGCTCAGAAGTATCTGAGGCCCACTCACGTTCTCACTGTTGGCTTGTGCTCGTAAACAGTCCCTCCACGGAGAGCCTGGGAAGGAGTGATTAACACAACGAAGGAGTGGAGGGAATGAGAATGGATGGACACTGAGAGAGAGAGAGAGAGAAAGAGAGCAAGAGAGGGAGAGAGAGGGAGAGAAAAGGCAAGAGAGAGAGAGAGAGAGAGAAAAAGAGCAAGAGAGAGGGAGAAAGAGTGAGAGAGAGGAACAGAGAGAGAGAGAGAAAGATGTGTGAGCTGTTCAATTGTCATTGATATAAGGATGGACCTCTCCAGCGGGAGAAGTGTCAGAGTGATTTCTGCTACAGGTGGATAGGGTGGGGAAAAGGGTTGGTGGACGGTGAGTTATGTGCACAGGTGAAAGATTTGTGTGTAAAGGATGCAGTCTTTGGTGATGATAAATATGTCTTTTTATAGCCAGGCCTCCAAAATGGGCTAATCTTCAGTCAGATGACGAAGAAGAAAAAGCAGAGTGGCGTTCCAACACAAGATAAATAGTTTTATTATTTTGACAGGTTTGAATGTAAACAGACTTCTATTTTGGCAATAACCTGTGGTGAGGTCTTATTGGTTGTTTTGTCAGTATATATATATTGGTACTGCGCCACTAGGGCTCCTTCTGACTACTGCGCCTGAGGCTGTGGATGGCTCATGCTGTGGCGAATGCTTAAAATAAAGTGTAGTTCAGGATTTCGTAAATCTGCCATAGTGTTCTTCTTGTTGCCTGCTGAAAGTCAAACCAAGTCAAGTCAGCTTTATTGTTAATTTCTCCACATATACTAGACTTACAGAGGAACTGAAAGTACGTTTCTCGCTATCCCACGGTGAAGAAGAGATGCAT
Source organism: Tenualosa ilisha (assembly GCA_015244755.2). Classification (NCBI taxonomy): domain Eukaryota; kingdom Metazoa; phylum Chordata; class Actinopteri; order Clupeiformes; family Clupeidae; genus Tenualosa; species Tenualosa ilisha. The sequence goes on along the minus strand of PYXC01001398.1, from coordinate 1,521,573 downwards.
AACAGATAAGAGATTTCCTGACAATTAAATATTAATAATATACAACAGATACATAGTGAATAGACAAAAATCTCCACATAAATAGAGACTGGGGTGTACCTCCACCCTTTCCCTGTTTTGAAATTCAACAAATACAGCCAGTTTCAGTCCCTCCCTCTGGGATTTTTCTTAACTTAACACCCACTCCCTAGGAAGATGGAGCTAGAGAGACAGTGTTCTCAGCCCGCTGCTTCTGCAGTGCTGACACAACCCTAGTCCAGTTCCTCTCTCTCTCACTCTCTCTTTCTATCTTGCTCTCTATCTCTCTTGCACAGCCCTTGTCTCACCAAACATGAATTGCATTATAGCCAATTATGCTCAGGCATGGCGCAGAGTCAGTCTATACTGATTTCAGATCAGGGGTCCAAAACCCCCACCCAGCCAACCCCTCACCTCTCAGTTGCATATAGTTGCATATATTTGCATACCAGTCAAAGATAAAAGCCACACCAAGCACTTCTTCTCTCTCCTTCCTCTTCCTCCTCATGAAGGATCACTTTCCTGCATTCCACTAGTGATCACATGTCCTTTAGCAACAGATGCAGACCTCCTAGTGGCTAATGGAAGGCCTATCTTCCCACTCTCCCCTCCCCCTCCCCCTCCCCTGTCCCCTCTTCCACTCTCAATCCTGACCCCTGTGCTGGAGCCAAGGCTGGGGCTGGGGCTGGAGCTGGGGCTGCGGCTGCGGCTGCGGCTGGGGCTGAGGCTGAGGCTGGGGCTGGGGCTGGGGCTGGGGCTGCGGCTTGGGCTGAGGCTGAGGCTGGGTTGAGGCTGGGGCTGGGGTTGAGGCTGGGGCTGTGGCTAAAGTTGGGGCTGGGGCTGGGGCTGCGGCTGGGGCTGGGCTGGGCTGGGGCTGGGGCTGGGGTTGAGGCTGGGGCTGCGGCTGGGGTTGCGGCTGGGGTTGCGGCTGGGGTTGAGGCTGGGCTGGGGCTGGGGCTGGGGTTGAGGCTGGGGCTGGGCTGGGGTTGAGGCTGGGGCTGGGGCTGGGGCTGGGCTGGGGCTGGGGTTGAGGCTGGGGCTGCGGCTGGGGTTGCGGCTGGGGTTGCGGCTGGGGTTGAGGCTGGGGCTGGGGCTGGGGCTGGGACTGGGCTGGGGCTGGGGTTGTGGCTAAAGTTGGGGCTGGGGCTGGGGTTGGGTGGTTTGCATCCTTAGGAGTGGCTTCTCCCTGTTGGCCTTCCCAGGGTTGTGAGGGATTACACACACACACACACACAAACACACACACACACACATATGTATATATATAAATCAAGCGGATCAAACACATGGAGAGAGTGACAAAAACATACAAATATAGTAATACAGATTTCATGGCAGGCACACCCACACACATGCACATACCACCCAATTCCACCCTACCCATCCACCCCCACACACACGCACACAGGCAGCACACATGGTGTTTGCAGATGCTGTTTCTCTACATTGTCCATCGTTGCATCAGCAGCTTTCATCTCCAGCCTAAGCATCACTGATAAAGGAAGGGACTGACTAAACGGAGTGAATAAGAGAAAGAATGAGAAAAAAAGACTAAAAGGATGAACAGAGAGGAGAGGGAGGAAAAAAGAAAAAAAAGAAGAAGCAAGAAGAAGAGAAAAAGAAGAAGTAGAAGATGAGGAAGAGGAGGAGGAAGAGGCGGAGGTTGGGATCACCCCAAACTTGCTCAGGCCCCCTGGCGGACTCTGTGTTTGTTCGGTGCTGGAGAGCCGGAAGGCGTTTCGGAGCCAATTAACAAGCAGTCAGAGATGAGAGGAGGAGATGTGGATGGGAGCAACAGATTGCATCAGAGACAGCAGACCTTCAGGCCTCATCAGAGGAGAGAGGGAGAGAGAGGGAGAAAAAAGGGAGAGACAAAGATGGGAAGATCACTTTGATTTTCCCATTATGTCTATACAGTCCTTTCAGATGAACTAAATAGTGTGAATGTGTGTTAGTGTGCATCTGTGTGTGTGTGTGTGTGTGTGTGTGTGTGTGTGTGTGTGTGTGTGTGTGTGTGTGTGTTTGTGTGTGTGTGTGTTAGTGTATTCTAGAAGATTAACATCACATGTATGAACTAAAATGAGACATGGCATGATGTGTGAGCTAGAGATAGTATGTGTGTGTGTGTGTGTGTGTAGTCCATGATTCACAGCAGTATCAGAGTTTAATCTTCCAGTGACTGCTTCTGTACCATGTGCAGTCACGTGTGACACACAACAATGAAACCCGCTCTGTGTGTGTGTGTGTACGTGTGTGTGTGTGAGAGAGAGAAAGAGAGAATGTGTGTGTGTGTGTGTGTGCCCAGAGGCGAAACAGAGGAGTCATTTGTATTGATAACCATGTTCTTCTTGTCTTCCTCTGGCTCTGTCCGCTAATCGTTTCTCCATCAGGGAAGTACCTGGCTCTCGGAAAGGACCACACATTGCTAATAGCTAATTGTCAGTGCTAGCTGCTCACACACTCTCTCACTCACTCACTCACTCAAACACACACACGTACACAAACAAACTCATTCATTTGCGTTTGACCATCAACAGCTGTCAGATTTGTGCTTGTATGTGCAACTGTTAACCCTAAATTCAATTTCATTGCTTCAGGGGCCTAATTTAACAAGATAATTTAATCTATTCCAAATTAAGCACTTGGAATAAAGCATCTTGGTAATGGAGATAGAAACAAAGAATTAGAGAGAGAGAAATAAAAAACGGAGAGAGAGAGAGAAGGAGGTAGAATATCTTCACTGACATTTTTTCTAACGCCATCACTGTAAGTCACAGATCACCTGGTAATATCTCTCACTTTTTTTTAAATATCTCTCTCTTTCTCTCTATCTTCCTCTTTTTCCAGTGTATACAGTATATGCTTCTATAATGCTTGCTTGCTTGCTTGATGAGAGACACCACCCCCACCCTTGCATTCTCCATTACTCCGTTTCCCTGTTCCTTTTCCCCTTTCCCTCTCTCTCACCCCTCCCTCCCTCTCTCTCTCTCTCTCTACCCTCCTCCTCCTCTCTGTCTTTCCCTCGCTCTCACACAAACACACTCATGCACACTCTCACACACTCTCTTTTCTCACAGAGGCGCAGTGCATGCTCTGTCAGTCGCGCACATGCCGGGATCCTCGCGGTCTACCTGACCACTTCACTTAACTGCGTGGCCACCCACCACGTCAGACACCCGTCCTGGGAAGACTGAGACCAACAGAGTGAGAGAGAGATAGCGAGTGAGTGAGTGTGTGTATGTGTGAGAGAGAGAGTGAGACAGAGAAGAAGAAGAGGAAAAAGAGAAAAAAGAAAGGAGGAGAAGAAGCGGAAGACAAGCAGTGTCAGCAACGGTGGCAGTGGCAAACAACGCTAACACCAGCAGCAGAAGCTGTTCCCTCGTTCTCTCTTTCTTTCTCTCCTCTCCTCTTCCACTCCTCACCTCCAAAACAGCTGCACTTGTTCTCCCTCTCTCCTACTCTCCTCTCCTTCCCTGTGCATCTCGTAATACCTTCCTTTTCTCCTCCTCTATCTCTTTTTCTCTCTCTCTTTTCTCTCCTGTTCTCCGCCTCTGCTCAGACCAATTAGATCATGAACTCGGCGGTTGGCAGTTGCTAAGAGGAGGGACGCACACCAGGAGGAGCGGACCGGGCTTCACTTTGTTGCCAAGGTAATGAGCGTTTCTCAAACGCGGGGCTGCTGGGGGCTGAACCAGCGGAGAGCGATGAGAACCAAAGCAAAGCACTTCAGCACGGGAAGGGAAGGGAGAGGAGGAGTTGGATGGGCTGTGGGTGTATTTTGGTGCGCTTATGTTGTTTTTACATGGTTCCATGGGTGTCTGTGTGTGTGTGTGTGTGTGTGTGTGTGTGTGTGAAAGAGAGAGAAAGTGTGTGAGGGGACAACTGTACTTTTCTCTTTTCTTTTTATCAGAACTACTCAGTGAAAGGAGATCCATTGCAGGCAGTGTGTTTGTTTTGCTATTGCTGATTATTTTTACCTCTCTTTCTTTGGCTCTATGATGATGTGTGCATACTCCATTTATGGGCTTGTGAATATTGATGCTGCATATTGTGTG
>PYXC01001398.1:1172500-1515000 GCA_015244755.2 Tenualosa ilisha | reverse complement strand
TCCCTGTCTCTCTCCTCTTTTCCCTTTCTCTCTTCCTCTCTCTCTCTTCCTCTATCTCTGTCACACTGTTTTGCTCCACTGCTCTGTTACTCTTCATCTCACCTACCCCCCTCCGCCCCTTCCTCCTCCTCCTCTCTCCTCCTCTCTTTCCCGCCTAGCTCGTCACCAGATTTGACAGGTGTCAGAAACACAATCTCAAGACGCAGGGCTGCAATGCAAACTGCTGAAGCTGAGCTGATACTGCAATCCAGATGTACCTATGGCCCATTACCAAAACATATGCACACACGCACAGACACACAAGCACACACACTAAACACACACGCACACACAGACACACACACACACATAAATATAATGAACACACATACACATACACACAGCTTTAGTTCTGGCCCTTTTGATTGCTATGAGGACTTGTGGGTACCTTTTTTCACTCCCTTGAATGCTGGATTTGCTCTGGTCAAGAGTCAAAAGTGTGGCCACTGAAGTGTCACTTGTCTGTCTCTCACACAATAGAAATGTGTGCTGTGCAAATCCAAAGGCTAGTTATTTATTTATTTATTCGCTCTCTATTTCTCTCTGTGGTGACTTCACGTTTTCAGTCTTGCATGAGTGAATTCCTCACTGTGTCTCTGTGGAGAGGACCCTCCTCTGTGAATATTAACACTGTTTGAACTGCCAAACCCCAATGCACAGCATCACTAATGCTGAATTGAAAAAAAAACACGTCTCTCCTTCTTTCTTTCCTATCTCCCCAGAGTGAGCGAGCAAGAGAGAGAGAGAATAAGCACAGAGTCAGCAGCAAAGGCCAAAACAGCAGAGTCCAGGGGCAGTTATGGCAGAGGCTAGCCCTGAACAGCAGCCCCCAACTGTGGTCACTGGGATGACTGAGATGACTGGGGCAACTGGTGCGACCGACCCAGATGAAGACTCCCCCAACATGATTGTCTACAGAAAGGTAGGAAAAAGCCATGTCACTTTAACAAGTACTGTCATTCCTGTGTGATGAGAATGATGTCCAATGAACAGTCCAAAAGTACCTGAGTTCTTCTAATTATTTTCTTTGATTGCTGGATTCTATTTTTGTTTGAATGTGGAATTCAGTTCCATTCTGGAATGTTCTGTTGAAAGCATGTTTAAAACTCTCTGCTATCATGTTGTTCAATCAAATACATCACTGAAAATCTCCCTTACTGTGATATACAGATGAAGCTTTCTGCTTATATTGTTGTCAGCAGTCATGACATGAAATGTATTGTACCTATTGAGATAACTGTCTTATTATGTTATCTTATCTTATGAACCAATAAGATCTGCCTCATGGACAAGGTCTCTTATATGACTAACACAAGGAATTAAGTATCCTGCCTGTAAACAGTTTTTCAGTAGATGTTGATCCCCCTCCACTACCATATGTTTATATATATGGTAGACTCAGTAGACTGTAGTAGCCTACTGTATATTGGCACATTGGCTCAGTAGAAGAAAATCTGATGAGGTCAAAGGTTACTTAACTCTGAGAGCTGGCTGTGTTGTGTCAGCTGAAGACAGAAAGTGCTCCTGTAAAACCAATTAGCTCTGTGTTTGCCTAACCTGTCTACTAGCCCTGTACTGCTTACAGTAGCCATTTCACTGCTATTGGACCAAAGGCCAGGTGAGGGGGGGTCATAAAAGGTCATGAAATAGTTCAAACGAACAGTTCAAACTTTTTTTTAATTCAACAAGCTCCTTTTTGAATTAGCGATGAACTGAACATAACTTATTTGCTACTGGAACTTGAACAAGTGAGATTCTGAATTGGTGTTGAATTGGTCCAGAGAGGACATTTCAGAATGACTTCCTTCCTCTGTAGTGAGATGGTCTGACTTGCTTAGTACTGCAGCAGCTGGTGTGTCATTGTCACTCTTAATGGATGAGACATTTCAGACATTCACACACTGTGCATTGTACAGTACAGTGGCCTTACATCAGCCAGTATGCCTACTGTATGACAGTGTTACCAGTGCAGATCAATAAACCGTACATGGATGTACATAATGGATGAGTAAAAAAGCAAATGTTTTTTTTATGTTCATTTATGTATATATTTTCTCTCTCTTTTATTCTGGACTTTTCGGTGATTTTCATGCTGACATAGTTTCTTCCCGGAAGGATTTTTTTTGTTTTTCCTTTCTCTGGTGGGGTCAGACACACTCTTTTAGACTTTTACTGGTGGGGTCAGACACACTCTTTTAGACTTTTACTGGTGGGGTCAGACACACTCTTGTAGACTTTTACTGGTGGGGTCAGACACACTCTTTTAGACTTTTACTGGTGGGGTCAGACACACTCTTTTAGACTTTTACTGGTGGGGTCAGACACACTCTTTTAGACTTTTACTGGTGGGGTCAGACACACTCTTGTAGACTTTTACTGGTGGGGTCAGACACACTCTTTTAGACTTTTACTGGGAAATTCAAATGAGCTTTATTGGCATGACAGAAGCATTTTATGTTGCCAAAGAACAAATGCAACACATTCCTGAACAAACAAGGCACTGAGAACACAGAAACAGAACAGAAAAAAGGCAGGATAACATCACACATACGGTACACACACTGTCTTTGTTTCTTTGAAAGAGTTTACTTACTGCCAGCCTCTATTTTTTTCTTTCTTTCCTCTTCCCTCTCTCCTTCATTTTTTTCTCCCTGTCGCTTCACATCACCACTCTCCACCTTCCTTCTCTGAACTCTCACTTCGGTTCCTCTCTTCTGAAGCACATCAATAGAGCCAGCCAACTCCTGAGATCTCCAGTCTGATACTGTATGCCCTCTCTGTAGGTCTCTCTCTGTTTCTCTCTCTCTTCTTCTTTCAGTTTCACACACACTCTCTCACTCTTCCTCTTTCTCTCCACTGTTCAAGGTGTTGGGTTTTTCCCTTTGCTTGTCACCATATTGCCAACCAGCTGCATAGCAAAAATGGGAGGGGGGACCTGTTTGAAAGGCAGCTTAGCACCTCTGGGAAGACTGAAGCTCCACAGCTAGTTGACAAGTAGCACTCTTGGTTCTCCCAGGTGAGACAGCTGCTGAGCAGTGAGCAGTGCACTCTACAGCACAGCACGCAATAAAACCATAATACTGTCAAAAAGCGGGTGATAAAGCAACCATCTTAGGTAATAGAATTCGGAGAGGAGAGACATGGAGGGTTTTCCGGAAAGCTCCGGTCCTAATGAAGAGAGTAACTTTAGCCAATGGGCTGATGGGGCGGGTTATTTTGGGTAAGGGAAGGGACGGGCGGCTTTGTGTGATATTGAGGTCTAAACATATTTGGCATGCCTAGGGTGAGGAGATTAATTTCCTCAAAAGTGGAAAAATAGCCAACACTGAGATACCTGAATTAAAAAAGAGATGTACATTACATCAGACTTTTCACTTTTCTCACTCTTGTGCCTTACACTCCCACATTACGTCTTGATCTCTCCTTTATTGGAATTTTTCACCGAAGAAAACAGAGAGAAAGAGAAAGAGAGAGAGAGAGAGTGAGAGAGAGAGAAGGGTTCCTGTCTATCCATTTGATCCATTCTACTGGTATGGAGTTTATTCCTTTCACCCCCTGTCCTACCTTTCTCTGTGGTAACTCACCGGTTCCATTTTTGGTCTGGTTCCAGAGATCTGTGTGTGTGTGTGTGTGTGTGTGTGTGTGTGTGTGAGAGAGAGAGAGAGAAAGAAATGTGTGTAAGTCAGTAGACATTGTCACCCATCACAGCTTTACTAGAAGACTGATAGAACACTGAACACTGCAAAGGCAGCATATGCACTGGAGCTCATTGCAAAAACAAAACTACTGCTTCCCAGTCTGATCACATCAAACCTGCCACTTCTTCTTTTGGATATTCAGTCTTTTCAGAGGTCTGAGGTCCCCAAACACAAAAACACAAACATATCAAACTCACATGACTGTTCCATGCACACATACACACACACACGCACACACCGAGGCTGGTTTAATATGGGACTGCTTCTGCTCCACAGACCACTTCAATTCAAGGTGCTGACCTTTGGCTGTTATGGCAACCAGATAGTGGGCGGCAGAGCAAATATTGACCGTTGCGGCAGCTCGGTCAGAGGGAGGGAGAAGGAAGTGACCAGGAGGGGTCCATCCTGGTGTGGCCGGCCGTTATTGCGCAATACATCACTGTAATATGTTTGGGGGTCCGTGGATAGGTCACCACACCAGTGATTCCTGGGATTATGATAAGGACCAAGGGAAACAGGGATTGAACAATATTCCCTTGCTCCATTCATCTGTGTGTGACATGGATTAAAGCGTACATTATTCTTTAGGAGTAAGAAAAAAAAACAAAACATTTCTTTCTCCCTTAGACACCTTAGGATGAGGAAAACTGGAGGAAAGCAGATTGTTTTTGTGATAGTGTTGTGTGGTTTGAAAGAGACAGGCCTTCAGAAGGGGTGGGGGGTGGGGGGCCATCAATGGGATGGAGGAAAAAGATAGATGTGAAAAGAGGTGCAGGCTGAGAGCTTGATTGAGAGAGAACAGTGGCAAAAACAGAACACAAGGGAGACAGTGAGAGAGAAAGAGTGAGAGTGAAAGTGGATATATTACAGTTGTCAGGCTGGGGGTGGGGGACAGTGGAGGAGAAAGTGGTGGAAAGGAAGAGGAGGAGGAAAAGGGGGAAGACGGTGTCAGCACTCAGGTTCGGTAATGGAATGCCAGCCGTGTGGTGGGGGAAACTCACGACATGGCCACGATGATGAATTTCACGCCACATTGCACCATGCCGACTCCAGGGCTCACCAGCCAGATGGTCACAGTAATGCCCATTGCCAGGCCTCAGGACCAGGGTAGCACAAATTGGCATGAAAGAGACAGTGATATCATCTACCATCTTCGTCTGCATATATTAGGCATATGCCTATGCACATTTAATTGCCTAAAAACTGGCCCTGTGTAACAGCATTTGGCAGAGACAGGAGGCTCAGTGTGGAGGCATTGGCATCATACACTCTTTTGTGACCCTATTTGGAAACATATAAAAACAGATGCAAATGGGATCCACTTTCCTGAGCCTTGTGGGCATATGTTTATGTTCATATTCATGGAAAAAGGTGCTTGGATAACAGCATCACCTCCTAGTTGGTCAGAAGATAGATGGCAGAAAGGCGTAAAGGCATAGTCTGTTTGTTGTCCTTATCTTAGTTTGTAGTTTCATTCAGGTGACCCACAGAAGGGAGCTGTGCATGTGTGTGCATGTGTGTGTGTGTGTGTGTGTGTGTTACAGACAGACAGAAAGAGAGAGCGGGACAAAGAGAAAGAGAGAGGGAGAGAGAGAGAGAGAGAGTGAGGACTGCATGTGTGTGTGTGTGTGTGTGTGTATGTGTGTGTGTGTGTGTGTGTGTATGTGTGTGTGTGTGTTTTGGTGGGGAGATGCTCTAAAGGTGAGCCCCCGGGGTTTCCACTGAGTGCCCTACACGCTTTCAGAACACAATTATGAGCTGGCATAAGAATGTTCCAGAGAGCAATCATGGAACACACACCTCCTGTGCTTGTTAACATGCCTGTGCCGTTCAGGGAGAAGGAGAATGAATGAGAAAGACAGAGAAAGAGAGAAAGGCAGGGAGAGCCACAGAGAGAGAAAGAGAGGGGAGAGAAGAAGAGAGGAAGAAGAAGAACGAGAAGGAGTATGAAGAAACACAATTAACCTGAATGAGCAGTGAGACAGGGCTGACTTTGATGAATTTGCCCATTAAGGAGAGCGTGCAAGGCTCCAGGGAGTGTAGCATTTCCATGGCAGAGAAAAAAAGGGAGAGACCGAAAGAAGGAGAGAATGTGTGTGTGTGTGTGTGTGTGTGTGTGTGTGTGTGATTGTGCGTGTGTGTTTGTGTGTGTGTGTGTGTGTGTGTGTGTGAGAGAGAGAGAGAGAGAGAGAGAGAGGTGGGGAGTCCTTTAAACCATTTGTGAAATCAACACCAGACAACCAACAAGAATTTATAGATTGGAAAATGTGGTTTACAACCCAAGCACCCATAGTTTGTACTGTATACATCAATAACATAAGAGCTTAAACTGGGGTAAGTCGCCATGTTTACAAATAATAAATCAGGCTTGAGCTTGTTGCCCTACTGGAGAGGTCCATCCTGTGGCTCCACTCTGGCATGTATTAGAAATATATGATTGGGCTAAATTTTTGTCAAAATACTTTCAGAATCATGTAGATGTTTGGCCTATACTTGGATAGGGGAGAGTAGCATATAGCAGAAGCAAAAATCCAAACTCACAGAGCAAAAATAAGTCACTTTAGCCAAGCTAGTGTGTGAAGCTGGAGGAAAGCCTGTTTTATTTATGCTTGTCTTCACAGCAGTTCAACGAGAATGTTCTGGAAGGCCCGTTCATGAGCGGCGTGCGAGAACAATCTCCCTGCTGCACACAGAGATCCTCACAGACTTCACCATATTTACAAGCCTCTATATTGACCTCTGTCACAGTGTCACCAAGACCTAATGGGAACTTTTAAAGGTCACAGAGTGCATACTTAACAAAACTATTTAGTTTGCAGACTCACTTCTCTGTACCACATTGCCTCATTTAGGTATTTGCTACATCTCGTACTGCGTAACTAATCCCTCTGCAAAAGCTATTGGAATATGTAGAGAAGCCCCCCATCGCACTGAATCCATGCGTAAAGAACAATTAATCGCCATTTTGAACGAGATGTAGAAAGAGAGGGAGAGAAAGGGTAACGTTTCTTCTGCTAGCAATCCGCTCCCATATGTTTCTCTGTGGTTTGCCCGCTATGTGCTAAACTATGCAAAGACGGGCACATGTAAAACCTGTTGCTGGGAGACAGTCAGCACTGTTAGACTTGCTCCAGGCAATAGTGTTGCACTTGTCCCCGCCGAGGCCATCATCACTCTTGCTGCAGCCATTTTTTTTTTGTTGTTTTTTTTGTTTTTTTTTTCTCCCTCCAATTATATTTATACCTGATGTGAGTTTTCTCACTTTCTGCTTCTCGCTGCTGCCAAAGTTAGGGCTTGTTAGAGTGTGGGTGTGAGTGAGGGTGTGGGTAAATCTAAAACAAGTGTGAGTGTATTTGTGTGTCTGTGTGTGTAAGTATTTAGGTGTGTGTGTGTCTGTTTGTACGTGTATGTGTGTAGGTGTATGTGTGTGTGTGTGTGTGTGTGCAGAGTGTGCACTGCCTGGCAGTTTTAGGTGGATGTGCAGATCTTAGGTGCAGATAGGCAGAGGGTGCGAGAAGTGGAGATTGCTGCCTATGCACCATTTATAGCCTGGGGTCTTTTAGTTGAGCAACACCAGTCTCTGCTGCATTAATGAGGGTATGTCAGTCTATGTGTGTGTGTGTGGATGTGTATGTGTGTGCGTGTGTGTGTTTCTAGAGAGAATGAATGTCTAAGAGGAAGAGACTGGGCAAAAGAACGCATGAAAGAGTGTGTTAGAGAGAGAGAGAGAGAGAGAGAGAGAGAGAGAGAGAGAATGAGACAGACAGTAGGAGAGAGAGATTGATAGAGTGATAAATATATAAAGAGAGAGTGAGAGACGGAAAGAGGGAGCTGGAGCTGAGGCTGTAACTGGAGTCTTTTTACTGTCAACTCATCTCAATCGTCACCATTACCAGAGTGGCCTGATACACCCTTTCTTTTGTCTCACTCCTTCTCTAACTCTCTCTGTCTCCATCTTTGAGTGCCTTTTAATGTGTGTGGACACCAGCGGCCATTAAGTGCTGGGAAGCTGGTGACGCATCATATCAGACAACAATTATGCCGAGTGGAGAAAAAAAATCAGTCTTTCAGAGATATTCACAGGAGACAGATGCTAATGCTATTATCATTTTTCGTAATGACCCATAGAACTCATAGTGAAAAAAAGACGGCTTGGAGTTTCTCTCCCTCTCCCTCCCTCTCTCTCTCTCTCTCTCTCTCTCTCTCCTGTTGCTGTTCTAAGGGGAAGTGCTTGTGTCATGTTTGTTTGTTTCCTCTAGTTTTGATTAAGGTGGGTTGACAGTGAAATTCTTTGGAAGTAAATTTTCAGAGGACAGAATTGTAAATATTACCAATACATTACTTTTTGCTTTCTGAAAGCATATGATATGTGAGACTTTGAAGTCAGGGTTTTAGTTTGAAGGGTTTGTTCAAATGGACATCTCAACTATATTTTCCCCCTTCATATGTTTCAGACAGCTGATAGAACCTTGTTTTTTTGTTGTTTGTTTGTTTGTTTTGTTTTGTTTTGTTTTTACTGGCCAAGTGTTAAAGCTTAGAGAGTTTAGCTTAGTTTTTCAGCCGAAGGGGATCGGCCTCCTGATCTGGTTTCCTTAGGAACCAGTTTATGTTTCTCCCAGTTCTGCAGAATCACTATAATCAGGTGTGCATCTACAGCAATTCTCTACAGAAATACACAGTATACTACCAAGGTGGAGAAGCACAAAAATTGGCTGCGTAAAACAGAGCAGAACCCATCCCCACTAGTAGAATATTGAGACAGTTTTATTGGAGTGTGTGTGTGTGTGTGTGTGTGTGTGTGTGTGTGTGTGTGCCAGTGCAATTCTATTCTAGGGTATGTCTAGTCCCAGTAAGCTGGCTATATTTGAAACAGTCTAGCCAGGGGCAGGGGTTTGTGGAGGTAAGGGTTGTGGTCACTGGGGAGGAAGAGAAGCTAGTGGGGAAAATGTTAGAGGGGATGTCATAAATTAGCTGTGAGTACAGGGAGTGTCAGAGAGACAGAGAGTGAGGGAGAGAGAGAGAGAGAGAGAGAGAGAGAGAGAAAAGGAAATTAGCTGTGACTACAGGGAGTGTCTTGCAATCTTTTACAGAATGTGGCAGAGAGAGAGAGAAAAAAGAGAAAGAGAGAGAGAAAAAAGAGAGAGAGAAAAGGAAAGGGGAAAAATGAAAGATGACTGACCTCTATTTGGAGTGTGATTTATGTTTTTTTTCTTTTATTTTATTATTTTTCACATGGCCCCTAGATGTCCAGCACTCCTTTACTCTTCTCTCTCTCTCCTTTACTCTTCACTCTCACTCCTTTACTCTTCACTCTCACTCCTTTACCCTTCTCTCCTCACTCCTTTACTCTTCTCTCTCTCTCCTTTACTCTTCTCTCTCACTCCTTTACCCTTCTCTCCTCACTCCTTTACTCTTCTCTCTCTCTCCTTTACTCTTCTCTCTCTCTCCTTTACTCTTCTCTCACTCCTTTGCCCTTCTCTCCTCACTCCTTTACTCTTCTCTCTCTCTCCTTTACTCTTCTCTCTCACTCCTTTACCCTTCTCTCCTCACTCCTTTACTCTTCTCTCTCTCTCCTTTACTCTTCTCTCTCACTCCTTTACCCTTCTCTCCACACTCCTTTACTCTTCTCTCTCTCTCTCCTTAACTCTTCTCTCTCTGTCCTTTACTCTTCTCTCTCTCTCCTTTACCCTTCTCTCCTCACTCCTTCACTCTTCTCTCTCTCTCCTTTACTCTTCTCTCTCACTCCTTTACCCTTCTCTCCTCACTCCTTTACTCTTCTCTCTCTCTCCTTTACTCTTCTCTCCTCAATCTTTCACTCTTCTCTCTCTCTCCTTTACCCTTCTCTCCTCACTCCTTTACTCTTCCTCTTCTCTCTCCTTTACTCTTCTCTCTCTCTCCTTTACTCTTCTCTCTCTCTCATTTACTCTTCTCTCTCACTCCTTTACTCTTCTCTCCTCTCTCCTTTACTCTTCTCTCTCTCTCCTTTACTCTTCTCTCTTTCTCATTTACTCTTCTCTCCTCACTCCTTTACTTTCTCTGTTCACTCCTTTACTCTTCTCTCATTTCTCCTCCCTTGTTTCCTCCTTTCTCCCCTTTTCTTTCCTTCCTTCCCCTTTCCTTCCTCAACTCCACTGAACTCTTTTTTTTCCTTCCATTCCCATTTATCTGTCACCTCTCCTTTTCTTCTCTCCTGTCTTGTATCATCCTCAGCAGTACTGTTACTATCAATTTACTCTCAGTACTTTACTATCAATTTGTCTTCATTCTTCATTCATACACTCTCCTCTCTTATCTCTCTCATCCTCCTCTTCCTTTCTTTCCTCTCTTAGTCCCCTCCTCCATCCTCTTTTCTCTTTCACCCCCCCCCCCCCCTCTCCAGCTCTCCTATCTACACTGCTTTAGTCCTCTGTCTGCTCTCCTTCCCTCTTCATCTCTTTCTTTTCCCATCTTCTCTCACTCTCCTCCACTCCTCTCCTCGCCAGTCCAAGAGCCACACCCTGACCAGTGAATCTCTCCTGCTGGGTAGAGAGCCTACAGTTCATTCTTAGCAAAGACTGCTACCGCAACATATTAGCAAAATATAAACATTTAGACTCCTGACTCCGCCTAAAAAAAAACAAAAACAAAAACAAACAAACAACAGCAAATCCACGCAACCCATATTAAGCCTGGCATCACTCCTTTGGCAGGTGGGGTCTAGTGTGGTGGTGTGTCACATCTGCTGCAGAGTGGAATTCAGCTAGCGACAGAGCCAGCCAACCAGGACCAGAGAGAGAGAGAGAGATGGAGAGAGAGAGAGAGAGAGAATGGAGAGGGAGAGAGAGAGAGAGACAGAGAGGGAGAGTGAGAGAGAGGGAGAGACATCTGAGAGCAATGAAGTGCAAGAGCAGCAATGAATAATTTCCTTTCAACCAGCGTCTCTCCACTGTTTTTACAGAGTAGAAATGGCTCAAATAAAACACAAGGAGAATTATTATTAGTTGCTGCTGCTGTTGTTGTTGTTGTTGTTTTTGTAAATTTGTGTTTTTTTTCCTGAATGTCTGGACCTTCAGACATCTAGGCTGTGTGGGCTCTGTGCACTCTGTTGCTTATTTCATTCATACTGTCCAGCAGTGGTAGTCTTGGCTGGCCAGATGCAGCCACTGGAGTGGTGTTGGTACTGACTGCCTGGATTGTAGTTCCGGATTGTATGCCAACTGTTATTTGTTTTCCCAATGTGTGTGTGTGTGCGTGTATGTGTGTGTGTGCATGTGTCTGCGCGTGTTGTGAATGCTTGTGAAGGGAGAGTTGATAGAGTGGACACTTACCAGCACTGAAGGTCTTTATCTGCTGTGACCCTTAAAGCCTTCCTCTCTCTCTCCCTCTCTCTCTCTCTCCCCCCCCCCCATGTAAAATGCATGTACATGACAATGACATATACATATACAAATACATGAATTTTGATGGACTTTCAGCTTTTTGTTGCTCTTCAAATCACTCTGAAGGTGTTGCTTAACAACCAACAATACTCTTCTTGTAGCACATCATGCACATGGACCAGAGTAGTAATTAGGAACTGTTGTTTCTTCCTTAAATCTCAAATTCCTTCTCGATCCTCATCTCAGTCTCCATGCCGTATGTGCTGGGACAAATTAGAACAGGCTTGATAACAGCGAGATGAGGCTGTTTGGGGGGTGGAGGGGTGCGGTTGTGGTGGGCTGAGGTGGAATTTTGGGGGGGGGGGGGCAGGGCAGATGTGGCTACAGTCAACATGCACACAAATTCATTATGTCTTGCTAAATGGCTTGTCAATACTGGCAACTCAGATGTCTATTAATCTGCACCCCGCCAGCACATGCATAGGGAGAAACTCGGCCCTCATTCTAATCAAGGGGAAATGAGAAGCGGCTCATTAGAAAGTTTGTAATTGCAGGGTTTCAGAGTTGTTGATGACAAATACATATTTGAGCCACTCAGGCTTAATTAATCCTTTCCATCCCATTATCTGAGTCATGTCCTGCTGTCATTGATATGTCTCATCCTGGACTGAAAAGCTTTCAAGTTGTGAGGGCATATTTTTTAAAAGTGTGTGTAAGGAGTGGTAAATGAGAGTTGAGGGGCCAGGGCTGGTATGTCATTATTACGCAGGCTAAGTAGCAAGCTTCAAATGAGGCAATGACAATTAAGGGTACTTATGCTTTCTTGCCAATTTTTTATTATTATTTTTTTTCATAATTATTTTTTACAGGAACACTATGCATTTCATTCAATCACTTTGCATTGCATTCAAACAGGCTTGCAGTTCAGAAGAGGGGTGTATTTTGCCAAACAAAAGGAGTACTGTACATGATCTTGGAGCTACACAGGACCACAGCCAGGTCAAAAAAGTCCATGTGCTTCCTCTCTCTATCTGCAGTAGAGAGGATCTTTGCGGGGACATTCATCTTCTTCGTTGGCCACACACACACACACTCTCTCTCTTTCTCTCTCTCTCTCTCTCTCTCTCTCTCTCTCTCACACACACACATACACACACACTACACTCTACACACTTCCCCTGCTTCTTGAGAATAGAGTGGGGCCCTTCTTCTAGGTCAGCTAAGCCTGGTAATTAACTGGTTGGTGTTTGGGGTCAGAGGATGCCCTTGCCCTGTCCAATTAGGAGCACAACTTCTTTCAGCCCTTCCAGCTGTTGGGTGCTCCGTTGTGCGCTGAAGCAGCAGTGTGATGGTAGTGGCAGTGTGCCCACTGAAGTCAGGTGGACATGTGGCCTCCCATCATTAGGTCTATTGAAGGGATTATCTGGAGTGAATCAACTGGTAGCCCTGTTGTTTGACATTGCCTAGTGCTGTCAGTAAGTATGAAAGAATTTGGCACAACGTAGACCAAATAGCAAATAGCAGCCAACGCTACACTGAAAGGAAGTTTTGTTTTCTTATGCCCCCCTCTGTTAGCAAATTCGGTCTATATTGGTCCAAGTGCTGTCGTTTTTATACCTACCGACAGCACTCGTCAGCCTCAAAGGACAAGGATATGGGCTGATTGACTCTGGATTTTTACTTTAAGGTTTTGGGTTTTTTTTGTTTTTTTTAATCAAATAGGACTGTACAGTGTGACAAGAAATGAGTGTGACTAAAGAGAGAGAGAGAGAGAGAGAGAGAGAGAGAGAGATGGGGAACTGGAAAATGACCTTGTGTCAGAATCAAACCTGGGTCCACGGCTTTATGGTACAGACACCTGTGTGTTTTTGACACAGCGGTTTTTAAACAAATCTTCAGAAGTCTGTGAACTGCCTTTTTTGTACCTTACACAGCATCTCTTTATTTGTGTTCTCCCAAAATGTGCCTGTGTGGCTGTGGTTGTCAGTTGCAGCAGACACTGGAACAGCACACATACTCATGGACTCTGAATGGCTTTCACAGGGATCTATAACATAAGGACATTCACCCGGAATGGAAAAAAACAACAACATCAACAACAGCAACACAAATCCTGGAAATGGCCATCTTGGCCTGTAGTGTTTTCTGAGGATGAAGACGATGCAATCATCTACAAGGGTCACGTCAGGCAAGAGTAGCAAACAAAGAGCCAGCACATGTCCTAAGTGTACCAGAGTGATCCCTAGTATAATGACAGCAGGGTTGGAGGGTGTCTGCCTCAGCCCACTACATTTATCCTTCAGTGATCACCCCAGGGGTCAGTTGGAAATGTCAGTGAGTCAGAGAGGGGGGATACATAGGGGGTGGGGTGGGGAGGACGTTTGAGGGGTACAGGAGGACTGAAGCTGAATCTGGTGGACATCACCAGTGAACCACCCCTGGGTTACTCATAGACTCTCATGCAGAGTCTGAGATATGTTTGTGCCCTCTAAGCACACACACACATCCACACAGAACCAAGCGGAATATACAGCTCTATGATCAATAATGTAGCACATGGACTAGCTTCTACAGACTGTAAGGAGCAAGTTGTAAAATACTAGGCTGATCTGTGAGAATGGTTAAGAATCACACAACTCTGGTAGATTTCTGATTTGTTTGGACATCTTTTGCTTTTCAAGGCATGTGGAACAGAGGGCCTCCTCCTGTGAGCCATCAATCCCCCTTTCACAGAAATGTGTGATTGTATTTCATTTTTTTTCCAAGCCTCTCAACTGCTGTCTCTGATACTATGATATAACTTGCCATGAACTTGGAAAGTTCATCCATATCCACAGTATCCCTGTAGAGACATAGGTGATTACAAAAACAGCCTACTTTGATCGAGGAGTGATAGTCATTTCTGCTAGAAATGTCAGAATCCCACAGACTGTTAGGCCTCAATATGGAGAACATGAGACGAGGCCTGGGAAATGGTCTGGGAAAATTGATAGGAACGGTTGAACATGAGTGAGAGAGGGAGAGAGAGAGAGGTCAGCTAGAACATTCTCTTAGGGATGAACTCCTTCTCCCACTGCAGCTATAACTTCTGTTTGTTAACACCATGTACACCTCATCACTTCACTGAGAATCTGAGAATGTGGATGATTCCCTCTAGAGATGTCAGATTCCTTGCTCTCTCTTTCTCTCTCTCTCTCTTTCTCTCTTTTCTCTCTCTCTCTCTCTCTCTCTCTCACACTCTCTCTCTCTCACTTATCATTGAAGGAGCGTTGGTCTTCCCCAAACAGAATGCAAGGGGCTCTCTCCGGTGCAGAGACTCGGCACATCGGAGGGAGACGGGAGGGGAAGACTCGATGCCTCTCTCTTGCCTTCTTTGTGCTCCTGGAGGACAAGAGAAAGAGTTACATTATTTAAAGCACAGCTGTACGCTCGCACTCCCGGAGGGATTAGCATACTGTTGTATCAGTGAAACAATAGGAACATTTGCCAATGAAGACACTAAAGCTGCTCGTTTTCCAAGCTATTTTTGGCAGCTGTTACAAAGAGACCCTGCACTTCAAAGTGTTGCGCTGAGGGTCTTTTTGACATTCAGATTGAAATTGTATTTACACCCCAAATCCTTGGGTATCCGGCCCTGCATTTGTAAATTGGCAGCGTGTGGTGCTCTCTGTCTCTCTCTCTCTCTTTCTCTCTCTCTCTATCTTTCTGTGGTGCAGGCACAGGGTGTTAAGATTTTTGGATGCATGGCACCATGAAACAATGGACAGACACACCTGCGGGTATTGTTGTGCTAATGTTGCATGCGCATCTCTGGAGAGCATCTGCTTATTCTGTGGTTGCAACAGCCATCCCACCTCCACCTCTACCGTCGGTGTCACCACCAACACCAACACCCAATCCCACCCTACCCCTCCCACCATTTGTGACTAAAACAAGCAGCAAACAGCCAGACATCTAAGTAATCAAACCACTGTTAAGAAAATAGTGAGGTGTTTATCATTGTACAACAGTCAGCAGTGATGCAGACCACTCCATTCACCTGGGCTAGCAGAGTGCGGTTAGCAGCGCTGAGGCTCAGGCAGAGTTATGCTGGGGCATCTCCATAACGGCTGCATTTTCTCAAGTTGTCTCGTTGCTAGGCAGCTAGTTTCTTACTCCTGCGGAAAGGATTTGTAGCGTCCGCACACACACACATGCACGCGCACACACTCTCTCACACACACATACACACACCTGAACCTTATGGATGCTGCACTAATTGTGTCTTCAACAAGGACAGACTGTGGTGGGGACAGGTGATGTTTTTATAGGAGAGAGGTGAAGAGCAGCACTCAGCCCCACAGTGGGGTTGTCTATAGGGAGGTGGAGGGTTAATCCCTCGTCTCTGTGTGGTGCAGCGCAGCACAGCACAGCACAGCACAGCACAGCACAGCACAGCACAAATCCAGAGTAATGCAGTTTGTCATCAGCAACAGCAGAGTGGGGAGAGTGAAGCTGATACTGTATTTCCAGTGCTGAGCTCTCTGAGAGAGTGTCAATAAGGGGCTTAGCTACCACACCTATAAACTCCAAACTCTATACAGAATCCCCCTGGGGATGTGGGATACTGTATATCCGATTAGGTGTCTGTGTGTATGTGTGTGTGTGTGTGTGTGTGTGTGTATGAGTGTGTGCATCTGAGTGTAAGATGTGTATGTCAAATGGAAGGGGTTTTAAGTATTTATATGTGTGTGTGTGCATGTGTATATGTGTGTGTGTGTGTAGGTGTGTGTGTGCTTGTGGGTTGGTTTTGGATGGCAGTAGGGAGGTGTTGAAGGGCCATTCATTCAATCATGATTAATGAACATGAACTTTACCCAAGCACACATGGGCCAGCCAATGGCACCAACCTCCTGGTCGTATATATGTGGAGCACCATGCTCTGGAACTGTCCAAGCATATGTATGTGAGCATGCGTGTGCATGTGCGTGTGTGTGTGTGTCCTTGCATATCGGTGTGTGTGTGTGTGAGAGAGAGTCCTTGCATATCGGTGTGTGTGTGTGTGTGTGTGTGTGTGTGTGTGTGTGTATCCTTGCATATCAGTGTCGGTGTGTGTGTGTGTGTGTGTCCTTGCATATTGGTGTGGGTGTGTGCTCACATAGTATATGCCAGCATGTTTGCCTGTTTACATACTGTATGCAAGGGACATCGTATTGTCTGGTAGTTGTCGTCTGAAAATAAGAACGACACATGAAAACAAAGCAGAAAGGTCTTACTTCATCCTGAAAGGTCTTCTTTTCCAATAATGTCCAGTCAACAATAAATTATCCTTCCCATTCTTATAAGTCAACTTTGCTAAAACAGGGGGTAAAAACACACAATGGGTCCTTTAAATAAATGTATCACTTCTCTACTTTGAAACAAAGAGTCCTCTAGCATTTGAAGGGTGTTGCAAAGCAATGTATAATTTGCTGACTTTTATGTCAGCTGACTTTTTATGTGCTGACTTTTGTGAAGTCCTATTGCAAAAAGTAAATGGATTACTGATGAAAAGATACATTAGATGTTAGGAAGTAAGGCCAATTAATTGACTGTAGCCTGTACATACTGCATGTTCTAGTTCCAGAACAGGCCAACACTGCCGTAGCGCCTTTGTTCAACATTTTGTTTTGCTACAGTACTCTTACCATGCGTGCATGTACACATGTATGTAAAATAGAACATGAGTATACACGTTTTATTTGTTTTTCTTCTTTGAGTGTCTTTCTCTTTCCCGTCACGTCAAACAGAATTTTACCAGTGCCCATAAGCCAATGCGTCTCAGAGCTGATCAGGGAGCAGTGGTGGGTCTTCCCATCAGCCATAGGAGCCTTGCTGAAGAGCCATTGATTTTTCAGCAGATGGCACACCTAGCCCACTGGGAATTCTGCCAGTGGGGTGTCGAGTGCAGGTTCAAGTGGACGCCATCACAGTTTAGTGCCTCTCCAAGCTGAAGGAATATGAGAATGGGGGAAATGAAACACACTGTCAATCAATGGCTGTTATTCTCTCACAGCCAAACCCCCCGCATCTTCCCTTTACCTACCTTACTGCTGGCTGCCTGCAGTGTTGCCATGAGTCATTTCCAAGGCACATAAAAGAGTCCGCTACAACCAGGTGTTCGTGCTCCCTTTTAATTTTGATATAAAACACCGTGACGTTTCGGGTCAATGGACCCTTCCTCAAACGTTAAAAGGGAGCAAGAACACCTGGTTGTAGTGGACTTTTTTCTTTTAATGGTTCATTATCTTTGTCCTGCTCCCAGGGTTAGTACCAGGAAATGCGAGCTTTTAACCTTACGTTATATCATTTCCAAGGCACGCAATTTGCACTGTGGATATTCTGTGTACTCCCCTACCCTACTGCCACCTCCACCCCCCAAAAAACTTTACATCCCAATGACTGAGAAATGAATTGGGCCAATTTTGTGATTTAAAAAGAAAGAGAGAGAGAGAGAGAGAAAGTGCAATTCCGGCACACAAAAATCACTTTCTAGGTGATTGAGGTCAAGACACTTTCTCTCCTCTCCTGACTGCCTCTCTTTCTCCTCTTCCTCTTATTCCCTTCGGCCCTTCTCTTTATCCCTATCTTTTTTCTCTCTCTTTCTTTCCTTCCCTTCTCTATAAATTCTCTTTTCAGCTCTTTCAGCTACCTGTCCTTTCTTTCCATCTATCCACTCTCCCTTCCTCTCCCTCTCTCCTCCTCTCTCCCTCTGTCCTTTCCTTTACTCCTACTGTTCTCCTTGCCTCTCCTCTCCCCTCCTCTCTCTCTCTCTCTCTCTCTCTCTCTGTAGGAAATGTCTCTTAAATGTTTAAACCGCCTGTCCTGGTAGACAGCTGCGCCCACTCTCCACACCCATCGTGGGAGAAATGGGATCCTTTTCATCAGAGTGTCACGGGGGGGGGGTACTTTCCATCCTTACAAAAACAGAGAGAATGAAAGAGAGAGAGAGAGGGAGGGAGAGTAGGAGAGAGAGTGAGAGGGGTGGGAGGTGACAGAGCCATAATGCAATAAGAAGGGGAGAGGAAGTGGATGGTGCTGATGAAATGGAGATGAGAGATGGAGAAAACTGAAAGAGAAAAGGCTAGGGTGGAGAGCGGCAAGTTCTTGTAAAACTACTAGTGATACTGTGACTTTCAAATGTCCATTACTGTAACAGTGGAAAAGTTTGTCTCCTTGTCTAATGTGATAATAATTATGATTTAATAATAATATCATTTTGGGTTTGCAATTCAGCCTTTATTGTGTGAGGTAATACAGGATTATTAACTGAGCAGTCCTCTGTGTTCAGACTGCTTCTGTCTGAATAATCATGGAGTGTTGGAACATGACCCTGAAAAATGTCATGTGTCAATGCTCAACGATCATGAAAATGTGTTTGAAAGTGAGATTGAGACTGGGATTGAGAATGAGATTGAGACGGAGTGGGCCACAAATAGACACTGATCTGTGAAGGGTGAGCCTGTCTGTACTGTTTGCCAGAATGACATTCATCACCATGACAGTGAGGTCATGCGTCTTCATGGTGTTTGAGGTGCTATACATTTCACTGTGTGTCACAGAGGACCATTGATATGTCGTAGTTTCTGTGTGTGTGTGTGTATGTGTGTGTGTGTGTGTGCGTGTGTGTGTGTGTGTGTGTGTGTGTGTGTGTGTGAAACTGGTGTGACCTGAGAAGCTGAGAAGAGTCTGAAAAGTGGGCTGCTATGTGACTTCACCCCTTGTTCTACAGCAAATTATTGCTGTTCTGGTTCTCTGAAGTCCACTTATTCGCCCACTCAAAACTCGCTTCTGGGCAGCCTTGGAATTAAAAAAGGCAACAGAACAAAATGAGCAGAGCCATGCCACAAACTGTTACAGAAAACGACGAAGATAAGGGATAAGATGGAAAGGCAGAGGAAGATGGAGATGGCTTCTGATGGAGTGGGGGTGTGTGAGGGTGGGGGGTTAATCACAGAGAAAGTACCAGAATGACAGGGATGGATGGTGAATAAATAATTAACCGTGGAGATGGATGGATGGATGAATTAGCAGGGCTGGTTGGCTGGTTGTCCAGTAGGCTGGCGTTTGGTAGCGGGGGCTGATGGAGGCAAGGCTGAGACTGAGACTAAAACATCATTAGGAGCCCCCTACTCAGAGGCCAGCCATTATCTGCAGGGGAAAGAATAGATGACAGATGAAAAGATTTATCTCTTTCTCTTTCTTTCTTTCTCCCTCTTTCTTTGTGCTTGTGTGTGTGTGTGTGTGTGTGTGTCTGTGTGTGTGAGTGTGCGTGTTCTCACCCGTCTATGTATGTGTGCATGTGTGTTTCTGTCTGTCTTGGTGGAACCACTCACACAAGCGGGTAATTGGCCGCCTAACTTTTACCCCAGTTTTGGTTCTCTTTTGTCTGTTTGTCCATTACAAATGTGTCTCAGTGGTGTATAGTAACATTTCAGATAGTTAGTGTTTTTTTTTCTTTTTGTCTGTGTTTATGTCATTTGTGCACTTATCGGTGTGTGTGTGTGTGTGTGTCTGAGTGAGTGTTGACTCATGGGTGTGTGTCAGCAGTGGACAGACATGCCAGTGGAAGAAAGCAATAAAATCTCCAGATTCCCCGCCTGTTTCGCTCCCTCCTTCCCTCATCTCTCTCACTTTTTCTCCATTCCACAGTGTTTCTCTACCTCTCTCCCTCTGTGACTGCTGTGGAAGGGATAATTCAGACTGTGCCTTGACTTCACAGGGGCTGTGGTTTGTGAATGGGCAGGTGCAGGCTCTTCTCAGAGATAGCTATAGATTTTATAGATTCCCTCGTCCCCTCTATCAATAGGCACCATTAACGGCCTCCGCCGAAACACAATCCATCTTCCCCCAGCCAGGTCCGACTCCATTATTCTCTCTCCCTTGCCGGAATAAATGAAAAGTTTGGTGTCCTCTGTCTCTCTACCTCTTTCGCGAGTGCATTTGTGTGTGTGTGTGTGTGTGTGTGTGTGTGTGTGTGTATGTGTGTGTTGAGACTTTTTTCTCTGTCTTGCTTATCACTGTGAAACACACATATACACACAAACACAGAAAAAACATAAACACACAGTGCACCTTTACAGTTGCAGCACAACTTACGCTTCACCATGTGCAATAAAAAAACCTGATAGCTTGCAGGCAAACATTTAGATTTGTTTCCTATTTCTCACTTTCCCATGGAAGACAGCATCTAATCTCTATGTGCTACTTTTGGAGGGGAGATTCTTACAAAGATACAGGTCCCCATGGCAAACTGCCAGAAGAGGGGAGGATTTTCTTTTCTTATTTTTTGTTCTGCATGTTATTGCCCTGAGGGAGAAAAAAGGCAGAACCTATTTTTCTCAAATGCTACCACATAATATGAGAAGACCTTATTTTGAAGAAAGTGGAGAATTTAAATAATGCATTTTCACAGACAGGGCCTTTCCTGCAGTTGTTCTATGGTACTGTAGTCTCTCTCTCTCTCTCTCTCTCTCTTTGCTCATCAGTGATATGGTTAAAAAATCATACACTATATAGAGACACACAAGCACAGAAACACTCCACCCACATTACTCCCATTTACACACACACGCACACACAAACACAAACACACACAGGCTATGACAATCTAAACACACACCCAGGTCTAGAACATCACTATAGAAATGCAGCATTTCAAACTAATGTTCAGAATGCATCTGAAGGGAGAAAACTTTGTTTAGAACCCAACTGACAATAAACTCCTTGGTTTATTAACAGACAGAAGCAGATTTCACTCTGGTGTCAGTATCCTGCAGGTGTCAGTGGGGATTCCAGTCATATGATACTCCAGACTATCTGTCTGACTGGAGATGCTACTGAGTGATCATCACCCAGTCGATAGCAACTAGCGCTAACTGCAGGAGACAGACCTGTTTTTAGGTGGAGGAAGCCATTGGATGCTAATGAACGTCAATTGACTCCCAAGGCATCCCAAGGGAATCGCTAGTCCCTTAATGAGTGGATTGCCTCAGAAGTGTTCATTGACTTGAGAGGATGATATCCTGTGAGCCAGGATTTCGCCTCTAAATTTTGAACTTACTTTTACTTCTGATAGAAAGTTTAGGTTCTATATGAGAGTTTTACTGCAAATTGAAAGTGTCCCTTAAAGTAAACAGTGTGGACCTGATGCGTGTATTGATAGGAGTTGGATTGGTCTAAGGGGACATGTTCTTTCTGCCTTCAACTCATTCTGTCTTCTGTTGTGTGTGTGTGTGTGTGTGTGTGTGTGTGTGTGCTTGTCTTCTCCCTGTTCAGCTACGCACAAATCGAGTGTGGCGGCATTGTTTTAGCGGTGTTCGACCGCGAGGAGATTGACAGAGAATGAATGTCTTCGGGGGTTGAGTCAGCAAGGTTCCCCTGAGCTGGCGGCTTCATTTGTAATGTCAAACAGTGCTCACGGCGTGACCGAACTCCAGCTCGTTAGCAGACGCTCAAACGACCATGGTGACTGTTATGAGAGGCATCGCTGGTGGAAGACAAAAACCTTTTCCATTTTCAACATGAATAATTTACAAACCCCTGATCCTTGCAGTTTTTTTTTTCCCATGGAGCAGTTGGTGAACGGGATGGCTTGGGAGTTTAAAGCACTAAACCTAATTAACTTGAGGCATGGCCAGATGAATATTTCCTCCCTCTGGGCCAACGGCTGCTTATAATACATTTATTTTCTTCAGTATATAAAAAATATATATACTTAGGATCTGATTGGATTTTATGTGAAGACACACACATACAAAACAGCACAACATTAATACTTTAATCTAAAGTGATTTGTTCTCATTGCTGGCATGTCGGTGCTGTCCTTATAACTAACTGGAGAGAGCTCTTAGATGATCTAACACTAAATGGGCTCCAAGAGACAAAGCTGGCTGGGTGTGGAGGAGCCTTGGTGATCGTTCGCTGAGTAAGAGCTGAACTCTTACTGGTGAAGGCGAGGTCTTATAACGAGTGGATGTACTGATGCATCAAGGCCAGAACAACACATTTATCCTCTGTTGATAGGAAAAATACAAACAAAGATGCTGATGGATTACTGATTGCACTGGCCCACTCACAGCAAAAAAAAAAATCCACTTATTCACTTGTAACTGGGTCATATGTTGAGTTTATTAACTTATTTCATTCTCTAGTTACTGTTGCAGCAGTGGGTGTCCCCTTTAAATACGAGAAAACTGATGCTCTGAAACGGATCTTTTTTTTGTCCATCCCCAGGTTTTGCAGTACTTTCTGGGTACTGGCTGACTAGATTGACATCATTAACTTTAGCCCGTAGATTTCCAGACATTTGTGTTTATTTTCTATAACCACATGGTTTCGTTTAACCACAGCGAGGAAGCTCATAGTTTGTGCTTAATTTCAAGGTGAAATCATTGTGTAACTAAGCTTAAAAAAGAGATGAATGGGTTACTGCAGAGGGACACAGGAGTGCGCAGTGCTTTGGCAAACTGCTGTGTTTAATAATCTGCTGTTCATTTTTTACGTTAAACACATCCTTAGTCTTTCTCCTTCAGAATCTTTACTCCATCAATTACCCATCCTGCCTCATTCTCTCTTTTACTCTCTCTCCTTCTCTCTCTGTCACACATTCTTTCTCTTTCTCTCTCTCTCTCTCTAGATAAGAATCTTTCTAAATCATTTTGCCTCTCCTTAGATAGGCATCTTACTCTATCTCCCTCTCTCCCTCTGACACACACACACACACACACACACACACTCATACTCATCTGTCTCCCCTCTTATTAATCTATCATTTATGTCACAGTCAGTGCATCACAGAGTCTGTTCCCCACCTCTTGAGGCCGAGATGAACTTGATGAGCGTGAGAGGGAAGAACAACACATTTTGCAAGACCACTCTCCCCTCAATACGATGAACCCCCACCCCTCACCCACAACTATGTCCTCAATGACACTGTCAGCCTCCCATCACCCCCCTCTCCCTCCTCCCACACCATCCATACCAGCATCCCTGCGCTGCACCATAATTAAGAGCCTGATGGCCTGGTGGAATGACACAGCAGAAGACGACCTGTCATGAAAGTCTCCAAAGTCTGGGAGGGCTTTAAGCAGCTCACTGAAATTCTAACTGCGTCCTTCAAAGACTGAAAGTGGTGTCTCACTGCCAAACATTTCTTTTCCCTTTTTTTCAGGGCCACAAATCAGTGAAATGGTCTGTCCAATAAAGCAGGCCACAATCAACACCAAACAAAATAGGCGACAAGCTGTGAAGTAATTGCCTGTAAATCGGGAGCACTGGCAGCTACAGGACCACCCTATGCACCAGCCCTGATTGCCCATCAACAAACTCCTTTTTGGGGTGGTGGAATGATGGTGATGGTGGTGTGGGGGGCAGGAATGATAGATGGATAAAAATATGGAGCACCAAACATCCATCCAAATGTTGTCCCCATTCCCCACTCTGCCCCCAAGTGCCTGTACCAAATGATCAAAAGTGGCGTGCGCCATGCCGAGCAGGTCTCTGGATGTCCACGGAAGGCTGTGAGACCCGGCTTCCCCTGCCTGCCATCAGTTCCATGCGAGCCTGCTGTCTACCCTGCTGCTGCATGGCATTTCAAATATTTATGCGTTGCAGCGCAGTCTGACTTTGGAGTTTCGGCAGAGCAGTGTGTCGTGAGGAGCTACCGCTTACTGGCCTGCCAACAGCTCCCTGGTGGCACTTGGTGTGTTCACTCGACTTATTTTTTGTTGTTGTTACAGTAACTGGAAATAGAGGTCAGCTCACGCAATGGCCTTTACTGTGCTACTGTTGTGCAATGCTTAAAACCACAGAGGTTCAATCCGTGATAGGAATGGGTTTGAATAACGAAGCGATGGGCGAAGCACTCTCACGGTTTAATCACAGTCATGCACAGTGCTATGTACCATTTATATTATGAAATATGCCATTTACACAATGTTATTTATATTTTATAGGAATATATATGTGCATCCACACACACAGTATATGAAGAGATGTCTGATGTAAAGTGACTGGTAGCTAGCAGACACTTTTTATGTGTGCTTTTAAGTGACATAAACTCACAGGCAAGTTCAGGAATGGAAACGTCACCAGCCAATTTGTCAGGTCTTGATGTCACCAATGCATATGCAATGATGAGCAAGTAATGAAATCATATCTAAGGATGTAGTAGCATGAACTGCATCCACATATAAGTAGGTATTATAAACTTGTACATATGATGATACACAT
The DNA here is from genome assembly GCA_015244755.2 of Tenualosa ilisha. Lineage (NCBI taxonomy): Eukaryota > Metazoa > Chordata > Actinopteri > Clupeiformes > Clupeidae > Tenualosa > Tenualosa ilisha. Next base: position 1,490,654 of record PYXC01001398.1, on the reverse strand, counting down.
AGTATTATACATACAAGGGTACATAGTATTGTACATATAAGGGCACTAGCCATCCAATATTAGTATGGAATTCATAGAGGCCAAACTGACTACAACACTATATTCTATTAAATGGCTTTTGAAAAGCAGGTGATTGCCCTCTGAAAGCCGTAGCCTTAGCCCCATCCTGCTGAGCCAGCCTCTGAGATTTCCCAGCAGGCTTGGCAGCTGAGCTGGGCCCTCATTTATACATTTAAGTTAATTATCTGTGAAAACTCATCATTTAGCAACACACAAAAGGCTCACAGCGAGAAGGGGAAGAGAGACAGGTAGAGAAAGAAAGAAAGAGAGAGAGATAAAAGAGAAAAATCCTGCACTTTCCAGAAATCGAACTGGCCTTGTCCATGTTGCTTTTGAAACAGTTACTTTCAATTTTGAAGAGTTTCGACTGGTGCTTTGCGAATTCAATGACCCTAAAAACCCATGACTTAAATTATAAAGGAACAATTGAGCCAAATAATGTAGGATATATGCATGAAACAAATCAAACAAACAAACAGTGCCTTCAGATGTTTTTCTAGTTTTTTTGTCATTTACTGTCTAACCTTGTGTTTTGTGCAACAAACAAAAACTCAACATTTTTCTACTCTGAATCTGTAGCAGTCTATTTTGTCCCGTAAACATGTTATTGACTTTTCACTCATAGTCCTGGCTTGATGCAGATAATCTAACAGTGGGCTTTTCAGGTGCAATTATTACAGTTTCTCCTGAGCATAATTCCAGCTGTCTGGCAATATTATCACAATTAATCACCACTGTCATGGCCAGCGCAAGAAACACATTCATCTCAGCAGTTACATCTGATTTGTTTGATTCAATTACTTTGGTTTAACTGAAGGTTTATGATATTAAATCCCATTAATTGTTTTTTCCTGCCTGTCCCCCCACTGTGGTTCTGTAATACTCTTTTGCCCCTTAGATGGTTTAGAATTTGGCAATTTGGGGGCAGGGGGGGTCATGTGTTTGTTTTTTGTGTTTTTTTGAACAGCCTTTGGTAAGAACAGCCATAATAATCTTGATGTGTGTGTGTGTGTTGACAGGCTGATTACTGAATGGCCTTGTCATCAAGATGCCCTTTTTAAACGAGATGACAGGCCTGTTTGCCCTCATTTTGGCACCTAGTCAGTCCCTCTGCAGAGAACGCTAAGATACAGGTGTTTTATTCACTAGCACAGGATACTGCCCACTATAAAGCCCATAGATCTATTGTTAAAACCAGGGCTTTGAAATAGGCAAATACCAACTATAAACCCCAGGTGTTAAAGGCATACCAGGCAAGATTGCAATTTTTTATCTCTAGAGCTCCCCCTAGAGTCACAGATTTTTTGAAAAAAAAAATAACAAGAACATTGTACATTCTCACCAATCCATGTGAATTTACTTGCAAACCAAAGAATAGGAACCAGCAATGATCATTTTCGTGCATTACATTGACTGACAAGCCAGTAATAAATGTGATTTCGATTTCATTTACTTCCGGTTTTGTTTCCTCGACTCAGTGTTTCAGCTCCTGCAAGTGTAGTAACCAGAATCTACACTAGAGGTGGGTGAGAGAGCCTTCATTTACCCTGTAATGTGCCATTTAATGACTAGTGACTACACAGCTGATAAATTAACCCTAAAATATTGTCTTTTGTGCCTTGAACTTTTTTTGTGTCTGTCTCAGAGTCTTACTGTATGAACTGTATGAAGTTCAATGGAATTTGTTTTTGCATCTAGCAATGTATGCAGTGGACAGATGTCTGCTTAATCAAATCTATGCATGCCTCATAAATGATCAAAGCCAACCATTTCGCAGGGTTATTATGCAGGTTTCATATTAAATATTTTACGGTATGGTATAAATTTGGTATTAGCTGTGTCTACCTGCAGGCTTCTGTTCAACGTCCACAGCACCATGGAAAGCAAAATGTGCTTAAATAAGTGACCAGTCAGTACCATGGCTTCATTTTGCATTGTGCATCCCATCCTGTGTGTGGCCTCATAGCATTGATTCACACAGTAAACTGTTTGGCATATGGGTCTAAGGATCCACTCAAGGACATCCATGGTGTAAGCAACAGGCTTCTCATGTTTCCAAAGGGGAATTCTCCAAATCCAATTGAAGGATGAAGTTCAATTAAAAACACTCTATCCACCCTCTCTCATGCAATCATCTTTCATCAGTCGAGATGAACTGGACTGAACTGCCTCCGTGCCATAGGATCAGGGTGTGGCCAAAAGATTCTGATGTCCACATGTGTGTGTGTGTGTGTGTATGTGTATGTGTATGTGTATGTGTATGTGTATGTGTGTGTGTGGGAGGGCGTGTATTAGTGGTTAGTCCTGCCATTGATGTTGAGAAATGGAGCCTAGAGGTAAAAGTGTCTGGAGGTGGGAGGCCTGGATTCAAGCATGATGGGGGGAAAGGCAGCCCTGCATTATTGAATGCCTATGTGATTCCACACGATCTAATATTCCAGCACTGGGTTTTAGAAATGGAAAATAAAATGTTCCTTTTTCATAGTGACCTAGATGTATTGGCAGTGCAGTGCAGCGCAGTGTGTGTGTGTGTGAGTCTGCGTGTGTGTGTGTGTGTGCCCGATTACTCACAACCAGATCTGTAATATATTTAATTCTGTCTACCAAATGATTATTCAGAAAATATGAATGTTTTCAAGACTAACCACAAATAGAGCAAACATCCATTAAGAGTATTGTTGTTGTCTCTCACTGTTTTTGCCACATTTGTGCTAAGTAGTGTTGTTTGTTAACGATGGCTCCCCTCCCACCAGTAAGCCTTCAGTGGCATCTTTTCATGGATGTAGAGCCCAGGTAACACTGAGGACTGACAGACAGACAGACAGACACACAGACACACAGTCAGAGTCATTTGCTCTAGTGAAACACAACTTGGGCTGCCTTGTTTAAGATGACTAAAGAGAATAATTTCACTGATGAGACCCCATAAACAGGGGCCTAATTAAACTGAAAATGGGACTGAATGTGTAATGGCATAACTGCAGATTTTTCCAGACTGGTATTGTTTTGAATAAGAAATATGAGCATATTTTCACATTCGTATCACATCGTATTGCCTCATATGAACTCTTCTTCAAAGTTCTTTTACATCTGTTAGACCATATTCTTGTGTAAGAACTGGTGTGTAAACCTTCCTAACATAAGTATGTTTTGCCACAGTGTTAAAAGTAATGATTGCACACCTCAAGCCATGGGGAGAGGGTCTTTTTTTGGGGCGGGGAGGGTGGAGGTGGAGATGTTTGCAGCTGTGTTGAACTGATGAACCAAGGTGGCAAAAAGAGGCTTTGATCAAAAGCTTCTGCACGGCTGCTCCGACACAAACTCTCAGCCCCTGAGAAGCCAGGTGCGGCAGAGGCTAAAAATAACTCTGGAGCACAGCCGCACAAGATCCGCGCGTGAGATACACCATGAGATCATCAGCAAATAGGCGATACACCTACGTGCTCCACATTTACAAACACATTTTACTGTGAGTCGTTGCAGAGAAATGACCGTCTTTGTGTCACAGTGTTCAGCAGAAATATGGTGGCCAAGCCATAGGTGTGTGTCTCGGTAGCTACCTGCTGCTGGATTTTGAGAACTCATTTGTCACGCTGTGTGCACTGACGCACGAGTGGCCCCAGACTTGGCCACCAAGGTTGTTGTTTAATTGGCTTTCCCTGTTCCCCCATTCCCAGGTCATGGATTCAGTAATTTATTGAGACAAAAGTTATTTGCCGTCAGTGGCTAAAATGGTTGTGTCAAAGCCCTGCAGGCCCCTGCTCATTGGGAGCCATATTCAAATGTAATTAATCTAGTTGCACTTGGAGGCAGATCAGGGACAGAGACCATCAGCTCCTCAATGGGAGTTGTGTGTAATCAACCTATTTTTTTTTTTGTAATGAGACAAGCAGCCGGACCCTATTGTGTTCTTTTAGCAAACTGTGCTGATGCCACAGTTGGTCTGATTTGCTTGTGGAATTAAAAAAAGGTTTTAGGTTGTGGATACCAAACTGCTGATGATCAATAAACATGGACCACGATGGAAAAAAAGCCATCTTTATCATGTTTATATTTTTGCTGAAGAAGGTATTTATTTTGGCATTTACATTATTTATGGACATTTTGGTACAACATGGCCACTACAGAATTCCAATCAGTCAACATATTTGACCTTGGCATGTCACTTGGCTTTGGGTCAAGATTTAGAAGCTGAACTTAGAGTTTTGACTTATAGTTTTATTTTTTATACTGTGCTGTGCTTTTCATAGCCCCTTTTCTCACGAATGAGAAAATGAGAAATCAGCCTGGACGTGTTTCTCTAAACGAATGTCAAAGAAGCTGATAGCCCTGCCATAGGCTATGTTGCTCAATGTTCATGCTTTATTGGCACTTGGCAAACTAATGCACAGTCAACAATAGCTGTCCACAGTTAAGTGCCTCTATGGGTCATTACACACACCATTTAATGGAGGTGAGACTCTCTCCTCTCCATGTCATTAACAATTATAGGCAGGTAATAACATGTCTATTAGCCAGTCATAAAATAATACAGGCACCGGTCTGTTTTAAACAGTCTTTCTGGGCCTTCTAATGAAATTAACCTTTCTGGGTTACATGTGGGGTTGACTAGTGTCCACAAGAAATCTCTGTATGGATCAGCCTTTAAGCCTTTAATACTTGACTGTATTAACATTTTTTTCTTACAAACGTCAGTGAAAATCATGTCAAAATGTTTTTGTAACAACACCTGCAAAACACAGTCTTACTGGCAAAACTGGTAAAGTAATCTCAGTATGCATCTGTATGTACACGTTTGCATTCTTGATCACTGAAGACTGTAGGCCTGGATGTGTGTGGTTTGCTGTTAATTCTCATGGTCTTGTTGTATACTGTTCCAAAAAGACCAAAAAAAAAATCTGTCATGTAACTTATGCCCTTTTTTATTCTTTCTTTTTCTTACCTACTGACCTACGATCACAAGCAAAGAGAGACATTTTCAGAGAGAGAGAGAGAGAGAGAGGGAGAGAAGGGGGAAGCGATATTTTATTCGTTTTTTGTCTGTCCTCAGGTTGCCGCTACCTACAAAATTCCGCCAAGCCGAGGTTCAAGGGGCAGACAGAATGTGAGGATTGTAGGAAGCACTCTCTCATCCTCTCACTTCGGGATCTAAGATCCTTCAATTATTTTATTTGTGTGAGAGTGTGTAAGTATGTGTGGTGTGTGTGGTGTGTGTGGTGTGTGTGGTGGGGTGGGGGGTGGGTTGGGGGGGCAGGTATTGCCTTTTCATTTTGACTGATCAATTGGAATATGTAAGCCTACACTGTGTGGACGTTTCTGTTAAGTCTCATAGTTCTTACTGTATACTGTTCAAAAAAGACCAAAATAATAATAATAATAATAATAATAATAATCTGTCACGTAACTTTTAACACACTTTCTTTCTTTCTTTTTTCTTACCTTCTCTCTGTCATTGTCTGCCTTCTTCCATAGCTCCTCTGTGTAATGGCCTGTCACTAACTGTGATTGCATGGTAGCCAGAACGAATTACATTCCCATGTCAGTGTTGGACACCAACTGTTCTGTCTTAATCAACTATTAATGAATGTAATTTTGTCCTTTATGACATAGTGTTGAGTGGAGACTTCTAAAAGTCTTGCCATTTGCCAGCATCAAAACATAATTCATTAAAAGTCTGTATTTAAGTCTATCAGTTTGCATTTAAAGCTTGGCCATTATTTTATAGATATTCATGTTGTAGTACTTCACATCTCATTACAAATGGCATTATATTAACAGCCTGTAGACAGCACAGTAGATGTTCCTTGTCATATCTTAAAGTTGTAACCCATTGCTCATACAACCTCTTGTACAAACATTACTACATAGCCAAAAGCATACTATAGTGTGCACTTTTCTTTCTCTTCAATAGCAGTTCTTTAAGCTAGAACAAAAAACTCTATGAAGTCTATGATGTTACTCCTCTGTGAGGTTGGCTTGATCAAGTGAGACAGATGGAGGCTTAGGTGAGCACTGCAGATTCTCTAGGCTTCTGAGACTTCTGTGGTTTTGGTCAACTTCAAAGAGACTGACAGGTTTTGTGTGTGTGTGTGTGTGTGTGTGTGTGAGAGAGAGAGAGAGAGAGAGAGAGTGAGTGTGTATGTGTGTCTGTGTCTGTGTCTGTGGGATGATGGTCAAATAGCCCCGAGCACCGTTGAGGAAATTTTTCCTACTCCTCTAATCTTGACTTGTCCTTTCATTTAGCATTGCCCTCTGTGATCTCCAGCACTGTGATAAAAGGCTCTCTCTCTTATTCTCTAACTCTCTATCTCTGTCTATCTTTCTTACTTATCCCCTCCTGCAGAGGAGCAGGGACATGCCTACACATCCACTCAGTGAGGTCCATCTAGGGTGTGGGTACCTGCATGTGGATGTGCTAGAGAGCACGTTACAACTGAGGAATAAGATGATAAGGTTCTCTATTTCCGTTTCCTTTGCCTTGACAGGTCAGAGACTTGTCTGTAGACTGTGTGTGAGAATACAAATCAATCATCCTCTCCCGCTCTCCTTCAGAAGATCTAAAGGATCAGGCTCAAACAGGGCATGCTGTGGCTTTGGCTAAAATCTTCATAACCTGTAAACAGATATTTTAACAAAAAAGCCCCAGCAAGTGGTAACATAACAGAAAACGGAATAGCTAATGGAACACAGGTACATCATTGGCTAGATATGTACATACTGTAGTATCAGCAAATGCAACTAAATGGCACCGGTGTGCCCTTTTGGTTATTCAAATTCACTGTAAGATGCAAATTTAATGTAGCAATAAATTAATGTTTTCAGACCAGCTGGTTATTCAAGTACGGCCATTTTTTCAGTTTCTCACATGTCTAGTAGTAGAGTTACTTTATTGATCCTGAAGGAAATTAAGGTGTCCAGCAGCATACACATAATACACATAATACACACAATACACAATGCAAAAACAGATCAACCATATTGCACACATCTGCATTCATACAACATTCACTGACCGGGAAAAAAAAACAAAAAAATTATGAAGTATGGAGGCAAAAACTACCTAGTTCATCTCTAACAAAGCACTAGAGTTAGGTTGAGAGGGCACTTAGTGATAAATCTAGACAAACAAATATGTCAGCCAGAATTGAAGTGATCTATTTCCAAAGCGCCCACCCGCTACTCGAACGAATGTGTGTGCTTTTGTGTATGTGTGTGCGTGTGTGTATGTGTGTGTGTGTGTGTGGTGTGTGGGCAGAGTGGGGGTAGGGGGTTGCTATAGACTTGCTGAGGCAGCAGCATTCATGGTGACTACAACATCAATAATGTGGCTCCCAGTTTCTCCCCAGGCAACTCACACACAAGCATAAGCACATGCACACACACACACATACACACACAAACACGCTTGTTTTTTCTCTCATACACTCACATAGACACACACACACACACACACACACACACACACACACACACACACACACAAACATGCTTGTTCTTTCTCTCACTCACTCACATAGACACAAACAAACACACACACACACACACACACAAACACGCTTGTTCTTTTTCTCACTCACTCACATAGACACAAACACACACACACCACACACACACACAAACATGCTTGTTCTATCTCTCACTCACTCACATAGACACAAACACACACCACACACACACACACACATACACACACACACACACACACACACACACACACACACACACACACACACACACACACACACACACACTCACTCACACACGCAGCCACCAGAAGTTGTAGCCCTCTGCAACAACGCTAACCCTTTTTCCTCTTTGGCTTTTGTTTTCCTGCACAAATAAAAACCCTCCAATTCTGGACCTGGTTCTTTGATAGTTTTGGTGAGTGCCCTGCCAAGCAGAGAGCCAGGCCTTAAATAAGGGGCCTTAATAGATAGGTCTTCTACAGGTCCATCCTAAACTTAGATTGATTAATTGATTGATGGATTGATTGATTGGTCTTTTCTTTTCTTTATTTCTCGGACAGCCCTGTCCTTAAGATGGAGGACTCAGAAGTGTGCTGGTAAGAAGTGAAGTGTCAAGCATAAGTTCCAGAACACTTCTTACTACCTATTCTGTCCACACATTTCCCTGAGCACCTCAAAGTCTGACTTTGAAAAGGTGGTGATTCACTCGTGATAATTGGCCTTCAAAACAGCACCTTCCCACATGCGTGTCATTGATCAGAAGCCTTACCAAAGGGGAGAGAGAGATATGGAGGTCTCATTCAGCTTCAAACTGTCCACCTACAAACCACAAAAGCTCAACATCAAGGCAGGTGGGGTGTGACAGTTGTGTGCAGCAGATGACAGAGTTTTGGACTGGTTTCAAGCTGTGCAGTAAGTGACAGCAAACTCCTGTTAAAATGAGTGCTCTCCTGTTTTCTAAGGGACATGTGTGCCATTTCAGTGCTCTCTCTTGCCATGGCCAATTGTAGTTGGCCTTTGATCACAGGCGGAGGCTTGTTCTGTGTGGTGTTGGGCGACCTACGACCACAAGCAAAGAGAGAGGTTTTCAGAGAAAGAGAGAGAGAGAGAGAGAGAGAGAAGGGGGAAGCGATCTTTCGTTCTTTTGTATGTCCTCAGGTTGCCGCTACCTACAAAACGAGGTCCAACGAGGTTCAAGGGGCAGACAGAATGTGAGGACTGTAGGAAGCACTCTCTCATCCTCTCACTTGGGGATCTAAGATCCTTCAATTATTTTATTTGTGTGAGAGTGTGTAAGTGTGTGTGTGTGTGTGTGTGTGTGTGTGTGTGTGTGTGTGTGTGTGTGTGTGTGTGTGTATGAGTGTGTGTGGTGGGGGTAGGCGGTATGGTACTGCAGGTATCGCCTTTTCATTTTGGCTTATTTCAGATTGACTGATCAATCGGAATATGTAAGCCTACGTTGTTTAAATGCTGTCCAAAATGGAAAAAGAAAGGGAGCCTGACAGCTACCTTTCTCTCCATCTCTCCCCTCTTCCCCCTCTCAAACAACATCTGGGTGGTTGATTTTAACAGATAAAAATAGCTCTCAAACTGACATTGACATTGTTGATAGGAATGTTTGGCAGGGAGGGAGAGAGGAGGGAGGGTGAGGTGGATGGAGGTTTTTTTTCGCGTCTTGATATTGCCAGATAATAGTAGCTGTTTGTGATAGTGTCTCCTCCATGAAATGAGAGCAGTGAATCTATATGGTCTGTGAAAGTGCACCAACGCGGTGAGACGAATTGCCCCCCCCCCCCCCATTTTCTGCACTTTCTGTAAAGGGGCAATTTGGACCCGACACCCCCCTACCCCCCACCCCCACCCCACCTCTCTGATTTCTACTCTTTCTGACAAGTGCTACCCACTCATTAAACCCACCGAGTCTGTTTCATTTTACTCTATTCAATTTCTCTGACACAGACTGTCAAGCCTTTATGTCGCCCAACTGGATGTGCAATATATGAAACTGCAATATGGAGCAAGTAATTAAAAAAAAATTGATTACAAGGGAAAGGGTGTGTGGAGAGTGTCAGTGATTAAGCATCGGCTTATTCTGCATTTCATCAAAGGAGATCTGATCGCTACATTTCACTTCACAAGTATTTGATAGGTTTATCTGGTGGAGTAGGTGCATGCTTGCATGCTTGGCAGCAGTTTTTTTATTGCTTGGCAGTAGGAGATTATTAAAGTAATAATTATTAATTTAATTAAATAAAGTTTTTAACTATGGTTCAGTTGTTTGTAAATAGTAGAGTGAAAAATAAAATAGAACGAAAGGAATAGCAGAATGAAAAACACGTCCTCAGATCCTCAGTCACAGAATTGTAATTGATTCTAACTCCAATTACCTGCAACAAAGCCTGGGTGATTAAACAAAAATCGAACAAGGACAGAAATTATCCTTGTGTCATGCCAAATGAACATAACACTGGGCTGGTATGTTTATTAATAGATGATGACATTGGGACCATTTCTTGTGTCAGCATAGTTAGTTCCTCCATAAGTGATTCTATACCTATTGCTTGTATAGTACTGATTACGTTTTACTTTCTAAAAAATATCCCAACCCCTGCAGAAAACTTACATGTATGTAGGATTATGCATGTTTATATTCTTGTTTTATCAGATTTCTGTTAGGTTTTTCATGATATCTCTTATACAAAGAAGGATGTTGAAAAACTACAACAAAAACACAGTAAGAAGCTTATATATTTTCCATATAATATTTTAGGATAACATGTTCATAGCAACAGAGGGATTTGGAGGATCTTTTGTATGTTTATGGTGTTTCCAAGACGTAAGGACTTCTCCTTCTGGCTAGTTGTCCTCTGTGTCAGCGTTGTTTATCATGCAGTCACGTGTGTCAACATTCAAAGTGATGGGCCATAGATACAGTATACGGTATGCAGATAAATTTTCACATTTTACATATGGATAGTAATATTTCTTCACTTGATCACCATATCGGTGCTCATGCATAATCACCAACAGTTATAATGCCCATGTCTTAAATTATAGTCAGTGCTGACAGTGTTATGGATATCCTCCTGCTTGCCTTGACCATCAGTTTTTGTGATCTACATGTAATGTCAGAGTTACACATGTGTTCACATTTGATCAGAGTCTGCAAAGTGGCCATCTTCGGACAAAGGTCCGGGTGAGCGACCAGCTCAGCAGCTACCAAGTACAAATAGGTATCAGCTTTTTCAGCTGTGAGCTAATATGCATAAATGCAGTGGCATCAGCGCATAGCATTGAACAAAATGACAACTAAATACATGATGGACCCCATGATGGGCTTTGTGCATATGACCACTCTGGGTAGTGAAATTATAAGAGCTTTGGTACTATCAAACATGGTGGGGGAAGGCAAGGCATTAGCAGGTAGATAACAGGTAAATCACAGGATCATGGGAAACTGAGATATTAGTTTTTGGAAAGTTCTCTGCTTGCCTTGACCATCAGTTTTTGTGATCTACATGTAATGTCAGAGTTAGATTAAGCATTCCAAAAGTGTTTTTTTATTCAGCGTCTTTGAAAAAGTTCTTTTTCTTCTTTTTTTTCTTTTTCTTTTTCTTCGACTCCCGAGGCAAAGCTGGAGCATAGCTGAGGAACCAGGTGTTCTCTGTGTACACTAATGGGGAGAGCCTGGCAGTCTGCAGAGAAGCTAATAAGCCTGAGGTTGCCATTAGGGATTCATGGAGATTTAGTCCAAGCGTAGAGCTCTCAGAGTTCTCCGAAAAGATAGCGCTTTTAATTCAACAAAAGGATTTGCTGAAGAAAAAGCTGCTGCCGTGCTGTAATTTACCTCTTGGAAGATGAAACAATGTTCCTTGTTCTGAAGAATATGTCATAACTGACAAAAGAACAAGAAAAAGATAAAAAAAAAATAAATTGCAGCAGAGAAAGATGGGTTTGGAGGATGAGTGGAGAGTTTGGCAGTGGTTTTGGGGTGCCTGATGTGTTGTGTCACTGCCATCGCTGTGGTCCCAAGGCGGAAGGGACTGGTGTCAAGCTCCAGTGGACTGTGTCATGAGAAACAGCACGATTAAAGTGGGGTAAATTGTTAAAGCGCAACACCCATGTCTTTCAGAATACCAAAACACAGCAAGAGAGAAGAGGAGGAGGAGGAGATAGAGAGAGAGAGAAAAAGTTGCCGATGACTATCCCTCAGAACACACAGTGTTAGCGCCTCTGCTGCTTACAATCAGCAGCAATTGTTCCTCACAAAACCTGAGAAAATACAAGGGAACAGGTGTTCACATTTGATCAGAGTCTGCAAAGTGGCCATCTTCGGACAAAGGTCCGGGTGAGCGACCAGCTCAGCAGCTACCAAGTACAAATAGGTATCAGCTTTTTCAGCTGTGAGCTAATATGCATAAATGCAGTGGCATCAGCGCATAGCATTAAACAAAATGACAACTAAATACATGATGGACCCCATGATGGGCTTTGTGCATATGACCACTCTGGGTAGTGAAATTATAAGAGCTTTGGTACTATCAAACATGGTGGGGGAAGGCAAGGCATTAGCAGGTAGATAACAGGTAAATCACAGGATCATGGGAAACTGAGATATTAGTTTTTGGAAAGTTCTCTCTCTCTCTCTCTCTCTCTATATATATATGTATATATATATTCTCTCTCTCTCTTATATATATGTATATATATATTCTCTCTCTCTCTCTATATATATATGTATATATATATTCTCTCTCTCTCTATACATATATGTATATATATATTCTCTCTCTCTCTATATATATATATATGTATATATATATTCTCTCTCTCTCTCTATATATATGTATATATATATTCTCTCTCTCTATATATATATATGTATATATATATTCTCTCTCTATATATATATATGTATATATATATTCTCTCTCTCTCTATATATATATATATGTATATATATATTCTCTCTCTCTCTCTATATATATATGTATATATATATTCTCTCTCTCTATATATATATATGTATGGCCTAGCATTTTCTGTCCCCTTGGAGACCTGAAGAGCTTTGAGTTCTCTTGAAGGTCTACAGTTAATGTTGTACATATCATTTTCAGCCTGTTTGCTCTGACTCTTAATGACATGACATGGATACAATACCATCTTGGGAAGGAATAATTAACTGACTTGAATTTTAGTAAGTAAACACTTTAACTTTGTGAGTGTGCATACACTCTACTCTACATACAAAGCAATAGAGGAGATAATGGCTACCGTAGAGTTTAGTTCATGTTGCTGAAATATGATCAGAAACATGAATAATGAAAAGGCCATATTATGTGTGTCCGTTCTGTGTTTTGGGTGGCGAGAATGGAGAGAAATGGTATCAGAAAGAAAGAAAGAGCAAAGGAGACTGGGGAAGGGGGTTGGGGTGAGTTGGGGGAGTCCACAGATCCCTATTTCCCTGGTGTGGTGTGTGTCAGAAAGCTCTGTTTAAGCACAGAGAGTCGGTTGCCCATCTGGTGTGCACAGCGTTGGAGCTTTGAATCCTTCAGACCTTGAAGTCCCAGGTGGAGGCATGATGGCAGTATGGCAGCTGGGGCTGTATTCTCACAGGGGAAGAGGGGGTTGATTGGGGGTTGATGGGTGTTGGGGTGGGGGGCGCTTTGATGAGACATCTAAGCTGTGATGTGAGTGAGCTACCACTCCTCCTGTCCTATCGTCCATTTCAGGCACCCAGCTGCTGATCCAGGTGTTTCCAGAAAATTTTTTTTTTGAAAAAGCCACTTCAGGCCAACTCTAACAAGGTGTATATGTTGTGTTGTAAGGTGTAAGGTGTGTTTGCGCGTTTTTGTGTGGTGAAACATTTTCTTTCCAAATTAACTAGAGTACACACCACCAACACTAATGTTCAATTGTAATCACCAAAAAAATGAAATCATATTCATCATTCATATTCATCATTATGTTAGTTGTTCACTGCAGTTTTAGTTCAGTCTGTATGGGCACACACAGAGCACTACAGCACTCCAGCCAAGTCTGTACAGAATGTTCAGTCAATAACTGGTGTGACACGGTGAAGACCTTAGAGATAGCCTTGACCAGTGGTCATGTGTCGATACTTGTCAGGAGCCAGGCTTTGTTATGTGCATGTATGCTCCTGTTTAGGCTACGTGTTGTTTGCCTGAACCTAAATCCTTGTGTCTGTCCCTGAGCCATGTACTTTTATGGAATTCCGCCCAGATTAGAAACTGTTCAAGTTATTTTCTACTGTTTAGGATAGATTTACAACTAGACTTTCAAGTATATGTAGAGCCCATTTTAACTGACGAGAAGGATCCAGCCGAGCTATGCTGTAACATCTTAGCCATCCTGTCTCAACCTCGCGGCGAGACAGAAGAGTGACTTAGTTTGATAGTCTTTAGACTTCACTTTGTTACCTCAGTTTTTATTTCATCTACTATTCCATCTAGTCACTAATTGTAACTCATTTAATTCATCATATTATAAATCATTGACCCTGATCCAATGTAACCAAGTCATCCAGTCTTCTAATCTGCTGGGAAGAAAAACACAACGCAACTTTAAGGTGAAAAGTGACTTCAGGTCAAAAGTCAAACTGGGAAAAGCACCCAAAATCTAACACTCTACAGAGCATACCAGCATACACAAGTACAATACTAAATCATGTGATTATACACTCTATGTGTGTGTGTGTGTGTGTTTGTGTTGAGAAAAGACTATTGCAACCATATATTTCTATTTATTGAGCTGCTGTTAACTGGGCAGCTTTATCAATCCTCTAGACTTACAAATACACACATACACACACACACACATAGATAGATCATTGACATGGATACATGTAACATCACGTCACAACCATCCTGTTGGGTCAGCGGAGAGCAGCCACAGGCAAACAGGGCCAAGAGTCATTCATCAGGTCCTGCTGCTGCTGGCAACAAATAAAGAAACAAACATACAAACAAATAAAACAAAGCCCTGATTGAGCATGCCGTGAGAGTGGGGAAAAATCACAGAGGTCAGGAAAGCATGTGACTCTAGGCACTGACACTTCTTATGTGGTCTGTCAAGGTCTTTTGTGTGGTTGTTTGCTGGGTGATCCCATGTCTCTGTATACTAGATGTGTTTGTGAGTGCAAAACAGATATGTTACTGTGGGTGACAGCCAAGGGAAATCACCAGCTGAGAATCAATGCACGTCCTGAAAGCTCACTTATTCTTTACTGCCTTCACTAGCAGGCTCTCCAGCTGAAAATTTTTTCTTGTCTCCATACCTTTGCTGTTCTGTCAACTAAGAGGCATTAGACCTGGGCTGTCTCTGAAACGCCTTATTGTTTATAGAGTACATTCTTAGGCCATTGCAGTTAAAAACAGCATAAGCATCCGTGCAGAAAAGTCCTATTGAAAACATACATGATCCTTATATGACATATGTGAGGACCACAGTGTCACAGAGAAGCCAAAGGCCCATTAGTCCATAAGACACAAATTGTCCAGGGCTGGCTGTAGACAACATATACAGTAAGGCTTCTGCCAGTGGCTCCAGTCTTGAGTTATTATCTACCCCACGCGCTCTCATCTCCTTCACAGCCGAGATCTCTGACTCAGGGGTCGTGATGCATCCCATCTCGTTATCGCCGGGACAGAGAGAAGAGTAGGGACAGGTGACAGGGAGCACTGTTGACAGGGATGCTGTCTAGGTTCTCTAGGGATTAAAATGTGGATACTATAAGTGCCACACCGCTATCTGAGGTGAAGGCTGCACTCAAGCAACAAGACAGAAAGCTCCTACATCCACTGTACAGGGCTAGTGCAGTGCAGATAGTGACCAAGGCAATACAGTATAGAATCCCTTTACAGAGGTAATCAAACCATATTCATCCTCATTTTTCACATTGTATAAGAAGGTCAGCACTATAATTAAGTTCAGTGAGAATAGATTTGAGTGGGATTTAACATACACTTTAATCCAGCATGGAGGTATTGAACCAGGGTCAACCATTACCACTGCTTCACCATCCTACCCTCCCAAATGATGTCATTAGAATGCCTTTATTTAGAAAAGTATGAATCAGCAAAAGAATCAGCTAGAACAAACTGAAAATGATGGAGGTTATTCTGACCGAAGGTAGTCTGAGTTGCTGTGACCTTCCTTTTGTTTTGAACACCTCACACACTCTCCTCTTAACCTTGTGTGCATTGCTCTCTTGTGTGTATCACTCTCTTGTGCTATATCCTAAAGTGTTTCAGTTCTTCCAAATGGCCTTGACATTTTAACTTCCTGATACTATGTTAGCATGCTGTTCTTTTTTGCCATTCTCCTCCTCCTCTTTCTCTGTCCTTTAGAGAAAATGGTAGTTTAAGGCTGTGCTGACGTATTGTAATCAAGTTTGCGAGGGTGGGTTTGATTGAGAAGGGCCTCCTGACTGAGCACCACGCAGCTGCTTCAACAAGACTAGACTCTTTCAAAGAGAGGTCTGTTTTTCTCAACTTGCTTGAGTTCAGTCTCGAAATAAATATATAAAATCAGGGAATACGTGTATCACTTTACAAATCTGCAGTGTAGTTGTACATTTTACCTCTTGAGGTTGTCTTCTTCTCACATAGCGTATGAATGCAAAAAAGACAATAGACACCACAGATGAAGTAATGAATTGGAAGTTGGCAGTGGAGAGTACTAAAGCATGGAACTGTCTAATACAAGCTGTCTATTTCTGAGCAAGCCTTATTTACAATAAGGGACGTCAGCTGGAAAATTATATCCAGAGCCTATTGTGCACTGCATGCCATTTTGGTTTGAATAGTTTATCTGAGAAGGTGTAAATATTTGGGAAAACAAATTGAAATGTATTGATCTTTGCCAAGGAAGCCAAAGTGCTATTTGAAAACAAATGATATTGAGACCCAATTGCTTTTATAATGAGAGTAAGAGTCACATTCAGAGCTTTCACCATAGACACAGCGCTGTTCTGTGAAATAAGTCGAGGTTGAGGATTCGATATGCTGTTAGAACAGAAACTAATAATGTGAACTGATCTGTGCTGTTCAAATGCATGTTCAAATGTTCATAACAGCCCATAAAATGATTATATTATCTTCTTCATAACTTCCATAAAGTTAATAGTTGCAAAGTTGACTCCCATTTCATCCCTGTAACCACTGCATTGCTAACTAGCAATCATAATAATTTCATATCTATAACTAACTATCTATTTTTAACTGTTACATCCCCTTACTAATTATTAGGAAAACTTCATGTTAGCAGGTTCCACACATTCCCTCATAATAATAAAGCATTACTTATATCTGTATGAACTGATGTAACGGTGGATGAGAGAGGATGATAAAAAGTTTATATACTGTCTGAAGCACATTTTAGAACGGCATTAACTTAATTACTACTTTTTATACATTTCACATAGCAACTAATATTGTGCAACACAAATCATGCTTAAATAAAGACATAATGGCCATCTCAAAAGCTGTCTTCTAGCGTGATGAGACAGACTTGTGACAGGGATATAATTTCATCTTGATTGTATTCTTTCACTTCAGTCATTGTAAATTGGGTTGATTACACCACAGTCAAGCAATGTGTGTGTGTGTGTGTGTGCCTGTGTGTGTGTGTGTGCGCGCGTGCGTGTGTGTGTGTGTGTACGCGCGTGTGTGTGTGTGTGTGTGTGATTATACATTGCGAAAACTTGGGAAAAAACACTAAACTAGAAATCAGCTTTAAAAAAGGGCAACTCAGTGATGCGAATGTTGCCAGAAAAGAATCAGCATTAGTCCTTCTCTCTGAGAAGAATAGTATGAGTTATGAATAGCAATGTAATGACCATCTTGAAGGACCTAATTGAAATGCCAGTGGCATCTGTATTAAATGGTTGACATTTATGGGTGCATGACTCTCACAGTAATTTGTTGGCAATACATCTTCTGTTAGGGCCTACACGAATGCTGTGTTTAGAATAGTAATGATATTTCGTTCACATAATTTGAACATGAGCTTGAAATTGTGTTTTATGCACGGTTTGATTTTTATCTGTGGCAAATTTATGGAGATGAAAATGAAAAAGGGAAACATTACACATGAATGCCAAAGTCTGAAAAGAGTACTAATATTCTGTCCAAATGTCTTGTGAAAAGGTCTTTTTTTGTCATATCTTTATTAATTTTTTCCTCTAAGATTATTTAATGAAGCCATCTCTTTCCATGCACGTTAATTGGGAGACAAGAAAGTAGTGTTTTGCAATAATACACCTCAGTTGGTCCCTCAGCCTCGCTCAAATATTTATCACTCTATGCAAGAGTAAAGACCTAAGCTTATTGGAAGCATCTATTTATTGATTTATGCCGTGGTTGCTCAGTGTAAGCATGTGGGCTGCATGGCCTGCAGGCATGAACTGAAGAGACGCGGCTGCATGGATTACAGCCACACCTTGCTCACATCCGGTCTGGAAATCATCGATCGGAAAGCTTACCTTGGGGAGGAAGACAGGATGGGTGGGGCCTAGTAATGAGAATGTGATGTTTATTTCCATTCCATTTCCCTGCTAGCCGATTGCCCTTGTGGTCTTATCTCTGTAATTGCAGGATTCTCTCTGCTTTTCCTGCTCACCTCTTTGACCTTGTCTGAGGCTCACACCTCTGTTTATTCCGCTGACTGGCATATTTATATGTAAACAAACTTGGCCCATGCCTTATAAATCACTCATAGAGATGTTGACAGGACAGTGGTGACTTTGCCTGCATGAGTGAGCCACTGAACACTGATAGTCACTGCATATACTCATTGCTGGATTTATTGATTAAACCTTGGTTTGTTTTTCTGCTGTGTCATTATCACAGCAATAATGGAATTTTTTGGCTGTTTTCATAGACAATACAGAATGGACTATCAGGATCAATGCCGTTTCTCATGCCAATAGTTAATTTTAGCCTTCCAAGACTGTCTGTACCATTTGATTACTTGTATATCTGTCCATCAACAGAATTCTAGAAAGAAAAAAACAAGGCTGGTTTTATGAAACTCTTTGGGGGCCAAAGCTTATAGGCCAAGATGAAACTCGTAAAATTTTTGAAGAGGATCTGGATTTAGGAGATCATGGATTCTTCATTTCATGTTTTTAATAATGTAAGCTTTGCACTCTCAAAGTGTCCTGCTGTTTGCCATGGGACTGTGCATGTTTGGATAGTAACCCGTGAGAAAGAGATGATTTATGGGCAGGTGACAAGCTAACTGATGGATCGACAACAATAATAGCGTCACCTTAGTTGTAAGTTAACCTGCAAGGTCGTTCTTAAATGATCTCCTCTGGAGCATGTTGTTGCCTAATAAAACACTCAATTTGCTGCCTTTGCGTTCCACTTACATTTACATTTACATTTAGGCATTTAGCACATGCTGCCAGCACTTTAACTGCCAGCATGTGCTACCTAAAAACGACATTTAATGCATAGCCACGAGCATTAGCCACAAGGAAAGTGAAATTATTCTTTACCACGACAACTCCACCTGGGCCCCGTGCACTAGAGTGGCTATTTCACTGAAACCGCAAATGGCCGTGAAATTGCAGCATGGTGAGAGACATTGCCGGAAGGGCTCCTGACTGAGAGTGATTAGATCAGGCCCCGGCAGCATCTTTATTAAAATGCACTTATACACGCACTTATTCCATAACCTGGAAGTGGAGCACCACGAGGGAAAAAAATAGTTGTTCCTTGGGTCCCAGATAATGGCTATTTCACTGTCAGCACAGAGTCTGGAATGATGCCAGGAAAACGTGTGGTGAGAGCACAACCAGACAATTAAGGTGAAAATCATTCCCCTTAATCCCCCCCCCCCAAAAAAGTACTTTTCCATGGAAGTGACCATAGTTTGTAGGTCATTACATGAGCCACAGCAGTGGTTCCAAAACTTTTAACTGCCATGTACCCCCTGAGACATTCTATGTACTACCATGTACCCCCTGCACCATAGACAGCTTGCTATTATAATTAATATTTTTATTAATTATTATTACTGCATATACAAAATGTGAACTCATATTGATATACAGGCTACCATGTAGTGGCAATTGCATTGTATTGGGGACAACATTGCACATTTGAGTGCAAGATCTTTGTCCACATATAGTCTGTACCTGAACTTCATGTTGGTGAGACCTGAGACTCTATTCACAGACTTTTTTTGTGTACCCCCTGGATTGATCCAAGTACCCCCAGGGGTACTCGTACCCCAGTTTGGCAACCACTGAGCTACAGCATTACATTATTTCATTAAGGGGGTAAATATTTTGAACCTTAATTGCATGCTTTATGATCCATGCTAGCCTCAAAATTTAGACATACCCCTAGCAAATTAAGAATTTTGAAAATTGAATTACTGCACCTAAATGTGGGTCTGGTCCCTGATCAGGGTAGATCTATGTGTCATTATGCAATAAACAGAAGAGGTGACCAACTGTGTGCTGCTGCAGCGCTGTCTCCACTGAGGGTTCTTCTACATTAAGCTCCATCAGAGGCTCTTGTCACCAACCCCCCGCCCCCCCCGTAAACAGGTCCGTCTGGGCTCGTCCTGCAGTGCCAGCCGTCTCTCTGCAGGCTGCCTTAGAGCTGCCTATACACTACCCCCCACCTCCCCCAACCCCACCATCACCCCAGAGACCTGCAGGGATATGGGTCGTCGTTAAGTCCTGTATCTCACTTCTGCGGCTGCTGAGCGTTTTAGCTTTATTGATTTTGATGTTGAGCTGGCGTCAGGACCCTCCTCTCTCCTTCTCCCTCTCTCTCTCCTTCTCTCTCTCACTCACTCTGTCTTTCAATCTCATTCTCACACTCTCTCACTCTCTCTGGGTCTCGGCCTCTCTTCCCAACAACGCTTTTACTGATACTAACATTGTGAGGCCCAGGAGCACATGGCAGATCATATTAAAGCGTATATCTGGGCATGGGCTAACGTGGTTATCGACCTGTGGTTGAGGTGGCGTTTTGAGTGGTGTCTTTTTTTAGGGGCTAGATAGCAGAAGTCCTGCTGGAAACAGCAGCGCTTTCATGGGTGAGCAATCATGTCATTTTTATGGAAGATATTCTCTGAACTGAGCCATGTGAATGAAGTTAAGAGAGAGGGGTTGTGTGTAGGTCTGTGTATATTGCATGCGTCTTTATGAGTGTATGTGTGAGTGTGTGTGTATGTGTGTGTGTCTTAGAGGGACATACAGTATATGTGTGCGAGTTTACATGTCTTTGTTGTTGTCCCTATTCATCTCTCGTCTTGTCCAATAACATTTTATGTTGTTATATCAGGCCAACATTTTTTTTCCTCCTCACATCAATATCCCAGCTTCACGTGTCATTGATGTGATGCACATTTCTGTGGGTATTTTTGGATGATAGCTGTGTGATCTTTGTGTTCACTGCTAGCTTTACTGGCTCTATTTTGTTTGTTTTATCCATGGCACAGTGGTGTAGGGGCGACTTTGATTGAGGTTTATATATAGCTGGGCAGGTCTCCAAAGCAACGTGGTCTCACTACCCACATGTGATGCAGAAGAAAGACTGTAAAAGACGTCAGTGAGGAGGGATCCAGCAACGACCTAAAGATGGCACATAATGCCACTTTTATTTCATCTCCTCCCACACACACACACACACACACACACACACACAAATGCATACACCCACTCTCTTCTGAGAGGCAAGAGAAATTGTTCATTATCCTCAATGCTGTTTATAACCTTTGAGTGGCAATTTCTTTAGCATCACATGGGTAGGCAGTCTGCTAGGCACAGAGGAATTATGAGTTGTCAGATATAGGGGTGTACACTATAGAAGTGTACATTAGAGTCATCCATGATAAATAACAACAATATTGACTACTTAAAGGTCTTTGCTCATTATCTTACCCAAGTTATGAGTTCTCACCATCTTTGGAGATTGGCTAATTATTTAATGTCTCTCACCAATGTGAGTAGTAGCCAACAGCAAAAGCCTTTTCTCAACACCATCCAATTATATTACTTTTAGCAATGCTGTTGACCATGTCAATTTTATTACTTTTAGCAATGCTCTTCTTCACAGTAACCCAAAGTGAACTAAGAACAGGAACAGTCCCCTTGAAGCAATTCTTTTGTGCTTCAAGGGGTTAAGTGCCTTAGTGCATCACAGAAACAGTAGTGGTAGGCCCTGGGATTTGTCTTATAACCTTCTGGTGTTCCAGTTGGAAGCTCTGGACCACTAACACCACCCCAGACCAAGAACACATTCTCCAACACCCCATCACAACAACAATCAGACCTTTCTGCCTTCCATTTGGAAGACCAAATGGATCTGGATTTGGATCCCATACCAGACACAGAACTGCCAAATCACAATCACCAACATCCATGACAACACAAACTTTCTCACTGACCACTGTCTGCATATTCTCCGTTTTTCCCTGGTAGATTGAGGACATTGTCACCAGAATACAGCATGAGACAGAAGGAGTTCCCATTAGAACCGTCAAGAGCTTCCTGTCCAAGATCCCCAGTGTTGTCACAGGTAGGTCTGTTCTTTGGGTTCTGTCTCATTCGGACCAGCCTGGTAGTCAAAATTCTTTTGTTTTCCAAAGAGTCTGGACACTGTTGATAGGCATATGTTTACTTGAGTGGGTGGGAACTTTGCTTAAACTTTCAACCTAATGATTCTGCCTTCAATTTCTGTTTGCTGATTGGAGATAAAAAAATCTTTTCGAAGCAAACTGAAGCATTTAGAGAGTTCTCATTTACTGCGGTGAATTGTAATATTGAGCTAACAGATGGCACTAGCCTGGCTAAGTTCAAACAAGAATCAGCTCTTACGGTAAACAGATGTCCTTATTTAACTTAACCCAATCATGTCAATATGTGTTTACATGTAATAACCCTGTAATAGATATGACATTGCATCAGAGGACAAATGAACAGGCCTGTTTCTCTAGGATACTCCATTCTTAAAACACACTTTTGACACACCAAATGCATGATGCAATGCCCAGAAAATCCTTCATTTATCAATCCTGCATGGTGTCTGTACAGTGAAACCAGAGTTCCCCAAAAGATCACTCTGACCACAAGCTGACTTTACCACAGATCCAAGAAAGTTCCAGAAATTCAGTGACCGAGGAACTGCTGGTGTAGAAAACAATGATGAAGAATTTGCAGCATTAAGTGTTTGCTCCCATCGTGATGGATCAGCAACTGCACCAGCCTCTGGTCCCACTGGATCTACCCTAAATCATTTAAACACATGCAGCTGCCTCTGCTGTGAAGAAAATTAATGATAAATAAATAAATAAATAAATAAATAAATGACATGGGGAGTGTTAATATTATTATTCATATCACCGGGTAGTGGAGTGGTGCTGCTAGATGTACCATTGGCGATGTGTATCAATAAACACAATTACTACAGCGCGGGAGAACTCAGTGGACGCCCGCCAGTGCCCGGAGCTAATAAATGATGTGGAATTAAAAAGAGCTTGCTTTGATGTAAGGGCTGAGCTTAGCTCGGGAGAGACTCATTGCTTTTCACGTTAACAATACACACACACACACACACAAGCATGCACATAAACACAAACACACACACACACACAAACACAAACACACGCACACATACATCCACATAGACACACATGTGAACACACGCACACACACTTACATAAACACTCAATCATCCACACACACACATACACACAATACTTGTGGTGGTCGGCAATCTTGAATGCACACATGAATTACTACCAGGCTCTGTATTCCACAGAATTAAATTAACCCACTAACACTTCCAATTACAAACTCTCTTGTTCTCTGAATAAATACACTGGCATCCTTCACCCCCCTCCTTCCCCCTCTCTCTCATCTGTGTTAGGAGCAGACATTGTACAGTGGCTGATGAAGAACCTCAGCATCGATGATCCAGGTTGGTGGTGTTTAGGAAGCGTGTCTATCTGAGACTAGGCTGTGGAACAAGGCCCACCATTATCACATTCCATTATCCAATTTAATCAAGTGTGTAGCCAGCACAAACAACCCATTACCCTGCGGCGCTCACACTAGCCTGATGCATCAACAGTCCAATGTGAATGTGACAGTGGCCGACTGGCAGTGCGGTTGTTCCCCTGTGCGATGCGACACCAATGGCGTTCCTTTGTGTCTTCCTGTCCAGCTGAAGCCATTCACATCGGGAGTCTCATTGCCGCCCAAGGCTACATCTTCCCCATCTCTGATCACGTCCTCACACTAAAGGATGATGGGACATTCTACCGCTTTCAGGTAAGGGCAGCCTCCCCACAGATGGATCCCCCAGTGAGAGAAAGACATTTGGCTGATACATCGTGCCCACATTTTTGCACATGGTGATGTGTTCACACAGTTATGGGAGACACTTTGACAGCAATTGTGCCCCCCCACACACACACACATGCACAACCAAGGTAATATATTTTATCATTTATTCTACCCTTGATAGGTGTTTGTAACATGGAGGCTGGCAAAAGTGGCATCAAACATGTAATTTCTCTAACAGCTACGGAAAGACAGTGTGAAATCTATCGGGATTGTGTAAAAAAAAATAAAAATTCAGGTGTCCAAAGTTGTTTTACAAGGTTTCCTCAGCAAGTGAGCAAGCAAACTAAATATCTCCAGTGCAAGCATAACAGATTCTCTTTTATTTTTCTTCACCCAGGCTCTTGAATTAGATTCTCTTTCACATGCTGGATTCCCTGTGGATGAAAAACTGTCAGATATTCCTTGTAATTGCAGCTCCTTTCGGCTACAAGATGCTGTTTCCATATGCGGGCATCCTAAAAATGAATTGTGAACCCAGTGAAATATTAACCTCAGTTTCCAAACCTACCGGCCCAAATGTTTTTTTTTCCTGACAAACTTTATCAAATGACTTTCATTGCTATCACTGGTGTGTCACCTGAAAGCAAACACAGTCTGACAGACTGTTTGTGGTTCCTCTGAAGTCTCTAGACTGTCATGTCATGTAACATTTGATTCAAGTTTTTTTAAGCTTTTTTTTTTTGAGAAAAAATACACCCCCACCACCCTCAAAAAAAAAAAAAAAAAAAAAAAGAGAGAGGGAGGGAGGGAAAAAAAAGCTCTTGTCCTGCGCTTATCCCACAGCAACCCTCCTAGTGATGTAACAGATGGAGGGCTGTCAGGAGTCTTTTTTGTATTGTAAACCTTCCCCTCTCTTGAGGTCTTAAAAGGTACGCTTATGGCAAGGCCTGGGGTCACAGTTTTTAGCTCCTTTGGTAGTGTGCCCAGCTTCCGCCTCTGAAATCAACATTGACAGTTCAAACCCTGTGAGGCTGCCAGCACAAGCCAGCATGAGTCGGTGGTGTAACAAGATGGTACAACAGAGACACTGCTCAAATATGGCTTTTGAATATTCAAAAGTGTTGTCCTCTAAAACAATAGAAGAGCCCCTTAAGACCATCGGAGTATTCATATTCTTAATCGACAATATCACAATACAAATGGCACGAACAAAATACAAAAACCACATAGCAAAATGATTACATAATAAAATACAGTCAACTAGATCTTTTTGATACACTGAGGCATATCTCCATAGGTCATATCTCAGGGAAAGTATTTATTTTTCCTCTCTCAACACTTAGGCTGCACAAAAATGTTTGTCACAGAATTGAAATATTATTTGTATTTGCTAATTAGCATACATTTGCATATTTTCACTGCATAATTGCATAATTAATTTTTGAGTATAAAGTTACAACTTCAATGTTGCATAGTATGAAAAAAATAGCAGAAAGTTTAATACATCTGTTTGCTGTTAGCAATGGAAATATATGTAACAGAATCCACTATATAACAATATGTGTGATTGACGTAGACCTCCCTTGATACTCAGAGACATTTCTGTGCATTTTCTTTAGAGAGAAAGGGTAGAACTATTATTTATAGTTATGTCATCAGTACGTACGCACCGATTTCTTCTCTATGGAAGGTTGGGACAGGTCAGTTCACAGTAGTAATGATAGCTTCTGTACAATGACAATGGCACAAACAGCTGTTTTACTGTAAGTATCGCTTCATAGCTAGTATGTGATGGAACATCTTCACAGCAGACTTTACATAATAACATGAAACCCAATATCATAGGGGATGACTGTCAGAGCCTGACTGTCAGAGCCACTCTAAGAACGCTAGAAACCTGTCGGCTGACAGACGCTCAAAAACATAGAGTCTTAGATGTCATCAGCTGAAGTACATTTAAGGGCTGCTCAGATCAGGAGCAGTATTATAAAGATAACTGTAACTATAACAATATTAGTGTCCATGCTGACCAATGATAATGAAAGTCTCTCTTCACGTCAATTAATTTAATGGGAAGTGATTCCAATTCTTCTGTTACACACGCAGTTGTTGTTGTAGTTTGTGGTGTGGATGTTATTCATATTAACTAGAGTGATCTTTATTTGCCGTTGTAATTATATTTATTGCTCTCGATTAGAATGGGCATTTAACAGACTTTCTTTAGTGCTGGTTTATGTGGAGACCATAACTGTTACACGGTAGTAATAGTGATAGGAATAGTTATACTTATAGCCTATTGTTACTGTGGTTTGGCCCTCATGCACAAAAGACCCTTGGAGACAGACTACCCAAAATACGCTCCCTGAGAATAACCTATTTATAGGTCTTTGAATGACCTCTCATTACTCTGACTGCTAAACACAGACTTGAATTGACACCCCACTTCCTTACACTCGACTACCACCATCCCTGTCTGTCTCTCATACGTTGTCTCCATGTCTGCTATGACTTTTCATGGAGTCAGCAGCCCTGGAGTCTCCATATGCTCATTAAATTCTCTACATGTAGGCATATGTAGTCCAGTCAATGTGCAAATATTTTGTGGCTTTAAAAAAAAATGACATATTTTATCACTGTATGCACACAGAAGTGGTAAGCTCTCCTGGAGTTCATCTCAGGTGGGGGGATTTAATTACCTGCAGCCCTTTGGGATGGATGTGAATCCACAGTGGGAGGTTCAGAGTTATTGCACCTGTTGGCATGCACAGCATGGAGTTAGAAAAATCATCACTGTTTGGGAAAGGTAAAGGTTGCTGTCATGCAAAGATATTTTTCTCTGTCCTCACACACATTCTCTCTCACATTTGTGTGTTCACGGGTGTGTGTGTGTGTGTGTGTGTGTGTGTGTGTGTGTGTGTGTGAGAGAGAGAGAGAGAGAGAGAGAGAGAGAGAGAGACTCAAGCGCTGACATTTTGTCAGGCTAACATTTTGAGTCTGCAGAATTATCATCTGCATGAGGTGCTGGCAGTGCTCACAGAAATGCGTATGCATTTGCCCTCACAAGAACACAGAAGGGGTCCCTTAGGGCCAAAGTGGAGACCAGGACCAAGACCAAGGTAGACAGCTGGCAGTTCACATTTACCCAGAAGCCCAAAAAATACTCCCTAGTCTGTCAAATATTTTTATTTAGAATCCACAGTGCACGTGAGGAAATATGGTCTAAATTCTAAAATGCCATATTAGCCTACTTAAAGGTGCCCTTACACACAAATTCGTTAAGGTCTATATCAGTTTGTGTTATATGGTGCATGTGAAAATGTAATACTATCTTTGCTGTCTGAAATAACACATGAAATGAAAAGAACAGAAAAATTAGACCAGTTCGAAAAGTTGGTCAGTGTTACGTAGCTTTGACCATCTTAAAAGTCATTGGCTGACAGAACTGAATTATCACGCAATCCATTCTTTTCTGTATTTGACTAGTGCCCACCCAACAGAATCCTAACAATGCCAGACCGCTGAAAATGTCTCGTTTTCAGTTTTATGTCTGAGTAACAGGAGCTTAGGGAGAAACAGCTGCAGTTACATTTTGGAGAAATCCATTATTATTTCTGTTCCCAGCACATTTTGAAAAGAATGACTTGTCAACTTTGGTGAATACAATAGACTTTGTTAGCTTTCGGCTGTGAAAAACAGTAACATTGCGATAATAGAGCAGTCATCTGGCTATGTTGGCTAGTGTGAAACCTTGCACATTACAAGGTTACCATTGGAAAGTGTCTGTTTACAATCTCCAAGCAGTTGTTGGATGTGCATATTATAGGCTATTTCTTCCTCAGCTTCCTAGAGGACCCTGTTAAGAGCTTCAGCCTTACTAAATTTACATACCATCCTTGGAGACCACAGAGAACATTTTAAAATACCCATAGATGAATGGCAGATAATCAGTAATCTGTCTACACTTAACTTTGTAATTTTCATTTATACAACTGCCTTATTCTCTGTGTGAACTAAATTAGAAGGTGGATATTTATTTTCAGTTCATTTTGTAATTCAATTAAAAGTGCTTAAGTTCTTAGGCAGAAATGTACAGATACAGAACATGACAGATCCAAGTCATCTTTCTCTCTCTCTCTCTCTCTCTCTCTCTCTCTCTATCTATCTATCTCTATCTTGTGCTCTCTCATCCTCAGGCTCCATACTTTTGGCCTTCTAACTGCTGGGAACCTGAGAATACAGATTACGGTAAGCCCATCAGCTCTGACTGCGTCAGGACTGCAGGGTTTGGTGGGGTGGGGTGGGGTTGGGTGGGACAGGGATGAAGGTGGGTGTCAGGGTCAATATGGGGAGACTCAGCTGTGGTTGCCCCACTGCGTGACTCATTGCAGCAGGGTGGGTTGGGAGTGTGTTTGTGTGTGTAAGGAGTTATTGCTCAGGGGTTTAGTCGTGGTTGGCCTGCTGGGCGACTCACTGCTCCACTAGCTGCAAATTGCATCGTGGGAAACGAAAGCACCAACTGAAAGAAAGAGTAAATTTAATCAGGGGTTTATGCAGCGGGAGGAGTGGGGAGTGGGGGGGGTGGGTTGGGGTGTCTGTGTGGGAGGGAGTGTGTGTGTGTGGAGCTGAGAGGTAGCACAGAGGGGGTTCACACAAACCTTCACTTGGGTCTGCTGTATCAAGGTTGCCTCTGTCTCCACCCCACCCCTCCCCACCGCCCATCTCCCCACCCCCACTACAATCCACTATGACCCAACAGCCATTTATCTGTGCAAGCGGACCATGCAGAACAAGACCAGGCTGGAGCTGGCAGACTATGAAGCCGTAAGTACACGTTCTCTTCTCTGCTCTTCACCTCTTCTCTTGTCTCTTCTTCTCCTCTCTGTACTCCTCTCCTCTCATCTCTCTCTACATGCATGTGCTGTAGAGCCTCTCACACACGGCCTCTATGGGTCTCTATGGCAGGCACTGAACCCCTCACCTTTGTTTGCTCTGTCTATCGTTCTTCCTCTCTCTATCCCCCCTCCCTCCCTCCTGCCCTCTCTCTCTATCCCTCCCTCTCTCTCCCTCCTTCTCTCTTTATCCCTCTTTCTCCCTTTGCACTGAAGGGCACTCGCACAGACCTTCTATAGGACCCTGGAGGCAGAGACAGATAAAGATGTGCAATATTAGCCTTTTTTGGGTGTGCAATCATTGCCTCCGAGAAAGTCACTGAACTCATTGTTACTCTCTCTCTCTCCCTCTCTCTCTCTGTCTCTTTCTCCTCTCCCTCTCCCTTACTCTTGTTCTGTCTCTTGCTCTCCCTGGAATATGCTTTGTCATGCTGGTTGTAATTTAAGGATGTACATGGACATCATTGGTTTGCAGTTATGTAAATATGTAAATAATGGTTTAATAAGGGAATGTTACCCCCCCTCACACACACACACAAAAACACACACACACACACACACATGTTTATTGCTATCTCTCTCTCTCTCAGGAGAACCTAGCGAGATTGCAGCGGGCCTTTGCCAGGAAGTGGGAGTTCATCTTCATGCAGGCCGAGGCCCAGCTGAAGTAAGTTCTATCAGCCAACCTGCCAGCATGTCATCTATGCAGGGTACACAGTGCCTCTCAGCCCCATATTTAAAACTACACTGGAAGTTAAATTATTTTATTTAAAGAAAAAGAATACAATCTCACCCCTCTGTACTGAATCCTATGGGTGGTTCAATGGTTAGTGTAGCCAGCGTCTAAGCGATCAAACCCTACCACGTTCCCAGTCATTGCAAGATACCCTTGTTAGATGATTTTTGACAAATAGGTATTTGCTGTATGTTTGACAGCCCCTTGAACAACCAGACTAGACAGGCACTTTTTGATTTTGAGCTATTGTCAGTGTCAGTACATTTTTCGCTGTTTTGTGCATAAGCCCTACATCTCAAATAGATCTCATAGGACTCTTAGGAGCACACCCCTGAGTGATGGACAGCTGCCAAGACCATTGATTTTGACACAAACAGCTCAAACCTTTTTTTCTCCTTCTCATCCTCTATCACTCATTGAGGGATCTAGTATTGTTCTCATTACCAAAGCAGTTTAAAGACAACACATGACCTTCCTCATAAAATTGAATTAGAAGCCTATTTCCGCACACACATTTCCTGAGTTAAATGAAAGTTGTGTGAGCTGCTAAGTGCTGCTGATCACACAAGAGTGTGTGTGCGTGTGTGTGTGTGTGTGTGGAGGTGGGGGGGGGGGTATTATGTGCTCACGATGTGTGAATGCATATATGTATGTGTATGTATGTGTGTATGTCTGTATGGTATGTGTATGTGTGTATGAATATATGTACAATTTGTGTATGTATGTATGTATGTATGTATGTATGTATGTGTGTATGTACAGTATGTGTACGTATGTATGTATTTGTTAGCAGTCAGTGGGCAGGGTTACTGGGGTTACTGTGAGCAGATGTTTTATCCCTGTTTGGTACTGTGACTCAGACCAAAAACCTCATTGGCAGAATGAGGTGTGTGTGTGTGTGTGTGTGTGTGTGTGTGTGTGGTGTGTGTGTGTGTGTGTGTGTGGTGTGTGTGGCACTTGTTCCGAAACTGTCTCATCTGGGCTTTCCGGCGCGTGTCCATCTCCCCATGATTACCAGCGGGTGTTGAGGAGGGAGAAGGGAGGGGCTCTCCTCTCCCCTGGAGAAGGAACCAGGAGATCAGGAGAGGCCCAAACAGGGAGATGTGAAGGAAAGAGAGCCAAGGGGTGGGAGTAGTGAGGGGGGATACAAAGGGAAAGAGGCAGTGAGCTGAAAATGTCAGTTATGTAAGAGTGAGGTCTCTGGAATGGAAATGAACGTGTCGTGCTCTCACAGACAGGTTGGTGTCTTTGAAATGTTCTGAAATGTTCTAACTGTGTGTGTGTGTGTGTGTGTGTGTGTGTGTGTGTGTGTGTGTGTGTGTGTGTGTGTGTGTGTGTGTGAGAGAGAGAGAGAGAGAGAGAGACCATTTTTTTTGTGTGTGTGTGTGTGTTTGTGTGTGTGTGTTTATGTGCGTGTGTGTGATGCACCTGCTCCAACACACGGGTGCACATGTGAGTTCTTCTTCCTCTGCCTTGTGTCAATACCTGAGACAAGCCTTTATGTAACCACACAAGCTTCTTCAGGAGCCACTTATGGCAACTCTCCCTCCACCACACACACATTCACACACACACGCATCTCCTAATCCTATCTCCTCTCTATCTGTCCTGGCCAGGATCGACAGGAAGAAGGACAAGAATGAGCGGAAGATTCTGGACAGTCAGGAGAGGGCCTTCTGGGACGTCCACCGGCCCGTGGTGAGTCAGCTGGTAAACACTGGCTTTGTGGGCTGGAGGTTCAATACACACACACACACACACACACAAGCATACACAAACACACAAACACAGTCACAAATGCAGACACACACACACACACATAAACACACACACACACACACAAACTTGCATGCACACCCACACACAGAGATACACAGATGTACACACACACACACACACACACACACACACACACACACACAAACACACATACAAAGCCACACACACACATCGCTGAGGCCAGAAATGGAGAGGCCTAGGTTCAAGTCTGACCTGTAAAGACACACACACACACAAACTTGCATACACACCCACACACAGAGATACACAGATGTACACACACACATACACACACACACACACACACACACACACAGACACACAAACACACATACAAAGCCACACACACACATTGCTGAGGCCAGAAATGGAGAGGCCTAGGTTCAAGTCTGACCTGTAATCGTTTCCTCATCCCTCTCTCCCAGTCACTCAAAAAGTATACTTTTTACTGCAGTGAGAAAACTCCAGACATTGCACACAGATGCTCATTGAATGAGAAGCAAACATATGGGCTCAGACTAACTTATAAATAACTCCAGTCCATCAACACACTGGCTTAGGGCTACGATTGAGGGGTGTCATTTGATTGGGTGTTGATGTCCAACAGCAACATCCATTCACAGAATCGTGACTTCGGAAGGGAAATTCCTCAAGTCACTTCAGTAATTACTGCCCACCAACTGTTACCCATCACAAGGAATCAGTCAGACTATGTGCCGGCCTGAGGAAAAAAGACAAAACAAAATTATCAGTCAAAATGCCTGTTGTACGAGTGTGTTGAGCGGGATGGGTTGTGTAATTGTATTATTTTATTCTTGTTCTTAGTCTTACAGTTTTTTTTTTCAATTGCTAACAAGCATTAACCGATTCTATAAATACTTTTTCAATACACCTACATTACTCAATTTGCCTGTTGCTTTTCTTTTCAAAAGCACATTTTGTTAACAAAACACTAAGTCTACATTTCAAAATTCAAAACAGACTATAAATGCTACAACAACACAGCCAATATAGCTCAAAACCAAACAATTAAACAGTGAACATGTAGTCACAAAGTCGCAAAGTCATTGCGCACTGACTTTCAAAATACTAACAAGTGAAGGCATATTTGAAACTACATCCATTTTCGTGCATTTCAAATTTATGACTTCAAAATCCTGCTTCCATTTATTTTACCAATAATAACCACCAGTTATATTTGTGTGAGTGTTTACAGTGATGTGTGCAATTTCTAAAACAAGTCAGTCATCTTATGTTGCATAATGAATGCTCCACAGAAAGAAGAATATCTGCAGTGGATGCATAGGCCTGCCGTTCTTTCCAACTGCTAACATGCTCTTGTCCAATCTGTAAACATTTTTTTTTTCAAAACTCTAAATACAACAAAACATCAGAATTTGGAGATGGTTTGTCTATTTTTCTTCTCTGATTTTTTTTTCAATTATATGTTACAGTTTTTCTTGATTGCATTGATTCAGCCATCATCTCAGAATCTACTTTTTCAAATCAGTTAATTTAAAAGCCTAAAGCACCTGCCCAAAATCACACATATTGTTTGCAAAAGGCTCTAATGGTGACAAAACATTTAAAACATGCAGCAAAAGCTATTTTTTTCAAACAACACAATCAGTGGTCAGACCGTTGAGTACTCTCAGTTAACCATAACACAAAGGAGACAAATGTTACAACATAAATTTTATTCTTTCTCCTACACTTACAGTAAATTAACTGTCATTGATGTGTAAGACCCATAATACTTAAGACCCATAATACTGCCCTTTGACCTTCCTTTTTCATCAAAAGATGGATACTTTCACAATTACCCTATGTTCTGTTGGCCTCTTTGACCCACCCGTACAAATAGCAAACAGCAAAGGTGGTATATTATATGCATGAAGAATGACTGTGGATTAAAGAGTTATGGAGGAGATTTCCACAGAGACATTAGTATACCATATTTCTGCAGACAGTATCTCATCAGACAATATGGCTGTGAATAGATTATTTCCAGTTGTTCAAGCTAGAAATTCAATGGAGTTTGAAGACTTTGTAAGAAAGCTGTGTTAAATGTTTTGAAAAACTGTGTGAAAAATGTATGAAACCAATGAAAACGGGTTAACACAATTGGATGTGCTGGGTTCTGCTGTGCTTAGAAAGTGAGGATGAAGATCAAGTAGATCCCAGTTTCATTAAGCGCTTCTTAGCAATCAAGAAAAAGAGGTAGAATTATCATCTATAACCATTGCGCTGGTGTTGTTGCTAAACTAAGGGTTTTGTACTGGAGGTTTGTAGGTTTTGGATTTTAGCAGGTTTTCTGATCTAAAATGGAGTCGCTGTTTCACCCGAGACTAGTTAAAAAGTACTGCTCTTAATTTTACATTGTCCCTTGGCAGCTTTGATTTTTCAGTATGTGGTCTGCAAACAGAAAAGTTTGGTCAACCCTGAATTAGAGTTTTGAAAAAAAACTGCAATTTGGTAGCTTGTTTGTGCCCCTGCACCTTGACAACCTAAATTTCCCTCTGACTGTAAACCTGGCTTTGATCTTCAAGTGGGAGGAGTTAAATACTGATCATGTGACCTTTCAGCCAGGGTGTGTGAACACCACAGAGATGGACATCAGGAAGTGCCGGCGCATGAAGAACCCACAGAAGGTGAAGAAGGTGAGTTATGAGTGTGTGTCTATGCATGTTTGTGTATGTGTGTGTGTGTGTGTGTGTGTGTGTGTGTTTTTGTCTGTCTGTGTCTGTGCAAGAGTGTCAGCATGAAAGAGAAAGTTCTTCAGTTTCCAAGGGCTTGGGGGTTTTTGATTGTGATTGAGGACGACAGTGACCCAAGGCTCCCCTCTGTCCAAAACTTCACAGTCAGTTTACGGCATCACTGAAGACTCACAGTCCCAGAGTCCTGTCCACACACCCTCACAGCAGGCCAGGAAAGACAACAAAGAGGACATGAAAAAAGAAGTATGTTTGTACTGTCATGTTAGTCTGTTAGATTGTCGGCATGTTGACTTGTTAACTGTATAGTGGACATCTGAACATTTTGAGCTCAGACTGTGTACTTGTTTGCAGTGATGTTTTCATCTAATATGTTTGAGTTGTACATAGCTTTTCATTTATTTGAATTGTATTCAACACAGCGGCCACATGAGGTAGTATGTGATATTATGGTAGAGTGAGTCTGACATTAGTTGATTTGCTTGCTAACACTAGAGAAATAACACTTTATATGAATCCCAATATTCATAAAGCATTCTAAATACATTCATAAAGGGTTATAATACATTCATACAGCCTTATAAGTAATGACATTACTGTTCATTACAGTTTATCCATTTAATGTCTGTACTCATAAGGCATTATAATGTTATCTATAAGCCTTTACAACTTGAAGTGTCACAAAGCATTATGAAGCTTCAATATGTTAACTGTCCTTCAATTTGTTAAACGTCCAGATTTTTCATGCCGAATAATGAAGAGTTACAAGCACTTAATGCATGCTGTACGTAAAGTGAGATGAACAAATAATTACTCATGAAAACAAATAAGGCACCATTACGGATGATAAGTAAAGTGGTATGTATCCCTAGTACCAAAGAAGCCATAACGCTTTGTGACACTTCAGCTTGTAAAGGCTTATATGTTAAAATTATAATGCCTCATGAATACAGTCATGAGAATGTATAAACAGTTATGAATACCAATGTTGTAAATTACATATCTTTATTAATGCATTATAACTTTGCATGCATGCATCTATAATGTTTTATGAATACTGGGTTAATAAGTGTTACCCTTGTTTCTTCTCATTTTATTGCTATTTCTAGGTGACCTAAAACACTATACATCTAGTAGCAGTCATGAGCTATTATTTTAAAAAAGTATCAAATGTGTCCAATTTTATTGTTTTCTTCCAGATCCAATTCTTGAATGCTCAGCTGGACAGACACTGCATGAAAGTGTCGAAAGTGGCCGAAACGTAAGTCCATGGTAGCTTTTCGTTGCTGTCAGGTCAAGAACAGGGTCTGGCAACAGCTTTGATGTCTGAGAAAGCCTCGGTGGAATTATGTGACTGGATTGAGGTCAAGTGACAGAGTGGAGTGAGTTTTTTCGCTTCTCACTCCGAGTTGAGGGTTTTCTTTTTTTACTCGGTGTTGAGTAGACTGTGCTGACCTAACAGGAACTTCAGGGACAGATTTATTTCATATCAGACAGAAAAGACTCACACAAATACTAACACGGTCACAAACACACACACACCCTCAGATGTACTCTTCAGGTAGGCAAAGGCTAATTCGGAATGAATAGGCAGTTGGGGACAACCATTGTTATGGGTCAAACAAATCCTACTTTTGATGATATTCAGGTCATTTGTAGGTGAGTCCATTATAATTAATTTTCTGCAGATTAGTCAAACATCGCCTGCAGGCTTACATTAGTATTTCAGCGATTATGTTGCATTAAAAGATCACTGCCTGAACGAATCCAATCCATTCAAGATGCAGTGAAGGCTTACTGCTGATAACTCCAGGATGAGAGATGAGAGACACAGCAAAGGAAGAACTAAAGCCTCGTTCAGACTAGCGACTAGCGACAGGTGATGAGTAATGTTAATGGAATGCTGTAGTTACATGCAAAATAACCACTGGTGACAAAGTTAAAATGATTTAAACTTTTGTGGTGATAAACAATGGACAGGGAATATGTGCCCATATATGTGAATGAATTTGGAACTTTTGTGTGTGTGTGTGAGAGAGAGGGAGAGAGAGAGAGAAAGAGAGAGTGTGTGTATGTATGTTTATATGTGTGTGTATTTGTGTAATGTGCTTCTGAGTGAAGTATTCTGGGATATAGGGGAAAAGACAACACTATGGGAGATGATAACAGCACAGCACTTCATGCATAGCCAAATACAACACTGCTGACATTGTCCCATGAATTATTACCAACTTACAAATGTATCATAATCTCCATTTGAGGTCCCTCTCTCTCTCTCTGTCTCTCTCTCTCACTCTCTCTCTCTCTCACACATACACACCCACACATACACACTGAACACACGCACACATAAACAGACACACACACACACACACACACACACTCAGAAGTTTCTGCAGCCTCAATCATGCCTATGACCTCTACCACCCTCGGCTCTGACCATACTGTTCCAGTCAGCGGCTCCAGCAGCAGCTGTGCTAGTCGTGTCGGTGAGGTGCCACCTCAGGCCAAAAGAGCCTGTCTGCACCCCAGTACCCCCTCCTCCGATACCCCCGTCAGGTGGGCAGGTGGCAGAAAGGTTCCCTGAGGGGGAAATCTGCAAGTAGTTGAGGACATCGAGAGGTCGGGGATAATTGGCGAAGGGAGGTGCGTGTGTCCATGTGGTGTGTGTGTGTGTGTGTGTTTGTGTGTGTGTGTGTGTGTGTGTGTGTTTAGGGGGGAGCTGAAACACCCAGTATTCCCTTGGAGAAGAACTTTTCAAGACCAGTTTAGTTTAGTGGACAGCATTAGAGCAAGCCAAACCAAGCTCAGCCCTGGCAGAAATATTAATATACTACAACCTTGTGGTGGTTGACACGTAAGTCGAAGCCACTGCCGAAATGCTTGGGGAGGGACCATCTGGAAGGCTGTGTTGTCGTATCTCTTGTTGACTTGGAGCTGTCTAGGTCATCATCAGAAGTTGGCTTCTCAAAAGAGTTGGAGCAAAGTTACATCACAGGTTTTACTGATGTTGGCCTGAATATTTCAGCACTGACAATGCATAGCGCTCATTATTTGACTCTGGTTGAACCTATGGGAGCAGAGAAATGAAAAGAAATCACAAAGACAAAAGACATTGTAGAGAATGCTACTCTTATCCTTAATTAAATTTGTAATGTCAGTGCTACATCTGGTATATTAACTTTGGCAGAGGAAACCAATCTGTTTTGCTCCACAGAGCTTTTTGCCTCTGACTTGTCTATTTATTCAGCACATCATGGCACCTTGTTGGACATTATCTTTTACATATTTTTTTCTTTTTTTCTAGTTTAATGGGTTACACAGAGCAGTATCTGGAATATGACCCCTTTCTGACAACACCGGAGCCTTCCAACCCATGGACCAGTGATGATCCTTCCTTCTGGGATCTGGAAGCCAGGTAGAGACACAGACACTCCCATTTCCAGCTTAATCGCCAGCCTTATCTTGTTACCATTTCTTGTCTCTGCTGTAGTCATGTGGTCAATGTAGCCAACCTGCTCCTTTGACATAAACTGCCACGAGAAAAATGGGTTTTCCAATCACCCAGCCACAGTGCTGGTGCTGGGACCCCGGCGAAGTTTTAAATGGGCCATGTTCGTGTTAAAAATGCATGATCCTGTGAGGGGGCCGCCGTGTCCTGCCGAGCGGCAGTCTGGCAAACCGTAACTGCTCCGCCAAAATTAGCAAGAAATTAATCTCTATAGAAATATAATTAGGGTGTCTAATGTAGCTGAATAATGTATTCAAATTGATTAATTGCTGGTCGTGTGGAAGGTTTTCTGGTTGGTAATAAAATTATAGCATTGGCATTTCGTATGCAGACTGCAATACTGCGCATTAGTGTTTAGCTTCGCCATTGGTGTGCTTTGGCTATTACTCTCCTATAATATAAATCGGTGTTATGGGATGATATTAACATTATATGGGTTATAACATGGCCACATTGCCCATTACTGTCATGGGGTCAATGCAATAACATTGGCACAGCTACAACAGACAGCAAGCTCTCATCCAGATAT
This sequence comes from Tenualosa ilisha, assembly GCA_015244755.2. NCBI lineage: Eukaryota > Metazoa > Chordata > Actinopteri > Clupeiformes > Clupeidae > Tenualosa > Tenualosa ilisha. The sequence goes on along the minus strand of PYXC01001398.1, from coordinate 1,452,637 downwards.
AGCAGTAAAATGTCATTAAGCAGTAAATTATGTCATTTCTGGGAGAGGGACTTCAATCTTTTCCTCCATTTTCCCATTCTCAAGCCAATCCATCATTCCAAATGTATTCATACAGCGTCCTTTTTTTGTGTAAAATGAGCACTACAAGATGCTTAACAAGAGCGTGTTGAAACATGTCAGAAACACCTCAGGGTGCAAAATAAAAACAATATAAAGCACAGTGGGAGCTAATAAAGAACCTTCATCGCCTATTTCTCTCTGTCTCTCCCTGCAACTCTCACTGTCTCTCTGTCACTCCATCTCACTATCTCTCTCTCCTCCATCACTCATCTTTCTATCTCTATGTCTGTATCTCTCTCTTTTTCTCTCTCCCTGAATCTCTTTCTCCCTCCATCTTTCTCTCTCTTAACCCCCAACCCCCCGTCTCTCTCTTCCTGTATCCCCCTCTTCTTCAATCTCTCTCTCTCTCTTTTTCTCTATCTGTTTCTGTGGCTGAGACAGTAAGGACCCGAGTCAGCAGCGGGTGAGGAAGTGGGGCTTCTCTCTGGACGAGGCCCTGAAGGACCCGGCAGGCCGTGACCAGTTCCTCCGATTCCTAGAGTCAGAGTTTAGCTCCGAAAATCTGCTGTGAGTGTCCAACACACACACACAAACACACACACACACACTATCTATCTTCCATTGTCAATCCTCTACTTCTTCCCCTGTCTGTCAGTCTGTCTGTCCATTAGTCTGTCAGTCTGTCAGTCTGTCTCTCCTTCCCAATCACCAATATATTGATTCACTCCCACTCAGCCACTCAGTCACACTCACTCAGACACACACTTATCTTTGTCTCTATCCTGTCCCTCTCCACTGATTTTTGACCTATCTTTCTGTCTCTTCTCTCACTTTTCTTTCTCCCAGTCTTCTCTATCTAGTTACTCACTCCTGTTCTATTTCTATATATACTGTTTTTATTCACGCAATTCACTCACTCTTTCTCTTTCTCTGATTCTAGTTGTCACTCTCTTTTATCCTTTCTTCATATTTCTCTCTTTCTCCCTTTATCTTTCCATTGACCATAGAAGCCTATCTGACCCATCATCTCGCTTTTAGCTTTCGCTTCTCCTCTCTGCCCTCTTCTCTTCTCACTCTCTTATCTCTCTCTAACTCTATCTCTCTTTCCATCCACTCCTCACTTTTATTCCTGTGCTGCTGTGCTCTCTCCATTGGCTGTGTGGCACGTACGTTGGGGTGTCCATGTCTGTCTGAACACCCCAGCGGCGACAGCAGTAGCAATGGGTTTAGTTGAGTGTGTGTGTGTATGTGTGTGTGTGTGTGTGTGTATGTGTGTGTGCGTGTGTGTATATGTGTGTATGTGTGTGTGTGTGTGTGTGTGTGTGTATATGTGTGTGTGTGTGTGTGTGTGCATGTGTGTGTGTGTGTGGGTGTGTGTGTTAGTGAGTGAGTGCGAACAGAGACTTCCTCCCTGCGGCTCTTGGACAGCAGGACACCAGGCGCCCTAGGAGTAGGCGCTGGAGATAGCACAGAGGTCAGCATGGTCCCACAGCTCACAGCCAATGGCGTCAGATAACAAAACACTTATCTCTTTTCACCCCCAACCCTCTTTCCCCCTTCCTCTCTCATTATCTCTCCTCCCCTCTTTCTCTCTCTCCTCTTTCTCTCTGTCTCTCTCGCCCTCTCTCCCACCCTGTTTCTTTCTTTTTCTCTCTCTCTGTCTCTCTCTCACTCGCACCCTGCTATCTCCATCCCCTTTTTCCTGCCACCCTGCCCCTGTGGTCTGATTGCTTTTTATGGGGAAGGGGACCCAGCACTGCACAGCACTGCATTGGCAAGAGGCTCTTGTTTGGATGAGATGCCTGATGTCCGTGCTGTTTATCCTGTCCTCTCCCCTCAAGGCCTCATGGGAGGTCTGATGCGTAGGCGTCGAGGATGCGTCCATTTCTCCCTGGTGCGGACATCAATATAGACACCATGGAGTAATACAGTGGAGAATGTGTATGCATGTGTGTGTGTGTGTTGGGGAGGGTGGGGTGGGGGTTGGACTACAACCGGTGAGTGCTTTGTTTTTCTGTTTTGCTGAAGGACTATTGATGGGCCCAGAGTGTGATGGCCTGTACAGCCACTCAGCCATAAAAGACCCTTCACTGCAGCTGGGGAGTATTGGGGGGGGGGGGGGGGGGTGTCTGCAAAAGGGAGTGATGTGTTGAATGTGGAGGTGATGGTGTTGTGTGTGTGTGTGTGGGTGGGGGGGCTGTGACGTGGGGTGTGGGAGTGTGGCTGTGATGTGGGGATCGCTGTTCAGTTTGAGATGCCATAAGCGAAATTGCTCCTTCTCTGTCTCAAAAGTTTTTTTTCATGGTATCAGAAACCAGCAAAAATAGTCCACTTGAAGCACTCACTGATAACTAGGCTCAGATTATGGTGCTCAGTTGGAGAGTGATTGTTTTTTCAGAATTTTTAAGATATGTCCTCATGCGCATTAGAAATCTTTGCCAGATGAGCATTTTTTGGCCACTAATGAACATATGAAAAAGAGGACAATTGTGATATGTTGAAAAAACACCTCAAAAATGTTGTTATTCAGGTGGTGGGGCATTATCTTCGATGCTAATTGTAGCCTATGTGTGTGGCTCCAAAATCTTTTGAAGAGCGCACTGTGTTCAACATATTGTATGCTGTCACATAAAGGAGGATACATGCCATGTAATTCTTGGTGTGATAAAAAGCTTAGAACAATTAGAACAGTTAGAACAATTTCCACGGCACACTGACAGAGGACAGAGGACCAAGGAAACATATTGAGAACCACCCCCAGTTTTTAACATCCTATTTACTGTCTCTCGATCCTTCCTTCTCTTCTTCTTATTTCTCACTCAGGTTCTGGCTAGCAGTGCAGGATCTGAAGAGGCGCCCCCTACAGGATGTGGCTGGCCGAGCTCAGGAAATCTGGCAGGAGTTCCTTGCCGAGGGTGCCCCGCGTTCCATCAACCTGGACTCCCACAGCTATGAGCGAACCAGCCAGAACCTCAAGGACCCAGGCCGCTACAGTTTTGAGGACGCCCAGGTAACACCAACTGCCTGGAGGGAGAGGAAGAAGTGATGTCTTCCTCTCTCTCGCTCTTTTCGACACTTTTTGCTCTTCCGTATGCTTCTCTGCTTGCCTGTTGATGAATGAGAAACTAAGGGTTGCAGACTAGTGCAGTTTAAAACGAATACCCTCTGCAGCAGTTTTTGGATGGTGCTTGCACAGGTCTGGAAAGTCTGAAAAAGAATGGATTACATTGGAATAAAGAATTTTGGATTACTGTTTTCCGAACCTATGAAAGTATATACATTTTTGGTCATAGTACATACCAACACAAGTCAACAATGCTCTGAAAGCTTCAATGGTCAAAGGTCAAATTTCCTACACTAATACACAGTTTGCAAAACAATAGTTTAAAAAAAGTCGAGAAAAAGAGGAAGCTCACTGTCTAACTTTAATCTCCCTCTCTGCCTTCTCCCTAGTGGAGTTCTCTGGCAGGGTTATTCTACAGGAAATTGTCTCGTAGCCTCTTGGGGTTTAACCAAAGTCCCAAAGGCACTCTTTTATATCTCCAGCGCTGACAGTTGTGCATACCACACTGTGTGTGAAAGAAACTTCATGGGTCACAATAGGGTAACTGATGCAAATGAATCCTCTGACGAGGACTAGTATTGTCGTTGGCTAGATCTGAACTGCTTAGTGTTGGCACACAAGTGATTCTGTAAACAATTCTGATTCTATAAGCAAAAAGAAAAATATATAATAGCTGCTGAAGGATTTATATTGTGTTTGTGTGGAAAACGATACTCGTAACAAAGCCAACATCGCTTTTGCAAAAAGGCAGGAAGTCATTGTACATGCAGTACAAGTTCAGTCGGACAGTTCTGTTATTTCTCTTTCAAATCCATGATCTCATGCCTGGGTGGTATCTCTCTGTCTCACTCTCTTCTCTTTTACAGGACCACATCTATAAGCTGATGAAGAGTGACAGCTATGCTCGCTTCCTGCGTTCCAACGCCTACCAGGACCTCCTGCTGGCCAGAAAGAAGGTGCCTGCATAACATTCTCCTCATCTAATCTCCCAATAGACCCAAATCCCAGCACTGCTGCAGGCGAGGATTTATTCTTTATTTAAACTCCAGACTCAGATCCATAATATGGACTGTATGTCAAAGCATTTCAGCAGAAGTTTTTTTTTTTTTTTCTGTGAAGCCGGGACTTCTTGGATGTTCTGGCTATGAAGAATCGAGATGTAATTACAGAGAGTCTATCTATTTTGTGAACACAATGAGTGTTTTCCTTTTGACTGCTCTGTGCAGTGTTAATGCACCTCGTAAAAGCGTAGTGAAAGAGTTTGGTCCACCAAGCATGAGAAATCACGAAGAGCTAAAATGTAATAACAGCAAGTGTTTTTTTCTGATTTGATATTTTGATAATGCAATGAGTGTTTTCTTTCTTCCTGCTTCATGTAGTGTTAATGCACCTTGGCTAAGATCCACTATAGTGAGGCTTCCTCTTGAACATTTGAGGTGATCTTGAAAATGAGCCAAATTGATATACGAAACAGAATCAGATATCCTTTTCCTTTCACAACCCCAGCCAAGTAATAGAGTGAAGATTTTAAGAGATAATGTATGGCTCGTACCATCATGAACTGAATGCACATGAGTCTGTTATGGGTCCTGGTTATTCCTGCTCAGAGAATTCTCTCATGTCACACAGTCCCTTATGTCATACATACGAGTTTAATGCAAAAATTAACCATAACCTCTCCTAACATATCCAACATTCTTGTCTTCATCCTGCATTCTTTTGGACCAAAAGCTGGAGACTGAACAGGGTCGGCGAACATCACTGGAGAAGTTCACTCGCAGTGTTGTGAGTGTTCATTCAATCAGTTGTCAGATAACATCACAAATAGCATTACAAAGAAAAAGAATGGACAATTCTATGAAAGGCCTTTATCAAATCCAACATAGGAAATATGGACATGTACATGATATATTGCTTTTCTGGGCATTAAGGATGTGACAGAATATAAATAAGCATGGTATTATTTCGATATTGTGTGCAGCAATTCCTCAAATGTTATGTAATCACTCATTCACATTATACAAATACTTGCTGTTGGCATTATGGATGTGATTAAAATAACACTATACATGAACATGAAGTCACCACTCTGACCCATCTCTGTTCTCTCACCCAGGGCAAGTCTCTGACGGGGAAGCGGCTCACGGGCCTCATGCAGTCCTCTTGACCAGGGGCCGTGATGGAGTGGCAGTGCTGGAGAAGATCACACATAGCCACTGGCCGACAAAAGATGCCAAAGCCCCATAGTTGCCCCAAAGGGGGTTGAGCTGGAGGTGGCGGGCAAGAAGGTGACCACTGCCACAATCAACCCGTCTCCTTTTTACCCACCCCCGTTATGCCGTCCCATACCAACCCACTCCCTGTCTACACTGTCCAATCCTGGAGTGCAATAAGTCTACAAAACAACTGAGGTCACTAGTCAGTCAGAGCTTCAGGCTAACTCAAATCTTTCTTCTCCTGCACAGCAGAAACCTTCAAGCTGAATCTTTTACAAACACACACACACACACACACACACACACAGGTACACAGCCAATAAATACTGTCTGTCTCACTTCTTTCAACAAAGATCATCTCAACAGTCAGATTATGGACTTGCAACTTTATTCTGCATTTTAACTTTTTTTTTCTGGAGGGTAAAACAAAGAGTGAAATTTTCGCTGAGGAATGGGACCATGTGCCTCTTGGCTTCAGAGCATTCCAACTGAGTGTAGCAAGGGCTATGAACAGTGCTCCATTGGACTGCACTGCATTAAGACCAATGGAAAATAGTATTTTGCTTGGGGAGGTTGGCACTGGCACATAAATCTAAGTAAGAATTTAGAAAAAAAAATTGAATCATATTTTAATGTTTTTTCTTAACTAAGACTGTCCAGACAAGCTGTTCATTTCCAGTGTGACCGCTCAAAAGTTGTTTTGTTAATTGACTAATCAGTTTATGCCATACCTCAAAATTTGTGATTGTTGATTGAGAGTTGTCAACATTACTTGTTGTTCCATTGTAGTAAAGTAAATATCTTTGGCATGTTGACAAAACAAAGCATTATAGAACATGGGTCTTGGGCTTTGGGGAACACAAAGCATTTTCTGATATTTTACCAGTCCAACAGCAAAATAATTAACATAGAAAAATAATTAACCATGAAAATAACAATTTGCAGCCCTACTCCAGATATAAATGCATGTGTTCTTTAGGGATAAAGTTTGTCTCCATGGGTGTTCGGTTAATTTGGACAGAGAATTGAGGATGGAACACATTGTTATTGTGTTGTCATAATGCAATGAAAGCTTTAGAGCTCTTGATAGACTACAATGCTAAATCAAGCAAATCTAAATTAACTTTTCGATGACCTCAATTATACTGCCTGATTCAAAGCACAATGTCTCAAACATAAGTTGTCACACAGAGAATTTTTACCCAAAGTCTGCCAGACCATCTTCCCATACAGAGTTCACAAATTTATGGCTTCATTAAACTTTATCAAGCAGAGGCCTTGGGAACATAAACAATTTTTCTTGCCTGCTAGTTTTTTCCATCTGTTAATAGAGGTGTACATAGATTCTGAATGTAAAATAAAGCATAACTCTAATGACAATGTTTAGATTTTGTTAACAGATATCATGTTAACCCACAGAGGTCATGAACAGGGTAAACAGGTTAGGGTACTGAGAGCACTGGGGGTTCCAAGCAGGTTGGCCATCATATCTGGTGGACTGCAGAAGTTCTGAAGGTTGAACAACATCCTGTCTAAGAAACAGACACATGGGCTGCCGCTTCTGAATCTCATCAGAAATCCAATTCAGACCACTCAGAAGATGTGAGAACAGAAAGGATGGCTCTGTGCGCACTGCTACAAAAAAAGGACCTTCAGTTGTCACCAAACGTTCAGAGATCATAAACTAAAGAAGACTCCTGTTGCCTATTTATGTGCAGCGGCAGGAGAGCTGATTGTAAACTATTATGTTCGTGTTTGACTACTGCCCTCTGGTGGGGAAGAGCTGTTACTGCCATCAGCATTTCTGAAAATGCTGGGTGTCACGACACTGAATGAAGAGACTGTTCCAAAGCCTTTTTGAGTTTAAATCTCTCACTAGAAATGTATGTAAAGGCACTGTGCAGAGATGCATTGTATATCATACTACTTAAAATAACTGGTTGGTTTGCAAGAGAACTTGTTAGAAAGGAATGATTGCTAAAAAATATATATATTCTGAACACAATAGCCTACAGCATTGTAAGCTGTGTAGATGAAGGTAGGCTAGGTTCTAATATAGAGGCACAAGTGCTATGAAAGGCACATAACTATGCATGGGGTTATATCTGAAGAATTTTAATGCTTCTAGTTTTTCAGTCTTGGAAAAAAGTGAAGGATAAATGAAAAGACTACACCACCAAATAAACATACAGACTGCTGTCAAATGATCTATTGTTGATTTTTTATTGTAAATATGCCATCAAAGACTCTGTTTATTATCCTTCTTTCTAGTTTAGACGTGTGTCTTCCACCTTGATTTAATCTGACAGGCTGCATGGCATTTCATGGTAAATGTTTTTCTAAAAAAGAAAATCAGAGTGGGTCGATTTTCATGCTTGGCCACAACTGAAATTTATATCACTAAAATGTGATTATGCTTCCATCTTATGTCAAAAATGAGACCAATCTGTTGGTTTACAATACAATTTTATTTCACAAAAAAATACCACTAAAACTGTCATGGAAATGGATAAAAAATATCAACAAATAACACAAGTATGACATGGAATATCAAATTAAATCCCCCCTTATGCAGTTGGAGAGTCCACTATGAACAAAGTCACTGGGGTTACTCCCCAGTCTCACACTATAGACTTGGACTTGGATCTTATTATGAAACAGAATATACTATGATCATGTTATGGCATGGCGATGCAAAGGTTGAACTGGTGAATGAACAGTGGGACTGTAACACTAGAAAGAAAGAGCACATGAACTTAGGTATGAGGATTTGGTATAGCTGCGATGGTCGTCAAAGCTACCACTCATATAATCAAAATCAAGGGTCAGATCTGCATGGGAGACCCTGCTACGCTCCACCTCACTATCCCATATAGGGAAGAGAAAGCGACATAACGTATAAACCTACCAGGCCAAAGTCTGCTTTTATCATTCCTTCTTCCCCTCTTCTGCCCCTTTCCTCTTTTTTTCCCACACTCCTTTTATTCCTCTACTCGTCTAGCAAGTCTGTGTTTTGAGCAGGGCTGTCTGTCAGGCCTCTATAATTCCCACACACCTCTGCACAGCTTGAGGACTAAAAAGTGAGCCCTTATTCTTTTTTTCTGATAATAAAGGAAGGCAATGCACTGTTAAAATATGCAGCAGATCTAGAAGATTTGTAGACGTTCCTGATAAATTGGCACTGGAAATAGAGCCCCTTAATTTGTAATGCAGACAGGGTCCGCGCAGGGATAGTCACTGTGTGTGTGTTCTTGGGAAGGGTATGTGTGTGTGTGTGTGTGTCGTGGGGGGGGGGGGTGGGATGGTAGATGGTCGGTTGAGGGACTATAGAGAGTACAGATGGAAGTTAAAAACGCAATAAATCACATAGCAATGAAACGCAAGAAATGGACCAAGCAGATGTTTAACATTTCAGGGTGTGTGCATTTAGAAGAGTTTCTGCACTTTTTTTGCTTAAAATGAATGTTCACATAGCATGAACTCTAACACAAATCTGCACATGCTAACTTCTAAAAAAAAACATTTGGTGTAAAATAAACATAAAACAAAAAATGAAGAAGAAAATAAACAAATGCGTGATCATAAATAAGTACATGAAGTTACTCAGGTTGCACACTAACATAGGGCAGGGGTAACAAGGAGACAAAAATATGAGATGTACTGCTAGCTCTATTTCTAAGTCCTGATTGTCTCCTAAGAGTTTGGGGGTGTGTACATATATATATATATACACACACACAACAACAAAAAAAACATTAAAATGAAGCATATTGCAACATTCCAGTTGTGCCAATGTGTTGCATCTGATACACTTAAAACAAGTTATTCTGAGGCCTCTTGAGCCATGTCACATTGCCTCCGTACATTGCTCTGTTAAGTCAGAATCAGTTAGTGCAATCCATGACAATTATTTGTCAGCAACACCATGACTGTGACATCTCTGAAAGTAATCAGAGACAACTTACAAAAGCAGAGGAGAAAGAATATATTTGTTACTAAGGGAGCATTTTTATGCAGATATTTTGAGAGCTTAAGCTTGAACCCAAAAAGACGTGGGAAGAGTTTGTGTGTACCACTGGGTGTTAGCATGAGTGAGAGAGCCTGTGCTTGCATGGATTAGTATAAGAGGCCCTGTGTGTGTGTGTGTGTGTGTGTGTGTGTGTGTGTTGTGTGTGTGTGTGTGTGTGTGTGTGTGTGTGTGCATGGATTAGTGTATATCTGTGAGTTTGTGTCTGTGAGACTGTCTTCAGAGCTGTGTTTGAGTGTGTCTGCCCATGTATATGTGTGCATGGATTAATGTTTGTGTGTGTGTGTGTGTGTGTGTGTTTGTGTGCGCCTGTACAACATGTCATGCTGCATACAGCTTAGCAGATGGCCCTGCTGGGAGCATGACTCAAACACTCAGACACTGGCTAGAGAACACAAAAAACCACACACACACACACATCACAGACTTCTGCTATCACACACCGAGTGGAAATTTCAAACGGGAGAGTAGTGGACAAAGACTTGGCCTGTGACTTCAAGCGTGCCCATTACCATAACGCACCATCTGATCACCAATCATGAGCAGACATGAGTTCTCGATCATTTAAATTCACACAGACACTGACCTTGTGTTCATTTACGTTTCAAATGCTTATATTTTTCCTGACTTGTTGGTTGGTGGCTATTTTGTTATAACATAAATTCACTCAGTCTAGCAGTCCCATCCATAGGTTAGTGAATACATGAATGTATCTGTCTCAGTGAGGCATTTGTCAGCTTGAGTAATTCACTGAAGTCATGGTTGGAAGGTGTAGTTGGAAGGAGTACGACAGTGAGATTTTATGAAGCTGACAGCAGGGCATACACTCCCAGGCCAAAAACGAGGCAACTAGTTTATCGCACAACATTAAAATGGCAGTTTTCTGTGGATAACAAGGGGAAAAGGCCCCTCCACCACCCTCAACTGTATATTGACTACAGACAATACATTCAATGTTGTAAAACACTATTTCTCATTTCATCTTGCATCGTCTCCTTTTATGTGTCTGGGAGTGTATGCATGCGTCTGTTGTATCATACAAAATCTGCATACTTGTGTTGGTATACCATATATAGTTGCTACTCAACTATAGTCCAGCATACTCTCTATGTACTACACATGGCAGCGACTGAGAAGTGTCTCTACTACTACTACTACTTACTAATTAGGCTCTACTTCTTTGATAACAATGGGCCTCAGTCACCAACCATTTTTACAAAGACATTTATTCTTAGTTTTCAAGAAGATTTGTATTCAGCAATGGGACTTACAAATGACTTTAAGAGTAAATTTTAGAACATTCTTAGGAAGATATTGGTGAATGAGGCCTGATATTCTGAAAAAGAACACCTGTGAAAAGAACGTGTGTTTTTAAGACAAACAAGATTGGCTATTGAGGGTGAATATTTTCCACTTTTTCCCTCAATGTGAAATATGGCACCTTTGTGTCATACTTGACAAGCGTGGGTCTGACATTGAAAGACGATGTGAGTTGGAGCTAACAAGCCACAGCACACTGGCATGTGCTAATCACCTAGCCTAGCAGTAACGCTCTCCATCGCCCACTCAAGGTGTGAAATAAATGCTTACACCCAGACATGAGAAAACATAACAAGAGGACATTTCAAGTAAACATGGCAACGGGGGAACCAAATGCATTTAAATAAAATTGACTGTGGAGAGTAAACTTATAAAGACCTGACATGATGACATGGTTAAAGTGAGACAAATAGAGACAAATTTCAAACATTAATATCTGTAGTGAGTGATTTTATAGAGGACCTGTCAGGTCAATGTGTGGGGTACAGGGTGATCTTATAAAGTCAAATAAGTGGTGAGCAGTGGAAAACCGTTGTGAGGTAGTGTGTGAGGGTCACTGATAATTGGTGTGTGGTCATGTGTGCACGGCCACAGTTTAACAGGAGTGTCCAGAGGTAGACAGTCTCTTTGCCAAACGCATAGATGAACACTATACAAAGAGGTGAGGTGGAATATCTGCCCTGAGCCTATTATATGCATTTGAAGAATGTGTGTATGAGTGTGTATCTGTGTGTGTATGTCTGAGAGAGAGAGTGAGAGAGAGAGAGAAAAAAAGAGAGAGAAAGAGAGAGAGAGTCTGTATCTGTGCGCCTCTATGCCTGTGTGTATGTATCTTGTGTGTGTATCTGTGTGTGTGGGCACATATTGTATACTTATAGGGGGGTATATCAGTACGTCAATGGGAGAACAAGTGCATGAACGTATAGTTTTCAGCTTGCTTCTTTGTTACAATAATTACAGTGACACCTTTTTTATGTCACGTTGTTGTTTTTGTACATCTTCTGTACATCCCTAAGAGTGCATACATGGCCTGTGTGTTGCGTGTAGTGACTGATGCCATGAGGAACATGGCTTCCTTTCGCTCTCGTTCCTGCTGTAGCGCCTCCTACAGGCGATCTCAGGGCTCACTGAAAGATGAGGCTTTGTCCTTCAGCAGGTCCAGACACAGGTGGCAGCTCCAGCTTCCTGTGAAGAAAAGGAGGGGGAGAAGTGTGAGAAGGCATGTGAACTGAGAGGTCATAGCTGGTGATAAGGGAGTGTGATGGTGGGTTGGTGGAGCGTGTGTGTGCATGTGTATGTGTGTGTGTATGTGCTTGTGTGTGTGTGCGTGCGTGTGTGTTTGTGTGTGTGTATTTGTTTGTGTGTGTGTGTGTTTGTTTGTGTGTGCGTGTGTGTGTGTGTGTGTGTAAAGGGTGACAGCAGGCCAGTTGGTGATGACATGCGTGTGTGTTTATGGAGCCTAATCGCAGGTTGAGGCTGCTTGTACTTTGTGATAGAGAGAAACAGAGAGAGAGAGAAAACTGGCAAGCTCTCTTACCCTCAGGAGGCTGAGTCATTGGGGGTTTGAGGCAGTACATGTGGTAGCCACGGTCACAGTCATCGCAGAAAAGAAGCTGGTCCTGAGAAACAGGGGACAGGCGACAGACACCCGCCATCATTAACAAATACACGCTTAGAGAGACAGAGAGAGAGAAACTGACAGACAGACAGATATAATTTAATGCAATACTCTCACTGTCTATTGAAGGGCTGAAATCATTAATTTAGCTCCAGGCAATAACACATCCACTGCTGAATTTCCAAATCTCTCTCTAGCCTATACGTACACACACACACACACACACACATACTATAACTTCTGCAGCTTCTAGCCAGTTGCAGTTTTTTCCACTCTCACAGAACAATACTCTTTATGGCCACTATGTGTCACTCCCTGCACGAGTTAGTGTCTTTTCACACTGATTGCGCTTTTCAGCTGATCTGGACAGCTCTGTGTGTGTGTGTGTTTGTGTGTGTGTATGTGTGTGTGTGTGTCTGCTGTCTGTGACGCTCACGTCGTTTTCAGATGTGCCACACAGGCTGCAGGACTTGCACTCGATGCACTGCCACTGGTAGGTCCGCACCGCCTGCATCATGTTATCTGTGAACTGCAAACACGTCGGATGGCCTGGACCGACAGAGATAGGGAGAGGGGTAAAGCGAAAAGGACGTAAAAGAAAACAAAAACAAATCAGAAATGTAGCTAACTTAATAAAACAGTGTGTGAGTAGGGTTGCAAATGGCTCAAAACCACTGCAGGTTAAATATTCAACAACAACGCTGAAATGAAGACATCTGCCACAATGTGTAAGTAAAATATCTCAACTGCACAGAGTATCAAAACACTTTCACCTTTTTACTTTATCACAGAAGCAAAGACATCTTGTGTCTGACAGAGAGAAAAGAAAAAAAAACAAAAGAAAAAAAAAACTGATGGTTTTGCGCACTCTTTCATTTGAGAGGCTGCCAACGCTTTGGTCTGCTCATTTCCTTTGTGAGGCTCGGGGAACAGCCTGGTCACTTAGCCTTGGTGCTCAGTAAAGTCTGGTTAAGCCCATGGCTCAGACCCGCAGTGCTTGGCTGAGTGTATGTATGTGTGTGTGTGTGTGTGTGTGTAAATTTGTATATGTCCAAACCTCTCTATTACATACTGTATGTGTCCAAACCACTCTCTCTCTCTCTCTGTGTGTGTGCGCGCGCGTACAGCCTCTCCATACAAGTGTGTGTGTGTCCAAACTTTTGTTTCTTTTTGTGGATGTCTCTCTCTCTCTTTGTGTAAAGGTTTCTGTGTGTGTGTGTGTTTGCCTGTGTCTGTGTGTTTGTCTGCTGCGGAGAGAAGCCCTCCCCCCTCCCCGTTATTACCTTTCTGAGCAGAGGTACACCAACAGCAGACAGGTACCCAATGTTCTAGCTTCATATCAACGATTTCTCCCCATACAGACTCAGATCAATGTCTGTTCCTAAAAGTTTTATCTCTGCAGGGCAACGCTACATTGTAGATTTAGTACATGATGTTTTTGAAACTTGTAAAACTTGGGGGTGAGGGATACAGAAATATCTGTCCTTTGCCTACGCTTCACCACTCAACTGCACAAAGCTGAAACAGTAATTAACAGTAATTACTCTTTTGTAAAAATAAACTGAAGGTAGTTTAGATGGAGGCAGTTCTGAAGTATGTCTCTGAAAGACACAAACTGCACTAGCTATTAAAGAGGCAGTGATAAAATCGCTGCATGGTCGTAAAGTAAACATCTGTGTTTAAATGTCAAAGCTTGTGCCCATTCTGTCCCAAAGTCCTTATTCTGTGCAGAGGATGTTTTAATGTACGAAGTTAGGACAATTTAGAGAGATTTTACCCTTGGTGTATTTTAGAACTTTTAGAACTAGAACTTTTCAGAACATAACTTTTATCCGGTAGAAGAAAAAGGCCAAGAAGAATTCATGGTCAATGTGTCAGTCTTTATTTATTTATTTTTATTTTTCATCAAAGGAAAAAATCCAGTGTTTCGCTTCAATGTTTATTTATTGGCTTTTAGGAGGACAACTGAAATGGAAACAATCTTCAAAGAAAAAAATCTATCTATCAAGGGGGTCCGTCAGAGTGTTTTACACACCAGTGTTTGTGGACAAAAAGCAGACGAATAACAGATGATCTCCATCAGCTCATTTGTCCTTGCATACCCCAACAAGATCACTGCTTTGAACAAAAGCTTGGTCCTTGAAATGTTTAAACCTTTCGACACAAGCCTGAAATCCTTGAGCACTGTTCATTTCTTATAGCTTGTCTTCTCTTTTACCGTGGCTTGGCAGCTACTAAACACTGCATGTTTCCAGTTTACTCCTTTTTATAGATACATGCCAAAATTAGCTGTTTTATTTATTTAGTTTCTCCAATTAGACTGAGGAGTTCTGTTTGACGGACCAGTAGTCTGTCAAAATTGATTTTCAGTAATTTGCGCCAAAAACAAGAATTCAAAACCATATTTTTTAAAGCATGTATTCTTGGATGTCTTTTGAAACACCACATGGTCCAGACACAGCCACAAAATACCACTCCCTTCAAGTATATCTCAACTGAAAAACAAAAAAAAAATCTGTATGCATGTTTGTGTGTTTGTGTGAGTGCCTGTGTGTGTGTGTTAAAATGTGGTAAAATCTGGTGTGATATGAAACACATGCTGAACCTCTCCCATGATAGGGCAGACAAATGTGATGAGCAGGCTTTGATCCACAACCTTGGAAGGATTTCCTTGAAGGAACACTGAACAAGTAGGGCAAGTACAGACCAACCCTGTGGAGGCCACCGAAAAATACCTATGAATCTCTCCTCACTAGCCCAGTATCAATGCTTTTCCTTGGTTCTATCTATGGTATTATTATGTGTTTCAGTGATTTCATGACCACAGCAATGTTTTTAAATGTTTTTAGCCTTCACTTTCCCTGAAGACCACCTCTCACACTCTCCTAAAGACTACTGTTCAGCCACACATACTGTTAAAGAGGTGCCCTTCCTGTTAGAGCCACTCAAGTACTGGAGAGTGCATTACTTAATCAGCAGTGCTAAAACCATCACAGGGGACACATTTCTCCTTGATTAATGGCAACCCGGTTGCATGCTCCCATCACAACTTCGCTTTATAGGCATGCGTAGAGCAAACCAGCTAGAGAAAATAAGAAGAACAAGATGATAGCAGACTCAAGGACAGTCACACTATATCATCTCACTTCTGTTTAGCCAGATATGGGGGCTTAGATATCTGTGCTTGGCAGTAACATCAAAAGTAACGAGGACCTCCTCAATGTCAGGAACAGTCTGAAACCCAAAACTCCATGGACAGGATGCAGACAGAAGGTGTAAGTTGGAGGTCCTTTGATGAATAAAAAAAAACAGCCTCAACCATTGACAATTCTGTCCATTCCAAGTTAGTGAGCACTCTTGTAATCAAAGCAATCATAGCACAGCAAGCACTCTTGTACTGTCCACACCACAGTCATCATGATCATGACTTTCCCCTTGAAGACATCCACACCGAAGCGAAAGATGGGGGTGCCAGTTGCCCACGGAAGACTGTCTGCCCAAACTGTGGCCCAGGCCGGGAGCCCATGAAGCTGGCAGTCTGCCCAACATGGCCAAGAGGAGACCAGACAGTCCCTTGGACATCAGTGGAGGATAATTGACTGATGTGTGTGTCCAGAAGGCTGGAATAGGGTGGTCATCCTGAGAAAGACAGATTGGGGTGGGGGGCAGGGAGGAGTGTTTGTCCAGTACCTCTCTTTTAACAAGTATTTCATGTACATGAAACTTTTGTACATTAATAATATTAACTGTCATATATAATATTTTTTATTAACTATTATGGGGTAGTTCTACAGAAAACTGTCATGTCCATAACATGACCAACATAACATCACCAACATAATTCCATGGTATTTGTATGATGTGAATGATTATCTGAAAAGTTTCATCAAATTTCTTCTACAACCAAGAAGAGTGAATGCTCCAATTTCATGCAATCATCATTCACATCATACCGTACCATGGCAGTGTGTTGGCGTGTATTGGACATGACGATTTTCCGCCTTTTGCTTTTTACATTTGCAATAGTACACTGAATTATCTCTGTGTATAAAAGATGCTGTATAAACAAACTTGCTTGTCTAACAGCCCTGGCACAAATAGAGAGACAGACAGTAGAAGAGAACAGAAGTGACCTAGAGAGCATACGATACTGGAACGGATCAGAGCCGACACCAGCTGCTGTCTGAAATCAATGCAGCCACACCATACTCTAATGATAAAACATTATACTTTTACTGATATTTTTCCATAGATAGTTATTATTAAAAATACTAAGTAGGTGGATTGAATATTAGCAAACATTTATTAACCAGTTGTCTCTGTTCATTTTCTGTGGATGAAATCTGCAGTTATTGCAAACTTAAGGCACAGATGCTTTCTCCATCTGCTGAAGTAGCCTCTGCATAGACTTAAATAGTCTTAAATAGTCTATTTGAAGAACTCATCAGATTTTAAGAAACAATATGGAACATGCACTTTTTGAGAGATGTCTCATAATTTATAAAGATATTCTCCTTACTTCAGACTTTCAGGAGACCTTAAATAAACTATCCTCTAGCCCTGGATATACATATCATATTTTATAGTGGAGGCACTCTGTTTTACTGTTGGAAAATTGAGACTCTAGAGAGGAACAAGGAAAAGCTGAAAGGCTCTTACCTTTCAGCTCTCTGCCCCCCCTGGGGTTTGGATGGAACAGTCCAGGTGCACGTGTCCATCCATCCCTCCTGATAGGCCTGTGAATCCAAGTCTCCATGGTGACATCCTGTCAATCCCTTACAGCTTGCCAAGAAGTCAGCCTTGTGATCCTGCTTTTTTTTCCTTTTCTCTCTTTCATGGTTAAAATATTAATTGTCAATGTAATTTAATGCTAAATGAATTAGGGTTGAACGCATAAATGCACTATATCCCATTTTTTCCTCAAAGCTTTCATGGGTTTGGCCGCACTGTAATGGTAATTTTGTTTTAAATCAAATTGCTCAATTCCTTGTGGACTGTTTGTCCATGTTGGACCTGGGACTTTATATCCTTACATCTGTTGCTCAAATAACTCTGCAATTGTTCTGTGTACAGGGGGAGAAAATAAGAGGAAAAAACAATAGACTCCTTTGTCTTTCACAAATACTTGTTCCATCACTCGGTAATCAAGATGTCAATTGCTGGGAGTTAAGCTTTTAAAAACAACATTCCTCACTTATGAAAAGGCCAAGGGTGTCCTCTCAAAAAAAGCACTAAAGTCGGCGAGCTTTGAAGAAGGGCATTTCAATACTGTTTTTTTCGTTACAAACTGCAAAAAATAAAAAAATAAAAATGATGAAGCCATGTCAGATGATGCAAGTTGTTTCTCATCAAAAGTACGTTTTCTTTCATCCTTTCTTTTTGTTTTTCATTCTTATCTTTGCATGAACAAGTTTTATTTCTTGCTTAACGTGTCTATCTGCACTGGAGTGAACCTGTGCTGTTGTCTGAAATGAGGTCTTCCAACTCATCATCCTCAAATCCGTGAAATGTGGACGCCTCGCTTTCCGACGTGTCTTCAAACACTTCAGGAATGCCACGCGTCTCCCTCTTCCTCCTCCTCTTGTCCTTCGGCCGCCTCACACGAGCAGCTGACATGCATGATGGACACATCAGCATCAAGGCAAAAAAGCGCACACACACACACACACACACACACACACACACACACAGTCTCACACAAGGCCTCTCTCTCAAATGCATACAACACATGAACCAGCGGGCAAGATTTTTCTCTCTCACTCTCTCTGTCTCTCTCACGTATACATCCATACATAGTACACAAGGCTATCCAAACACACACACACACACACACACACACACACAATGCATGCATACAACACCAGTCCTAGCCTCTCCATACAGCAGCTGGTAGCACTTACACTGAGGTCAAAGAGACATGGGACAATTTCAGCAGAACTAGCCTTTATGTTTTGGGACTGTGTGTGCAGGCATGTCTTAAAAGCCACTGGAGCAAAAACTGACGAGAAAAAGATTTGAACCTCGAAAACGTGGTGGTCTGACCAGGACAAATAATTGGAACTTGTTTCATCAGTATGGGGATGCCAAGTGAATTGACCATTGGTGTGGACAGAAAATGTGTTTTCAACATAGAGCACTGCATTAAGGAAACATAATAGAGCATAAATGCTCAACCGAAAGAAATCAAAGAAGGCAAAGAAAGAATAACAACAACAAAACATTGAAGGTGATTTCCCACAAACCCTCCAAAGACCAAGCAGACTGATGATTATTTAAACTGAAACTGATAACTAAAACCAGAATAGATATATGTACGTGGTGCGCCAAGACTATTGATTGCTTGCATGAACTGGATGTCAATTGATAAATAAATGGTTTCGATGGAGATATGATGACAGCCATTATTACAAAGATTCTAGAACTCAATCTGATCCCTGGTTCTCAAGGTAACTGAGGACAACAGTATATTTAGACATACTGTACATGTGTATGTCTACGTCTGTGCCATAGATAACAACTCCTAAACCAGTAAAGGAAATAACTAAATAACTAAAAAGCTGCAAGTTGTAACAAGTAGACTCCCTTAATAGTTGAACAGTGGGTAGGCCTATTAGAAGGTATTTTCAGAATTGTTTGAGCCCATACAAGTCTTCAAATGTACACTGAAGGCATGTATTGTTAATAGTTTCTCCTGATAGACATGTAAACCATTGTGTCACTATGTAAACCATTTTTGGGCATCTAACAAAAAAACAACTGATTTATGTGTTGTTGATGTTTACAGTGCGATCCACTATGTTTTATGCAGCAAGAACATGCTAACAACAGAATAAACAAAAGTATACTGAGCAAGTCTAAAAATCTACAGCTGTGTTCACTCACACAATTACAAAATAAATAATGATATCCCATGATAAGGCCCAACTGCAGAGCATAACACATTTTTTATGAGATTTAATCAATGCATCGTACACTTGCAAGAGAACCCCTACATTCTTTTCACTGGCATTTGTACAGAACACAGCAGAGCCCTTATCACTATACTTTTACTGGCTGACTAAGTCAAGCTGTTCGAAAACAAAAGCAGAAAAGAAACACACAAAAAATGACACGCTTGCGAAATATGAGGTGATGGAATGGCAAACACATACAAGGATTGTGAATGACCAAGAGGGTCCATGCCATAGACTTCCATTGCGACACAAACAGGCTTGGGCTTGTTGGGTGCGTTGTCGATTGAAATCATGAGTTTGAGAGAGTCTGGTAAACCCAAGACCGATTCAAAGTTATAAGGAATTAGAAATTTTAAATTTTAGGTTGAAGGACTTTGGGACACTGAAGCTTTGAGGCACAGGAAAGTTGGCAAATGAACCAAGACATGACCAATGTGCGTGCAATCCTTTTACATGGACTACTAGTGTGAAGGTGGGGTTCTGTCCACATAATGATGACCCTTAAGAATTGTTGCACATATCTCTACTTTGCATTTTATTCAAATCTCAAATGTTTTTGTTGTGAGGCCCTTGTTCAGACAAATACACCATTTCACAGCAGATAGTCTATTTACTTTTTATTCTAGACATTTTGAGCACTCAGTAAACAAATATGGGCCTTAATGTCAGTGCTGAGTAAAGTGCACAGTCTAACTAAAGCTAATTTAATGACTAAGCAAAATCAGTTCACTAATTTAACACCATAGGTGATGCAATAGCGATGTACAGGAGAACAGATTTTGCACTTTGCCTGTGTTAGGGTTCATAGCTTTCACTCAGCAGTTTTTGATACGCCTCAATGTCACTGTTGCAATGCCAAGGCTCTTTTCCCATGTATGGAGATGTGCTTGACTGCTGGGTGAAAAACACAAGGTCGGAGTAAAGTTATGCTTTTTCATGACCTGCTTTGGTCATGAACTACCCAAGTGGCAGACCAGAGAGCCAGACTGGCCCCACTCAGAGGGACAGAGAGCCAGAGGTCACTCACCGGAGCGTCCACAGTCCGAGCAGGACACAAGCTCCTCCGCTTGTCCCGTCTTCCGGTTGGAGCCTGAGTCACCCAGGCAGAAGTCACAGTAGTCATTGGGAATGATGGCACCGTCAGGCCCCTTCTGAGCTGAAGAAGAAAACCAGGAAACATAGTGTTCATATATTCCTGTTTCTCTTAAAAGGTACATAGAATGGATGAATTGAGAATTGTACCTCTTTCGCCTATGGTAAAATAGAATACATACAACAAGCCAAATTACAACCTTATAGTTAGGCTGGGGATTGAAATGGTCCGTTTTGTCAAAATGGTGCCCTCTTTGGAAACCACAATTCAAGATTTACATAAAAAGAAGGGCACAACAATGTTTCACATTCATGGCAGCTCTGTGGCCATGCCTAACCTCTTCTAGTTCGATAAGCTAAAAGTGGTTTCCCAATGAAGAATCCTTAAACTGAAGAAAAAATGAGTACCTAAATTCTGACAAAATATTGCTAATAAATGTGTGACTGCTGTTGGCCATATCAGCAGACACACTTACGTTTGTGGTTTTCTGGGCGATGGGTGGGTGGCGACTGAGGCATGTCGGTCTCCCGCTCCTCCTCGCCCTCCTCGTCAGCCAGGTGGGTGTGTGTGTAGTGGTAGCTCAGGCCCGGCCGGTTCTTGTAACGCTTGCCGCAGACTGCACAGATGCACACACACAGAGACTTCCAGTCAGATCTACAAGTCAACGCTCCCCTTTTCCTCAGACAAAATTCTCTACCCCCGCCCAAGTTTAACCACCAAAGGTCCTTTTGCCCAGAGTGCTTGTGTCGAACTACCACTTGTTTAGAGTAGATTTGAATTAACATTTGGTAGTTTACGGTAGCAATTAGCCCATGATGGGTTCAGTGGAAAAGGCTAATAACTAGCCCACACCATGCTACTATACATATGTGAGCTACATATGCTAATAACTAGCCCACATCATGCTGCTATACAAATGTGAGCTGTTTACTTTGTGGTGGTGAAGTTAAATTGCAAGGAGGGGATAAGGCTCTGGGCAAAGCATTTGGTGTCGGATTTAAACCTGGACAAGAAATAAACCATCTTCTGACATGCAGGGCATTAATATCTCGTCTGTTAACACTCAGGAGGAGTTACTGATGTACAGGGATTATTGCCAGTTTACAGTGTAGTGGGATGTTTCTGTTGGGGTTTTTCATGGTTTCAAGCCTTCCAAAAGACAACCTAATTTCTTATACATTCTCTATGGTTCTGGTCAAAAACATCGAGAAATATTTAGATTTCAAATTAGTCTGGATTCATAGACATAGCAGAACTATTTAGTAATATTGATCTGTATATGACTATGAAGTTTCATTAACTGAATATCTATAGGCTTACCTAAGGTATTACAGAGTGAGAACACCTCCAGAAGATCAAATTTGCAAGGGGATAACAAAGCCTTATTCTCTAAACTTCAATATGGCCATATCTACTGCCACTACCACAGAACGCTTTTAATCAAGTTGAAGGCTGACCACCTGATTCTCTTTCAGGCAAAGCCAACTCTTTGTTCTTCATAATAAACTACAAAGTGGAAATGCACACGCACGAGCACGCAGACACACACACACACACACACAATATTTGTGCTTTCTTCAGTTTTTCTTCCTCAGTGATGAGGCACTGCTCACACATCAAACGTCCATCTGCAGCAGGTACGGCTGCCTGATATGAAGGGTCTGAGCGCAAGGAGGAAATGGCTTTAAGATGCACCTCGCAATCAGATCACAGATCAGGCCGTTAACAGGCAGGCCAATACGACCGCATGCAATCCCACAGCATGACTTGGTTTCCCCAAGATTCCTCACTAAAGTAGGTGGTCATGGGTCACGACACAGACTTGCAATGTTCATAGCTATAGCTTAAAGCCCCAACAGTTCAACAACACTACATTGAGTGAAAGCAGCGCCACTGCATTACACAAGCAGTTAGCACTCGCATCAGCCAAGCTAGGAATCTGCCAGAAGCTTTCTAACATCAAAGATGTCAGAGGCATGCACGTCTTGTCCGTAGGACTGCAAAGCAAAGAACAACTTATTAAGCAAAGACGAGCGACTTTTTTTTTGGAAAGGTTTGGAGCAGATCAACATCATCAGAGCACATCAGACTAGAGCGACAGCAACAGAAACATGGGCCAAGCAAAAAGCAAAGGAGGGTGACAAGTCCAGGTACCTGAGTTGGCAGGTTTTGAGTTATGCTTTTGTTTGTATCTGTCTGAAACAGAGGAAACACAGAGCAAAAAAAAAGAAGAAGAAGAAAAGAACAGACAAGGGAAGAAAGAAAAGAAAAACAGAGGATTGAGTTTATTTTCGGGATGGGCTGATTACACTGAAGAGCCTTGAATCCTCTTGCTTGTTCTCCTCCTTGCGCTTGCATGCTCCCAAAAACTCTGAAACCACAGTGTCACACAAAAAGAGCCATGCTAGAGAGGGAAGCAGGGGGGGGGGGGCAGCCATTAACCAGTTAGGTTTGGGGAGGCAGTCGCTTGAAGTAACACGTCTCAGACGTCATGTGTAATTTGTACCGAATTGTTCTCCCTTCTCGTTGCATTCCTGGAGGACAAAACAACGCTGTTAATCAATAAGCATGTGTTTCCATTTAGCTTGGATTGTATATAATGTAGTATTGGTGGGCTGGAATGTCAGCAACAGTGAGAGACTGTTATCTGCGTATTTCATTGTTTGAAAATGCTCACTTTTTAATGTGTTCTGCCTGTGGAATGTGCAGGATATTAGAACACTTAGATACAATGTAACTATCTGCAAAAAACTCCTCAATATGTGATACTGATTTCTGGAACTTTAAAGTTCACCACGGAGAAAAAGAAAGTCCTCAAAAAGAAAGAAAGAAAGAAAGAAAGAAAGAAAGAAAGAAAGAAAGAAAGAAAGAAAGAAAAAGGGTCCCAGAAAAGCTCTCCATCAAGAGTTGCCCTTCATGTGCTCAACCAATTATTTTTTATCTTCCTCACAGAGCAGAAGTTTTTCCAGACTTGTGTGTACTGTCCACTGCAGTCTCACGATTCTTCCACATTACTTACTGAAGGTGTTGACTACAAACTAGGCCCTTATTTAAAGTAGGCCCTGTTTTTTCTGTGTATGTTCATGAAGTACTTCAAGCTTCTCTTACTATCGCAGACGTAGGGCTTGTCTTGGTCATCCCCAGTAATGGCCTCTGTCCTCCTGCGTCCTGTTCCCCGACTCTGGAGTCAAAATGGCAACACAGACAGAGAGGATGAAATCATTATAGCATACCCTATGCTTCTTTTGTACTGACTATCCTTTTTCTTCCTCTGTGTGTGTGCGTGTGTGTATTTGTGTGTGTGTGCGCATGTGTATGTGATGTGCTTTGATGTGCAAACTCACTCTGCCTTTATTTCGATGCTTCCTCTTTGGGGTGTCCACTTCAAAGTCGTCATCGTCATGGAAACCGTCCCCGTTTTCATCTGCCTCCAAAACCCTCTAAAGATAAAGTGAAGTACAGGGTGAGAAGAGGGACATACAGTTCTGGATAAAAATAAACTCTACATTTAAAAATTAAAAACCACAGGAGAAATAACAAAACCTTAGCAGGAAGTTGAAGACAGTGGAGTACTTTAGATACAGAATACAGAGGGGGGATGTAGCCCATTCATAATTATAATTATGCATAATGGCATAATATATTGTGCTTCTTGTATTGTTAAATTTTTTTTATTTAATAATTGACACAAATTGAATTTAATTTACATAATTAAGTTACTACATTTGAGTGACTCATATGTTTACTCACATACAGTATATGTACATGTTTACATGTTTACACCCACACATATTTATACCATAGAACCTAAAATAAAACATAAAATTATTTAACACTCACGCTGCTGTTATAAAGACAGGTGTGGCATTAAATGCAGAGAGACTGCCATTCAATGCATGGTTGCATGTTGTAGGATGGTACAATGGTTTGGAATGTATACTGCATATTGTATATTGTATGGGGTGGTGTGCTGGCAGGGCAGGGGTCAGCAACCTTTTTGAAATGTTGTGCAAATGGTTTTATTTGTTTGCCTGCCATCAACAGGACAATTGTTAACTAATTGTTAACTACCCATAAGTCGGGGGTTGCATTTCCAACGTGAAAATATGTTGAACCCATTAAGGCTATGCAAGTGTGTATTCACTAAATGACACTGGTGTTGTTCAAGGTCAATTTGTCTTGCCTAGATTAATATCATGTGAATCACTGTGAGTGTGTTTATTTATTTGTCTGTGCAAGCACAAGGCACTGTCTATTGTTGGGGAAGTGTGGTGTGCATGGCAGGGCAGGGGTCGGCAACTTTTTTGAAATGTTGTGCTAATGGTTTTGTTTGTTTGCCTGCCATTAACAGGACAATTATTGCATAATTAGGGGGCCACATTTCCAACATAAAAATATGCTGAACCCATTAAGGCAAGGCAGCACATTAGGAACATTAGGAACGTTAGGACATTTTTTGTGTGCAATCTGCTGTGCAGTCTGATGAATGATATTTGGTGCAACTGCTGTACTGGGATATCTCATGGAAAAATGTTTAAAGCCAGTAGGATGCATTACCGTCTGTCACTCTACAGAGGACGCACCCTATATAACAGCCAAAAGCTGTTTAACAGCAGATGGGATGGCCAAACTTTTTCTAATGCATAAAAACAAGGGCTGCGCACCATCGCTGGCATGCCAGTGGGAATCCCTCTGCGTGCCAGGGGCTGCTGAGCCCTGTGGTAGGGGATGGTGGGCTGCTGTATGTGTGGTGGTTGGGGAGGGAGCGAGAGGCTTCACCTGAATCTCTAATAGAGTCTCTTCTTCCTTGGAGGCATTACTCCTCTTGTCGAGCAGAGCCTCTCCTCTCAGCAGAGCCTCCAGGGCTGTGGCCTCTGCTGTGGGGGCCTCCTTCTTGGCCATCAACTCGGCTTCTGCAAGACGCGCACACACATATGTAAACATGAGAGAAGCAGTCAGAAAGAGATTGAGAAATAGAGAGAAAGAAAATAGAATACAATGATCAACAATGAATCCACTAAATCTAACCAATCTGACCACTAAATCTACTAACCAAGCTAGTAATCATCCATTGACTCAACAACTACATCTTTATTTTTATTTTACAGCTGTTTTTACAACATTAAGGCACAATGCCATGCACAACACAACATTGAACTATGATCTTATGCAACAACCTACAACTTTCTTTAAACCCTGTCATACCCACAACATCCTTATGCCACGGAAAAAGGAAGGAGTTATAAAGAAACAAACAAAACAAATACCAAATGTTTGGTTCCACGCTGGTGGAATGACCTTCCAAGTGCTACCAGATCAACTGATACCCTCTCCACCTTCAAGAAACTCTTGAAGACCCAGCTCTTCCAAGAACATCTCCTGGCGTAAATTTTAAGAATGCACTTAACAACTTATACTTAATTTCTCTTTTATACTGCACTTTATTACACTATTGCACTTTCAACTTAAAATAGTGCATTTTTTAATGTTAGCAATATGCACTCTTTGTTAGTTTCTTTCAATGTGTTGTAGCTTGAACGTTATCCTCTTTTGTTAGTCACTTTGGATAAAAGCGTCTGCTAAATGCTTAAATGTAAATGTAAATATACAAAACAAACAAACAAAGTGAAGCTAATAATATCCCCAGGAACAAACACCAAGGGTCGCCTGTGATTGAGTCTCTCTGGACTGCCTGGGCTTCAAGCAACTTGCTCTGAGGCACCAGCCTGCCAGGATCAATACGAGTGTCTGGACCAATAAGAGGAAATGTACACCAGGTGTCATGGACACAGGGCAAGGGATTGTGGGAGGAGAGGCTCATGTTGTCTTTTCATTTTCATTTGACTGCTTACAGAAGTCAGGGGCTATTCGCAGAGGGAGAGGAGGGTGTGTATCAGTGTGTGTGTGTGTGTGCGTGCGTGTGTGTGTTGGGGGAGTGTGTGTGAGTGTGGGGGGGGGGTTGAACAGATTTGTATGCCAGCTGATGACCAAGCACACACAAAAACACTCACACATATACACAAACACACACACACACACACAAATGTGCATGTGCACACACACACACACACACACACACGCACACACTCAGTGAGAGCTGGGGGAGATGAGCTTTCTCTCATAGCTGGATATTGAGAGATAAACTGCCATGGAGAGCGCCTGCTTCCTCCTTATTGCATCTCAGCGGGAGCCAAATGAGGCTCCTAGAGCCAGCTGGACAATGAGAGGATGGGGAGCCGGAGCAGTTGACTGTGTGATGAATTTGGGCCAAAACTGACCCAAGTGTCAGGTCCAAGGTCTGAATACTACCAAATACACCAGGATCAGAACACAACCTTCGTCATGTACAAGCATGTTCCCAAACACACAAACACGTGTACGCAACCACACACACACACACACACACACACACATACACACACACACACAGCACACATAATGCACACTTTCATGCACATAAACAAACCCACCCACACACAATCTTCAAACAATCAAAACAAATCTGTTTCCGATTCAGCTGCTAGTTTGGGTTACTGTGCCTGCGTTCTGTGAATCAGTGTGTGTACATATCTATGTGTGTGTGTGTGTGTGTGTGTGTGTGTGCGTGCTTATATCTGTGTTTCTGAGTGTGTGTGTGTGTATTCACTAAATGACACTGGTGTTGTTCAAGCTTAATTTGTTTGTGAATCATGTGAATCAATGTGAGTGTGTTTGTGTATTTGTCTGTGCCAGCACAAGGCCCTGTGTATCGTTGGGTGAGTGTGGTGTGCATATGTGGACTGTGACCAAGGAGCCTAGTGTTTGCAGATCTAGTGAGAGCTCCTTTATCAAATAACAAGCGCACCTCCCCTCCCTCCTCAGTCGCCTCCTCCTCCTTCTCCTCCTCCTACCCTCTCCTCTCTTTCCCTCCATCTCTTCCTCCTCCTCCTCCTACCCTCTCCTCTCTTTCCCTCCATATCCTCCTCCTTCTCCTCCTCCTACCCTCTCCTCTCTTTCCCTCCATCTTCTCCTCCTCCTCCTCCTTCTGCTTCTCCCTTAATCTCTCTCTGTCTTTGTGTCTGCTCAGGTTGACTTTGAGCTGTCAGTGACGAAACTGACCCCCTCCCCTCTTCACCCACCTACTCAAACACACAAACACACACACACACACACATTTCCCTTTCTCCGTACCCCCCCCCCCCTTCTACCACCACTGCCACCAACCCCCAGGGGAATATAGCTAAATAGTGTGTGATGTGCGCTCGCTCACAGACAGAGGGGTTTTGGGGGATGGGGAGGATACATTTGGAGCTGTTTGTAGATACAGTCAACCACGACCCCAGACCCCAGACTCAGACTGCACCATGACAACAGCCAATGGGAGGCCAGCACCAGGAGTCAGGTATGGGGGGGCTCACAACATACTGTAAGGATAAAGACCTAAATGTACTTGCCATCTAGACATAACAAACACAGAGCAGTACAATACCTACACATAACAACTATTAGCCAGGCTTTCTATCCTTGTTGTAAGAGGCTAATGATTACCATAGGCAGACACACTGGCTGGTGCTTCAAGAGTGTTAGCAATGCTCACATGGTGCTGCAACACCTCTGCACCATCTTTAATGAGAGGTATTAATGGGAGGCATTTGGGAAGCAGACTGGGGGGGGGGGGTAAGCAGAGAAGCTTTTAAAATAAGGCTGTCCCTTTATGCCAATCAGCAGCAATTGTTCAGAGTCGCTTACATATTACATGACAACCATGTCCATCAACATACACACACACACAAAAAAACATTTTGTGCCACACTGATAGTCCTAGGCATGGGTGTAGAGGGATGAAAAGCAGGACTGACTTAACAAGGTCTCAACTGGGCGAGGGCCCTTGAGAAGGAATTTTATTTTCCTTAAAATATTAGTATCAAAAATGCAGTAACTGTTACTAATTGTTACTAATACTAATTGTAAACTAATTTAAATAGAATGTTTCGGCCTAACAGGAAAGGCCACCCTCACCCCTTGCAAAAACACACAATAGTTTAGTCCGCCTTCACCAGCCCTGCAGTTGAAAATGTCGTTGTACAAGAAAGCAAAATCAGGTCAGCAGAAAAGAAAAGAAAGGCAGGAACAAGAGAAAAAGAGAAATGAGGGAAAGAAACTACTAACAAACTTCTTTCCTAAGACTGTGAAAGCATATAGCCTACATTAAATTAAATCTTGTGGTTATAAACAGCTTGAGCACCACCGCGATTGTCAGTGATAAAAATTGCATGACACAAAATAATAAAAAAAAAAAACATATACAGTCTACTAAATGATGCCTTGGTTACAGCCTCAATCTGAGGTAAAGCCTAAATAAATTGTTGTTTGTATAGCCCACCATACAACTGCAATAGTCCTAATTTAAAAATTAAATTAGTATTTATTAGTTACTATAGACCATAACATAATAACATCCTTATGGATTAACATGCTCTGGGGGCACCTTTTTAACCTTTGTACACATGTGACTCTCTCTGTACAATTCAGTGTATTATTTAACAGCAGGGAGGCCTAACTAGAGCCCTGAACAGGCTTATCTATTCCATTCTCCCCATGACTCATATTACCACACTTAGGGCTCCTCTAAGCCTTTGGGGAACCCAGGCCCAGAATATGACTCTCAAGGCCCATAGCCACTGTCGTGGATGCCAGGATTAAATGATGGGGGGGGGGGGGGGGGGGGGTTGGAGGATTGGGAGGGGGTGGTTTGGTCAAGTGAGCAGCTAGAGAGAACGTGAAATTCCACAAACCGTCTGTAAAACCTCTGTAGGCGGGCTATCCAAACAAAGCCTTACCAAATCCTTTCCCCTTTCACCTTATCAGATTCCTTAAGTGTTTCTCCATACAACATTTCTGTCCAGTCCATCTCTTTGTCCCCCACTCACTCTCCCTCTTGCCCTCTCTCTAAACTCTCTCAGACTAATGCTCGTGGCCAAGTGCCTGTTACTGGACAGGGCCATTGGAGGAGGGCAGCTACACTCGCTGTACTTCTGGTCTCAAGCAGAAAATAGAAAAAGAAAGATACAGAGAGAAGGTAAGTGTGAATGAAAGAAAGAAAAGAAAGAAAGAAAAAAGAAGGATAGAAAGAGAGAATGAGAGGGAAATGGAGGGGGGAAGAGCAGGACGATGCATGTGCCAGAACACAGAGTTGTGCGGCTGTGAGGACTAGGCTCAGGGTGAGCCAGGAGACGAGAGGTAATCACAGCCAGATGCAGCCCAGCAAAGTCCACAGAACCTCCAGTCACCATGGAATAGGTGGAGGAGAACAGAAAGAGAGGGACAGAGAGAGAGAGAGAGAGAGGGAGCAAAGAGAAAGAGAAGACGGAGGTATAAAATGAGACATAGAGGCAGAGAAAAAGAGAGGAAATGAGAGGCCTAGGGAGGTCGAGGGAGAGAGAGAGAGAGAATAAATGAGAGGAGGAAAAGAGAAACTAAGAGGGAAAGTGGGGTCAAGGCATGCAGTATAGCAAATGGTACAGTGGTGGATATGTTTGGGAGGGACAAGTATGTTTAAGGGAGAGTGTACATGTGGGAGGAACGTGAGTGTGTGTGTGTGTGTGTGTGTGGGGGGGGGGGGGTGTTTGTCTAGTTACTTTTTGAAGGCACTCTGAAAGCTCTGAAGCTACTCTTAATGCCAAAACATGGTGAGTACAGTTTCTATAGGGACAAGGGGACATGGAACAGGGGCCAAAAAAGAAGAGAGAGAATGAAAGAGAGAGAGAGAGAGAGAGAGGAAACACATGACTTAGACAGACAGACAAAGAAAGAGGGAGAGGAGGAGACAGGACAGAGGGACAGACAACAGAATGGCAAAAAAAGAGAATGCCAACAGAAAAAAGATGGAGAGAGATGGATAGACAGACAAAAAGAGGAAAAGGAGGGACAAAGAGACAAGGTAATAGTCAGAGAGAGATTGAGAGAGAGGGAGTGATAGAGAAAGGGAGTGATATAGTGAGTGAGTGAGAGACAGAGTGTCTGAATCCCTGAAACCCAAACCCCTCAACCCTCACAAACTGAACCAGATTGAATCAGCATCATAATGTCAATTAGTCCCAAGTAATTCTTTAAAGGTCTAGGCTGTAGGACTTAGGGGGGTCATTGGTGAGAGAGTAGTGTACTGAAAATGCTGAGGTGTGTCTCTTACCCAGGCGCAGCTCACAGAGGCGTAGCTGGGGATCGATGGGGGGGTGCAGTCGCCTCTTCTTCCTCCAGCAGCGTGCCGGGTAGCTATACATCTGCCCTGCAGCCATGCCTGAGCCAGCACACACAAGAAATCAGAGTGTGATTCTGACAAACACTCTCACACACTCAATCTCTCTCTCTGTCACACTGTTATGCATGTACACATACACACACACAGACACAGACACACACGCACCCACACACACACACACACACACACACACACACACAAACACACATACAGTACAACAAAACCAGCACACCATATACAGACAGAAATGCAAAATGCAACAGAGAACTGTGAAAAAGCGCACACACTCTCAGAGGTTTTACAACACTCCCATTCAATACAGACACTCCCAGTCCCTGTGAAATACCCCAGTGATTTGGTTTCCCTATCTCCTCACCACACTTGTCCACTGTTGGGGGCCAGTGGGAGCGGAGCGGAGCAGGTGGCTGCATCACCTGTACCATAACTGGACAGGTGCAGTCCCCATGCTGACCCAGGTTTGACCACTGACCTCCCACCCCATCTCTCTCTCCTACTCACTTCCTGTCTCTCTTCACTATCCTATCACAATAAAACCATAAATCCAAAAATATACTTTAAAAAAAGACTTTAAAAAGTCTACGTGACAAATGAAACCAGACTTCAGACTAGGGCAGCCAAGACAATCAGGTCTGCGCTGTTTGGAGAGGTCTCCACCGGGGGCTGTTTATTTGTCACGACAACCTCTCAAACAGTGGACAACACAGTTCCTCCCACTTCTCTTCCCTCAGTGGAAACAGATGGACAGAATGAAAAAGAGAACATAAAGACATCAGAGAAATTGAGAGAGAGGGAGAGAGAAAGAGAGCAAGTGACAGCAAAAAAGAGAAGGAATGCACAGTGAAAGTAGCAGAGAAGATAAGCCTGGCCTAAAAACACATAATAAACACTGGCCAGGCCACAAAGTACAGGGTGGGGCCCTCAGGCATTGCATGCGAGATGCTGATTCTATTTCTGCTGTTCTGGAGGAGTGGAGAAGGCATGCTGTTCCTTCAATCACCCCTCCAACCACTCCCAACCCCTTACCCCCTCTGGCGCAAGGTGCCAGATCTTGATATTAACTTGTTCTGAGGCCAGGTGAAAAAAAGGAATGGAATGCAAGCCTAGAAGACAAGTGGCTCATAGAAAGACTCCATTACCTTTCTTTTCTGCATCTTTTTTTACATTTAGCATGCACGGCATATCTGCTCACCATTGCTGAGCACAGCTTTGAAACAGCACTGCAGTCGGACAGCATGGAATGAACAAATGTGCTTCCACTTTTGCCTTTCTCCTCTCATTAAAGCCACACTTAGCTGTGGCCTTCACCTCACATTAAAGAAAAAAGTTTCTTTTAATGGGAATGAAGCACGCTGGCATAGCCAAAGAATGCAGATGCATTTCTGTCAGACACCATGCTTTTGTTTGCGACAGCGAAGATGACCACGTGTCATGGTCCGCCAGCCACACGTTAATCCACTTGACCACAGCCTTCATGTATCTGTCAAATCACTGTTCAAGTCCTACAATAACCTACATTAGTCATAATCTATGTAGAGTCCCTGTCCATGGCCTTCATACAACAAAAGAGCCTGCATTGAAGTTTGAAGCCATGGCCTACACTTAACCATAGCCTCCATCTCCATCTGCCAATCACTGAATAAGCTACACTCTACATCCACACATTAATTTCTTCCATTCCCACTGCCATTCCTGCACACCTTCACTAGAGGCATTACTCAGGTGTTTCACTCACCTGGTCCCCTGTGGCGTCGCTCCATCCAGATGTAGCAGTTGTTTTGGGCCACACCCGTCTGAGAGTCCAAAAAGGGCATGCGGACGCTGCGCTCGGCACACAGACGCGCATTGTAGTTGCGGCAGTGCTCAATGGCCTCCCTGTAGAACTGGTCCCCCAACCTGGAGAAAAAAAGAAGAGATAAATAGCAGAAACTTAGCTCTGACTGATACAACAGCTCATATACAAAATCCACAGTTGACTACCGCCCAGTGCAAAACTTTTCAGAAACTTTCAGGTTGTTTGTAAAGCAGGTTGTTTGTAAAGCAGCACCCTCATTCTTGGCTGGCACTGTTCTGGAATTTGGAACGTCAAGAATGACAGCCAGAGACATTCCATTCCATTCTATTCCATCCCTCAGCATTTCGAGCCATTTTGAGTCCATGGACTTGGATCAAGACAGCAGACAATCTTTCCCAGCACCTGTGCGTCTGGCACATGTGGTGCCAAAGCTCCAGGTCCAAACTGGCCTAAACCAACACCGAGCACCAGGCCCCCTCTCATATCTTACTGTAGGCCTCTTGCCACCCAGCTTTCCAGAGCCCCCAAAAGAAAGGATTTTTCTGTAGCATTGGATGAAGATCACAGTCAAATCTTTTTTTTTTTTTGAGAGTTATGAAATATGAAAAGGCCGTCTTTGTGGCAGCAATACCAATCTGGACACAGTCTATGATTTAGTTTTTTTTAGATTTAGTTTTTTTAGCACATTTCTGAGCCCATGAGCAGTTAGTGGTTTGCTTGTTGTCTCTTTGTTTGTGTTTGTTTGTGCTCAGTTAAAGAGGAAGGATAAAAATGAAGAAGCTCATCTCTCGTCCCGGAGGCAAGAGTGTGGCTATCAAAAGATGAAGCAAGAGAAGAGATGAAAGCAGAGCAGAACGTCAAGAGGACTTCCTCAGAGTGAAGCCATTTAGGCTTACGTCTGAGTACGTCAAACTGCAGAGAACTCGTTCACACTGTCAGGAGATGCCACAGTATCCAGATGTCTTGGGAGGAAAAGTGCTGCATTCCTAAAATAGTTCTAGTTCGTCTAATAAATAATTTGATCACACATCATCCACTATATTGGTCCATGTTATGCAATGTTATGTAATATTTTTAGTAAGTAAGTGAAACAACAGTTGTGCTTGAAATATAGTTGGTTGATGTCTACACAAATGGCTAAAGACTTCACATACTTGTTCCTACACTCTCTCTCTCTCATACACTCTCTCAGCCTCTCACACTCTGTCCCTTTCCCTCACACACACACCACATAGGCCTATAATACAGTCTACACTACTAAGATGACCATGGCAGCCTATTAGAATGAGGGAAACCACATAAAACTGTGTTATCCCATTGACCATGATCTGAAAACATGCTGAGACTGATAGGAGGAATTGATAATGTCCAAGGGATACAATTCCAGTGAACTGAAGCATTTGATTCTTGGTTCTACTCAATTCCCGGTTCTCGATTCCCACTCCTAACACACACACACACACACACACACACACACACACACATACACACACACAGAGTGCAGCGCTATTCTATGACAGTATCTCCTAGCTACATCAAGGTCACACTAAAAAACCTTCAGCTTTATCTGTACAATTTCAACCGTCGAGGTGCAACAAGCACAGAACTCATGACACCTCCAAATTAATATGTAGGAATGCCCCCATGGACGCAAGACCCCTCCTATTTCACTTCTATCTCTGTTTCACTACATACCTGAACATGCAACTCAATCAACCTATAAGATGAGGATTAAAAAGACAGAGGGTGAAAGACAGACTGAGAGGGAGATGGAGGGATAGAGAAAGAGAGACAAATAGG
Organism: Tenualosa ilisha; assembly: GCA_015244755.2. Taxonomy (NCBI): domain Eukaryota; kingdom Metazoa; phylum Chordata; class Actinopteri; order Clupeiformes; family Clupeidae; genus Tenualosa; species Tenualosa ilisha. The sequence continues at coordinate 1,418,436 of PYXC01001398.1, read as the reverse complement.
TAGAAAGAGCAAAAGATCTCTGGCTGGATGAGGGCCATCCCAAAGAGGCCTCCTAACTCCTCTCCATAAGTCCCCCCTTCCTCCTCCTCCTTCTCTGTTCTCTGATTAGATCTTCCATCCCTGAGCCAGAAGATGCACAGATATGTGAGGAATGTCCGGCTGGACAAAGACGAGGGCTCCTATCCAGACCAATGGCACAAAGGCCCTCAGTGTTCATGAAGGGAGACTGGAGAGAGAGAGAAAGAGAGAGAGAGTGGTGGGGGGGAATGTGCAAATACAGGTGATGGAGGGAGTGGGCAAGATCATGAGAACATATGTGTGTGTGTGTGTGTGTGTGTGTGTGTGTGTGTGAGTGAGTGAGTGAGTGAGTGAGTGAGTGAGTGAGTGAGTGAGTGAGTGTGTGTGTGCGTGGGTGTGTGTGAGTGTGTTTCTGTGTGTGTGTGTGTGTGTGTGTGTGTGAGTTTGTTTCTGTGTGTGTGTGTATGTGTGTGTGTGTCTGTGTGTGTGTGTGATTCTCTGTGTGAGTAAGTTTCTGTGTCTGTGTGTGTGTGTGAGTTTCTGTGTGTGTTTGTCTATGACTGTGTATGTCTATGAGAGAGAGGAGGAAAGAAAAACACCAGGGCATGTTTAGAAAAGACTTCTCTGATTGGACTGATATTGGCAAGAGTTTGGCCAGACTGAGAGCTGATGGAGGAATAACAAAAAAACACAAAGCGCTGCTCACAGCCCCACACACTGTGTTAAAGAAGGCCTCTGCACCACAGCCCAACACCATCTTCTAAACACACTGGGCTGTGAGCATAACAAACAGCCCACTCATAACTTGCTCATGCATGTTGACTGAGGGCGCTGATTACCCGCTGCTGCAGCAGATTCAACAAAATTATGCTATTTCAGTGTGACGATAATCACTTCCTCTGGAAAGCAAAGCAACACACATGCAAATTCCCAAGTAGTATTTACATGCCTCTTCTAATTTCTTCAAATGGGAGCGAGCAAAGCTGATGCTGATCCAAACCTTATCAAGTAGCAGTTCCTTATTATCACCTTTGAATAAAAAAGAAACAGGCCTCAGCAGTAAGTACTGACAGCACTGGTGAAGAGGAATCTCAAGAGCCATATATTTCTATGGCTTTCTATAACAACGATAGACAAGACTGTATGTTGTTCTTTCTCATGCTGAGACTTTACAGCCCCATTACATCACTGTTAACTAACTCAGTCATGTTACTCGGCAACACCCTCTCAAACAGATTTCTCAGGCCCTAATTAAAATGGCGTGGACCAGTATGATAGCATCTAGAAATGTAAGACCTGCAGAGGTCTTTAAAAAGAAAGAAAGAAAGAAAAAAAACGCATAGTGTGGATTTTGGCAACGTGCCAGTGGTCTTTACTGCCGCGGATCAAGCTCACAGCTGCCTGGTGGCTTATATGAGCTTTGAGAGAGCATTTGGTAGGAGGCTGGCTACTATACGCAGATGTTTCACAGACACACAGGGACCAGCATCGCTAGCCGCAAACAACCACTCGTTACAGGACTATTTAGGCCTAGTTTAAAAATAACTAAATAGATAAATAAATAACTGGGTTGCCACAGCACTATAATAAGAATTACATAATGCCAATGAACCCACACCCAAAGTCCCATGTGATAAAATCTTCAGTTCCCCAGGATAGGTAAACGTTTTCTCTGCACTCCAATTCTCTCTCTCTCTCTCTCTCTCTCTCTCTCTCTGTCTCTCCCACCCCCTCTTTCTCTTTGTCCCCTTTTGCTTCAAGTGCTTCCTGCATGTACATGATTTCTTCATGTAAAATGAAATGCCTGGGTTATCTCCTCGAGGCTTGTGAGGCCATTATGTAAGCCAAAGAGGATCAAATCTGACTGTGTCCTACTTGTGCGGCGAGTGCCTTTGTCAGAGTATGCCTGAGCGGGCAGCTGTCTTTGCTGTGATGATGGTGTGGGTTAGAGGGCTTTAGTGCTCTCCTAACACTGGCATGAACAGGCAACAACAGGACACAGGAAGACACACCAACCAATCATCAAAGTTCTCATTACACATATAGCCCAGTATATTTACACACACACACACAGTCATACACACACACACACACACACACACACACACACACACACACACACACACACCTCCTGAGTGGGGAACACACTGAAGAAAGGGTAATGTTTCCACATCAAGAGAGGCCCTAGTTGACAGGGTGGGAGATGGCGGCAGCCTTCCATCTCTCATGCTGCACTGAGATAGGCCCTCACAAAGAGGCAGAGCAGAGACCATGCCAGAGGATGGAGAACGAGAGTAAAAAGAAAGAGAGAGAGACAGAGAAAGAGAAAGAACAGCAAAGGAAATTTACAAGAGAATGAATGAGAGAGGCAACACGAGAGAGAGAAAGAGAGAGCGAGAAGGAGAGACGTAAATGACATGGAAGAAAAGAAAAGAACAAGAGAGAAAGATCGAGGGAAAGAGAGAGCAGGAGAATAAGAGCAAATGCAGTCAGGCCACCGAAAAGGATAAAGAACATAGGAGAGGACACACACTCATACACACAAGCAAACAAAACAGGCTCTCCGTTAGACAAGACAGTGATAATTACTGTGATTACACTTATTACCACAATCTTGTTTTCACAGTACTGAAATGCACATTTCCATTTCATTTTCTTTGCTACTGCTCGGCTCTTTTACATTCTGATGACTGCAAGAAGCTGTTCCTTCTGTGTCCAAAATTTCCAACCCCAGTCAGACAGAACCTTCCGGCGCACTGCGGCGGCAGGTGCCTATGAATAATCAATGGCCCCCAGGCCAATTAGCCATTATTATGATTTCTTTCACAGGTGGCATTTTGATAATTAGCATGGCATGTAGATGTACAAGGCTAACACTCTGGGAAGAGAGCAGGCCTGATAAATATTCAACACCTTATACAAACCCAAATGCTTTAGTCTTTCAGTGCAGTGAGAGTCCACTTTGGATAGGAGAAAACAAAAGGGGTGGTTTTTCCCTTATATATTGTATTCCACTAACAGTCTTGTGGAACAGTCTTATAACAGTCTTATCCTGAGCCCTGTCTCTACCTTTCTCTCCCTACTTATACTCACTCTCACTTGTTCACTCTATGGCTCACTGTCTGTCTCTCCCCCCTTTTTTCCAAGGACAGACCTTTCATTTTGAGTAAACTGAGAAATCACTTTTGGATTTGAAACAAAACAATGACTCCTCAGGGAGATACAACTTTATCCACTGTCTGCACCACCCAACCCAACTCCCTACTTTTTATCAGTTGTTCGCTCCCTTCATCTCAATCCTCTCTTCAACAACAGCCCCTTCTAACCTCAAATCTCCATCTTTACCCAACGTCAGCCTCTTCTATTTCACTCTTTTATTTCTCTTCTCTCTGTCCCCTCTTTTCTCTTTTTTCTATTCCACTGTTATTTCTCCTCTATCTCCTGTGCCCCAGCTCCCCTTTCACTAACCTGAAATCTTTTTCCTCCCTCTCTTTCTCTTTTACTCTCTCTAACCTAAAATCTCTTGCCTGCTCTCAGCCTCTGCCACCACTACTGCCCCCCACCCCCTACTATCCCACTCCCCGTACCCACACACACATAACAAACAGAACCATATGAATTCCTTCATGGCCCCTCTCGGCCTATAACCAAACCCTCAAAGCAAGATGTGCCTAACTCTACACAATACCTAACTAGCACTCACTAAACAACCTTGTTCCAAGTCATTCTGTTCTTCATCTCACAGTTTAAGGGATATGGGTGACGTACTGCATGCAGATTTTATCAGTGTATAATTCTGTTGCGTATTCAGAGACTCCAAAGAAAGAGAGAGAGAGAGAAAGAGAGAGAGAAGGAGAGAGGAAAGGGTAGCTCATGAAGGTAAGTTTGGCTTGGGGAGAGCGTTTTTTTCTCCAGAAGCAAACAAACTCTGCAGTGACTGGGCGCACTGGCCACCAACTGTGCAGAGCAGAGCAGGACTGAGGGAGAGGTAATCTGTCACAGTCAAGGTTGCTTTATGTGAGGCTGTCAGGACCTAGGGGTAGAGCTGTCCCAGCACAGCACACACACACAGCCCTCACTCTCTCTCACACACACACACACACACACACAGACCTCTCTCTCGCTGTCTCACACACATACATACAGACAGACACACACACACACACACACACAGCCCTTTCTCTCTCGCTATCTCACTCATACACACACACACACACAAACATACCCTCTCTGTTTCACCCATTGCCTCACTCACATTCACACAAACACACACACACAAACTCATAAACAGGGCCACACGGACTCATTACACACTCATTAATCCAATTGACAATGAATTACACCACACTAAACACTACAAGGAATGCCCATCCAGCCCCAGTTGGAGGTGGAGTTGAATACTGTTACTTACTGCGACAATAACTCCGTTGCCTAAGTTCCTGAAAGCACTTTTTTTGGTGCACATTTTCTAGTTTCAGTGGTCATAATGCAACAGAACTTGTGAGAAAATGGCATATGGAGCCTGAACAATGTTATGACAAATGGGGGTCAAGAGAGAAGCAAAGACCAAAGAAATATTGTGCTGTACCCAGGCGTGTACTGGCGTTGGAAGGTGGGGGTACGGAGTCCCCCCATTACCCTCACGGATAATTTATGTATCTCTCACTTTTTAATATTAGGCATTCATTTATAACATTATATGTGTACATGTCAAGCAAACCTCGTCAATAAGCCCTCTACTGTCATAAACAAATACAACATTATAGGATGACCAGAATCAAATGCAGTGATACCATCGACATAGGTTTTGGAGTTATGTGTGGCTTTCTTTGCAATTACGCCTGAATCATGAAAACTGCGTACGCCGACTTAAAAAAATCCCACTACACCTCTGGCTGTACCTCTGCTAAATTTTGAGTAAGAATACAAACTGTCAAGAACCTCAGGGCCATACAAAGCACTTGGGTTTTATGACAGCCTGTAAACCTATAGGCTTCCATTGTTAAGAGAGCAATGTGTTTTCAATTTCACTTGTGCGGGAAGGGAAGCGAAGCTAATAGAAAAAGAAAGAGAGAGAGAGAGAGATGGCAATCAAAAGTGAGGTGCTCCACGAAAAAGCAGTGTCTAGCATCACACAGCATAGGATTGAAGAAAGAGAGGAAATGCACTTAAAACAAAAGAGAAATATCCTACGCTTGCCATAAGCTCAAAACATAAACTCAAAACATATAGTTTTCTTGGAACTACATGCAGCACACATTGGAGCTACATGCAGCACACATTTGCGCATGATTTGTGGATGTGCTTTCAACCATGGAATGAAATATTTCAGATTCCACACAGGGTGTCTCTGTTTTCCAGAAACCTTCTGTGATGCATATTTCATTATACTTCAGAATTTATACATGCCATTCTGGGTTCACTATTCACTTCAGTAGAAATATATAAACATAACACATAACAATACATAAACATATTAACAGACTAATCCTGACAAAAATGTTCAGAAAGGCAGTAACCAAAACATTGCAATTTCAACACACCTCTTAAACAGACAAACAAACAAACAAACATGGCAACCATCACAGCAACAGAAACTGGCTTTTGGATCTGTTTACTGCCACTTCACAATCACCTGTTTTCTCTCAGCCAGTTCTGACTAGAACTGGAGGAGAGAGAGAGGGATTGAGGGAGAGAGAGACCTGTGCTAAGTCATAATAGAAGAATGAGAAGAGGATGGACGGAGAGGAGAGGAGGATGGAGAGGAGAGGAGGAGGAGAGGAGGTAAGAGAAGTGAATCCGAGTAGAATGGAGAGGAGTGAGTAGGAGCTAAGGGCAGAGAAGAAAAGAGGAGAGAAAAGAAGACGAGAAGAGAGGAGGGGACAGCCAAGGTTGAGAGAGGGGGAGAACAGAGGGGGGTGGGAGGGTGGATACAGAGAAGGCAGTGAACAGACATTGAGAAGGAGGAGGGGGAGGGAGAGATCAAGGTCATGTTCCCCATAGACCTTGCCATACTCCTCCTTTGTAGATAGGATTGAAGCTAGGGAAGGAGAGGAGAACAGAGAAAGGGTATGGTTGAAGAGAGACATTTCTTTCGTACTGGCTATATGGCTGAGACTGTGTCACATTCTGTAGCACAATAAATTTTCTCTTTTCTCATCTCACACATTCTCGCTCTCTCTTTTGCTTTCGCTTGCTAGCAGGGGCTGCCTTAATACTATGCACAGACACACACACACACACTCTCTCTCTCTCCCTCTCCCTCCTGTGTCTACAGCATAAAGAAAAACGTGCAGATTACATGTGCTTCACAGGAAAGGAGCCTAATCGTTCCTCGGACTGCTGCCATAAAAGTGGAGAGAGGGCCTTTCCTTTGCCCGGGCCAGCCTGAGACACACAAAGGGCTCCGGGTGCCTCCGTGTTATGACAGCGGCTCTGCAACACCGTCCAAATTCATCCAGACAGACATCTCTGCCCCCTCCTTCTGCCTCACCACTGGGGCACACACGCAACACAATGGGGGGAGGGGTCCAGGTTCCCATGACACACACACACACACATATACATACACACAGATGTACAATAAATTAATCTACATGCTGACAAGAGGACATAAAGACAGTAGAGGCTTTTTTTCTACAGGAGCCACAACAACTGGAGGACCCATGCATTACAGACACACATGTGTGTGCCCACGGCATGTGGTGAGTATAGATCCTGATGCATTCTGGGATGTTTGTGTGTATGTGTGTGGGGGTGGACACTCAAAGGCCAAGTTAGCGATGGGGAGTTGGAGAGTTGAGGTGCAGATGGGCTTTCTCTCTCTGTGGCCAGCATCACCCCTCTGTCGACACTCATTTCAACAGATGGGCCTGGGACAGAGGGATGGGATACAGCACTAATCTACATCTCTCCAGCACTGAAAGAGTCCTAATCAACACATATATGCACAGGCCACAGTGTGTATTATCACACACACACATACACACACACACACACACACACACACACACACACACAGACAATGGCTTTGCATAATTCTTCTCTACTGAATATGTAGCACACTAGTTTGGAGGTCAGAGAGAAATAAAGCATGCATCACTACTTTCACAGAATTTCACACTGCTGAGCAGATTCTCTTTGTTCAAATGCTGTTACAAAAATTTCATATTCTGAGCTACATAAAGACTAAGCTTTCCTTATAATAATGTTGATGTATCAGACAGTAGTAATTTATTACTACTCCCAACCTCAACTACCCCTACTAAAAATAAAAACATAGTGCAAAGGATCTTAGATCTGGTTAAAATCACATTGCCCTTCCAGGTCAGCCTAAAATGAAAGGTAAACAATGTTCCCCTTCTTCCCAGAAGCAGTCTACAAATTACACCCAGCAAGCCCTGGGACTTAACAGGGCCTGTCTTATCTTTGCCCAGAGAAAGAAGTAACTCAGAATTTCTATGAGTGAGGCTCAGAATGCTCCACTGTCCATACTCAATTGCTGGGGTGAACCTCCTAGTCTAGTCTCCTCCTGCCAAACTAGTGATATTTAAGATGAGGAGAGATGTGTTGCTGATATAGTTATTGATGTTTAATCTAAAAGTGATTGTAGGAAAGACAGAAAGAAAGACAGAAAGAAAGAAAGACAGAAAAAAAGAGAAATAAAGAAAAGAAAAATAAATAAAGGTGTGTACAGCACACCAAGGTGCTTAAAAATCCAGAACATATTCAGCAGGATACTAGGGCACTTAATGCCTCAAAAGCTTTATTTTCTTGCACGGGCTGCCATAATAAAACTGAGGTAAGCCAGATGGGGAGACAGTTACTACACATATTTCTCACTGCCTGGAAAACACAAACGCGATATCAATGTCTGATTTATATCTCGACAACCGGAGACTTTCCCGACAAGCAAGTGAACAAAGACCTTTTTTCCAGGAGTAACCCTATTCTTCGCCGACATTTTTAAGTGGCTAACGGAATACTGTGGAAAGAATGCTATATTTGTTCCTGTGAAATCTCACGGTCGCTTTGGCTACTTCTTCCTGATTCAGAGCGTCAACTGAATGGCACTGAAAACCGTACATTAGGCTACACCGTGTTTCTCCCAACACAAAAATAGCAGGGTTGTAGGCTACATTACACATGACAGTTAACAAGGCACATAGATTTAAACAAAGACATTATTATTTCCGTTTAGCTTTAGATGTTAGTTTATCACCCAAATCGTACTTAGAAGCGTTAACATCATATCTAAGTAGTAAGACAATTGTGTTATACCGTGCGTAAACAGTGGATAGCTTTCTTCTTTCTTTTACCCTACTTTAGGGGTGTGCGGCTTGCTTCCTTGCATGAGCCATCCCGTGAACACTTTTCTTCATTATCTCAACCAGCTATCCAACAAAATTCTACTGAAAAAAATGTTTTCGCGGGCGTATGTTTGCCGTGCAGAGAAGTGCAAAGCTGTCCACAAACGTTTCGAAGGAGTTGCACGATGTTAGACATGTTTTATTTTCGTATGTTGGCTTCCAGTGCCACGGGTACTGAGCGTAAACCTTACATCCCCGTTAGTTTTTAAAGGATTTGTTTCAGTTGTATAGCACTTCAAACGTCATTTTTTTTCAGCAAGTCTACATGTTTGACATTGTCAGTGAATCCGCGGAATAGAACCTGTGGGCGCACTGTCAAATAAGTTAAATAAAAGAGTTGAAAAGTATACTGATCTGCTCTGACCTGTTCTATTTGTACATTTAGTTTGTTTGGCAAAAAACATGCTTCATATCTGAAACACGACTTCACACATGGCCAACAGTTTGTCTTGGTCGGCTTAGACATTTGTAAAAGCACAGTATATGGATAGACTTCATATGGCAGGCACCACACATCTCTATCCAAAACGCCTTCCTCTGTGCTTAGAAATAATTCTAAATAACTGCACCTGCGTCTACACACTAAAACAAAGGTGCAAGGAAATAATAAATGAAATTTGCAATTTACTTACGCTTTTAGTGGATTTTGAATGACAGTCGCCATTTTGCCACACTGTAACCCAATATTCCAAATCTGTGAGTTCTTTGGGACCCCTATGAAAAAAAACAACCAATACGGCCCCCGTTGTCCGGCTCTTTGACCAATACAACACTGCTGTTCAGAAACAAGGCGTGGTTAAGACAGAAACTGTCAAAGCGTTTAGATGGAAGCGCTCGCTTCTGTAGTCAAATAATAGGCTACAACTTTGAAGTGGCACTTAATAGGTAAAACAGACAAAAAATAAATGGTTTACTCTGTAAATCCAACCTGCATAGTTAATATGTGATGGCAAGTAAAAATGGGCCAGTCATGAGTCTGCAATCTTGAAAAATGAAATTATGAGCGACGGGCTACGACGAGGGCGGACGCCTATCCCCTGGTTACAGTTTTGTTATCAGGTAATTGTTTAGAGCAACATTTAACCTGTATTTGATTTAAAAGAAAGTATTGCAACTCAAGACACACAAACTCTTAGCACAGGCTATACAACACCAAAAACAAGAATTAGTCCTAAGACTGCGTACTCTGGTTTAGGTAACCATTTTATTAAATTAATTTTATTAAACTATAATTAAGGAGCATAAGGATTTTACAGCAAAAGCCTTCATATCCACATTCGTCTACAATAGGCTATTTTCGCGTGCAAGTTTGATTGAAATAGATTAACCTGTTTGGGACTATAATATGATTATACAAATTTTATTTATTGTTAATTATTAAGGATTTTATTGGTAGTAGCCAACCTAATTATAACACCCTACACTTACATCCATTAGGCTATTATCTATCATAAGAACTTTAATAGCCACCTATAGGAAGCACTTGTAATTGCCTACCAAATTGCCTAACAAAATAAAAGCCTGTAGATGCCTACCAAAATAAATGCTCCTGTTCCATTTTAACAACGCTATCATACTTTAAAATAATTATCGGCCATGTAGTGTAGAATAGATTGATTATGTCCTTCTCTTGTTAGATTAGTCTGTTAATCTGAAAAAAGTGTGTCAGTGAGTGAATAATAGGTCTCCTTTTTTATATGACCAAATATTAGGCTATATAAATTGACATGAATTTGTAAAAAGTACAGAGGTGGTGCTTGACTAATCTAAGCACCCACAGACAGGCAATACAAAAACATAGGTTATCAGCGAGCAACATACAGAACACTTTATTGCATTAGGTCACAAGGGCAGTTCGATGGAAGGTTTCGTTTAAACACATAATGCGTAAAACGTTTCCTGTGTTCTGCAACATGATGTGACTCACATCCATAACATGGAGTTGTAATAACGGTGCATCAGTAGTTTGAGTTGAAAATAATCATGTAGAGTCACTTCAGAGTAGGCTATTAGCATATCTCTAACAATACGGTTGTTTTCATAGCTTACCATGTTTGCTAGGTTATTGTGTGATTCCCAGTGATATCATGAGTTTCATTTTGCAAGATGCGGCACGATAATTTAGGGGGATTGGCCTGCACCCTATGCGCCCCTTGGGGTTTTAGTGATATTTTGATATGGCAAGAGTCACCCGGAAGTGGATGTTGGCCTGTCTCGTGTGACTGGGGGTTTTAGCTAAGGTTCACACTTAACATTCACGACTATATTGTCACTGTTTTTAAATTACCCGTCACTTAAGTGCCTTGTTGTTTACTTCTTGCTTCCTGGCCGGCCAATAAGTAGATGTTAGGCTAGTAGCAACAATAAGTAGAAACTAATGTGAAGTTGTTAGTTTGTTGCTAGTTGTTAGCTGGCTTGTTACTTTGTTGTTATGTTGCTGAAACATAACAGTTGACTGCAATTTACGGACGTAAGTTAAGGTCAGTTTGCTGTTAAATACCCTACAAATAAGTGATTTGTCATCACCCACTATTGTCCCTGTCCTCATAATTCTAGGAAAGGTGGAGTTCTTGGATTTATAATACAACTATTAGTTTATGCCTTGCTCTGATATGGCAGCGTTATCTGTGGGGCTGGCAGGCAAGCATGGGGTGCTGTTGTAGCATATCTACAGCAGGTTTTATGTCATTTCGCACAATAAAGATTATATCCTATGTTTTGCACGATAAAGATTATATCCTGTACTTTTGCGTCTTGTAAACAAAAGATTTTCATGTATGCAATGCTGCTGCTGCTTTTAGTCCCTTACGCTGATTTTTATCCATATGTCAAACAGAATGAAACGAGGCAGAGGTCGCCACGGACGTTATTTTGGTAAATGGCGAAGAGTCCCCTCCACCAGATCCCATCAGAGGTACGACGATTTCTGACCACTGCACTCACTGCACTTGCTATAGAGACGAATCAAACTGTCCACAACATATTGAAAATGACAGAGGATTGTAACAGGCAGAGCTTTAGAGTGAAGTGTGTTAAAAGCATGCAATGCCCACACTATGTTTTTAGAATGGTTGAGATATATTCTCATTTTAGTAGCTGGTATGACGAATCACGAGAATCTACCAGCACCTCGACAGACAGCACAGAGGCTGGGTCCAGTGCGTCCTCCAGCACCATGGCTTCCACTGCACCAGGTCAGTACAAAAGTCATGATTCTAATGCAAGGGATTGTTGAGGCCTTTGAGTTGTCAATCACAGTCGGCAGAGGGAGGTGACTGCAAAACTCAAGTAGTATCAGTCTTTTGCAAAACCAAATAGCAGACTGCAGATCCTCAATTTACCTGTATTACTCAGAGCGCACCTGTTCAACTGTACAGCTTTCCCTCCTTTGTTGCAGTCAAAACAATGCGTGTGTCTTATGACAGAGCTACCAGGATTCTATTTTGATCCTGAGAAGAACCGCTACTTCCGCCTGCTGCCAGGGCACAATAACTGCAACCCTTTGACCAATGAAATGCTCCGGGCAAAGGAACATGAACGAAGGAGGTCTGCAATGCTTTTAGAGGATGAACAACCTAGGAAGGTAAACAGCAGAGGATATTGGGTGTTAATGTAAAAAGTCTTGTCTGGTCTAAAGAACTTGAGGCACCATAGCACCGTCACCTAAGTGCTTTTTGTTCTTTGTAACTCTGTACAATCATTTGTGCTTTGAGACTAACATTACAGCACAGTGTAAGAAGAACACTCAATAAGCTTTCGTTAAGAGCTGTGTTTCATGTTTGAATGACAGAAAGCCCCAAGAACAGGACTGAACACATCGCTTCTGTTACAAAACAGACACCTAGGCCTTCTCCCTCCCAGCTCCTATTGCAGGTATGGAAATAATAGATCATGTCCTTCACACCTCAAGCCAAAAAAAACAGTACTATGTTTGCCAGTCACACAACATTTTTAAACCACTGCAGATGTTGGCCTGTTTGTATGTGTGTGTGTGTGTGTGTGTGTGTGTGTGTGTGTGTGTTTGTGTGTGCGCACTCACTTGGCATTAGAGTCAGTTTGGTGTGTTTTCCAGGATGATCCACGAACTGAAGGTAAGCGCGATGAGGCGGCACAAGCTTACGGTTCAGAGTTCAGACACCAACGCTCCCAACACGGACAACTTCCGCCTCATCGTAGTAAGTGTCTCCATCAGCTCTAGTGATGTCCAAAAGGGCAGGCATAGCTACAGCTAAATACTCTTAACCTTTTATGGGATGGGAAGGTGTGTGTGTGTGTGTGTGTGCATGTGTGCGTACACGCTTCAGGATTTACTGTATTCAGCTCAGTAGAGGTTACATGAAAAAATTGCACAAAATATTTAAATAATACTACCCTTGCTCATTTTCTATCACATCCACTTGGAATTGCCTTGTGCTGTCTGCTTTAAAGCTCTCCATCTTAAGTCTCCTTGTCTGTCATCAACTAGGCGGACTCTACCTGTGAGCGGGTCTTCACGGTGAACGACGTATCGCACGGCGGCTGCAAGTACGGCATAATGAACCTCAGTGGCTCTAGCAAGGGCTCCCTGTCTGTGGAGATGTGTGACAACTTGTACTTTACCAACCGCAAGGTGAGGAGGTTTCCAAGCAACTGAAGTCGTGCCACCCCCTACTATTCAGAATTTTGACAGAACTTTTGGGGTAACATGCTATTCAAGTATTGGTCTTGGTGCATTGGTGTTATAGCAAACCACTTACCATTTACCCCATATTATTTGTTTTTGTGACATTTTGCACTAACAATCTGACTGATTGGATGACAGGTGAACTCCATATGCTGGGCCTCAGTTTCCCACCCGGACTCACACGTGCTGTATCCCTTCCTTTGCTAAAGTCAGGCCGGATCCATTATCAGTGACAGTGTTTACATGCATGGAATAATTCCTGTTCCGTCTGGAAATATGACCAAAATTTCAGATTATGTGAGAGTCATGTAAACTTGTTCCAATTGAAATGTTCTGAATAAGGCCACATTCCGAATGTTAAAAACCCAATTAGGACTCCTCTGTATTATTGCTGGAATTAGACCTGTATTAAACCTAGAGGCCATAAAGACTACTAAATCTCTTAGTTCAGTGGAACTGTTTCTTTGTTTTTGCAAAGTGAAAGTGCTGCATGTTCTTGTTGCATTGCTGTCTGTCGCTGGTTTATTGAGAATATTGATTAGCCCATAAATGGGAATATTCAGATTTATCAACATGTAAACCAGAATGTTGACCATATTGCAAATATGCTGTGCCAAATATGCATTGTTGACTCCTCCTGAACTCAGACCTCAGCTTGTGTCTTGTGAGTATATCTGAAACACCAGGCTGTGTGAGCTTACTGCCAGCTTCCCTCTTCTGCAACTCAAGCCCTGGTAAGACTTCACCAACCTTATCCCTGCTTTGATCTGTTTAACTGTGGAAACATTATGTGAGGGTATTATAAGATGTTACTCCTGGTGAAGTCATGGTAGTAATGGTCTAGAATGGTAGTGTATCTACATAATCTTTTGGGGATGCCTCTATCTCAGACCAACCAGGGATGCTGTGCAGCTTCAAGATATCCACTGCCTGGTCATGTGCCTGGTGTCACAACCCTCAGGCTGATAAGACATTCAGCACAGGTGAATACTTTACATTTTTGTAACTTGTACTTGTCTGTGTGTGTGTGTGTGTGAGTGTGAGTGTGAGTGTGTGTGTGTGTGTGTGTGTGAGAGAGAGAGAGAGAGAGAGAGAGAGAGAGAGAGAGACCACATACGTGTGTGTTTACGCTAGAGGGAAAGAAACATTCTGAGCATGCTGTGTTTGGTTCTCCCCAGGTCTGTCACGACATGTGATTGTAACGAATCCCGTGACGGAGAGGAGACAGACATACAGTGTCAGCAGTGACGTACTTGCCCAGCAGTTTGCTCTCAGGGTGAGTGAACATCTTTGACCTGATTGACATGGTAAAGGCAGGAGACACATAGTAAAGTCATAGTAAACAGGTGAAGTTCTACTCCAAAAACTTTGGAGTAGAGCTGGAGTAGAAGTAGAAGTTTGGAGTAGAACTCCAGAAACCTTGATGTGATTTTAGCCCTGTATCCAATGGCTCTGACAAACATCTTAATTTCACCAAATTCCTTCAATCCAATCATGTTTCTGGCATGTCATTCATTTTATTAACTCTGTGACTCTGTAACTCTGAAATGTTATTGGAAATGTTAGCGGTTCTTAGGGTATGTTAATTCACCCGTTTCTCAAAGTAGAGTTGATATAAGGTCTTAATTTAAACAAAGTATTGTGAAGTGCTGCAGCGCTTTTGATTTCTGTGTAAAAGGAAATCCAACATGTTTTAGAGCAACTTAGCTCCACAACCATTCACCATCTGTCTGTCAAATACTCCAAAACACGTGTGAGTCACAGTCTTTAATCCAAAACTCACAGTTGGATTGCTATAGAAATGGCCCCTTAATGACAATCAAATCTCTCCCTAAGATTGCTGTTGGTGAGTGACCCTGATAGCATGTACTGTAGCTAGGTGGGCTGGACTGTTGTCAGAGCTGATAATCTAGTATTATTGTTGTGTAACTTGTGAATAGTTGAATGCTCTGTCCAACTGATTTGTCCTGCTTTCCTGACCAACTTCTACACACAAAAGGATACACAAGCATAGAGAATCTGTTTTGTGTTCACCTGTTAACATGTTATTTCCACTAGCCATCAGAGACATGCACTTCACTTCTATTGGGTGGTAACACACCACAAAATGAAACAATCTTTCATAGCATGACATTACTGACTGTATCACCAACAAACATCACCAGTAAGCCTGTTCTTGCAGACTCTGAGAGATGTTTGTTAGCTAGCGTTTAGTCCAAAAAACTTTTCGCTTTAGTGTTATTCATTTGCTCACGAGTATTTGTTTTTGTTTCCCTGTTTATGTTTCCCTCTTGCACTGTTTTGAGTTTTAGTGTGACTCAGCTAGCTAGATATTTGTGTTTATCTGTTGCGTTGTGGTCAACATACCTCAGGCTCCGGTGCTTTTCAATGGCTGCCGCTCGGGAGAGATCTTCAGCATTGACCTCCGGCAGCGCTCACGCCGTGACCACAGCTGGAAGGCCTCCCGCTTTCAGCAGGGCTCCGCTGTCACCTCAGTCCACCTCCTGCGGGATGAAAACTACCTTCTCGCCTCTGACATGCAGGGCAAGGTCAGACGTGACTAACTTGATAGCCCATGATGACTCTTGTGACATGCCAATTCACCTGTTTTAAAAAGTTTTAAATTAATGAGGAAAATAACTTTGTCATTTTCTTTTAGCACACTGTCTCTTTTTCATATACACACACACACACTAACACATCCTGGGCAATGCACATCCTTATTATGTCTTTGGATACTAATAGATCAAGTTGTGGGACATCCGTATGAGCCGACCAGTCAAGCACTATGAAGGCCACCATAACGAGCATGCCTACCTACCACTACATGTTAATGAAGACGAGGGACTACTTTTGGCAGGTGAGAGACTCCTAAGTTGAAGCAACCTGAACACTAACGGAAAAGATTTTTCCTGATATGTCTGATTGCATGGGCTTCTCAGCATTTTTGTATACAAAACTTTAGATGCATGATTTTATTACATATTACAGGTTTCAGCTTACCTCTAGAAATTCTGTGCTATGACTTTTTGTTTAAAGTTTAAAAAATATTCCTTGCCTCTGTAGTTGGCCAGGACTGCTATACGCGTCTGTGGAGTCTTGGTGATGGGCATCTGTTGAGGACCATTCCCTCTCCACAACCAGCAGGAAAAGAGGGCTTCGACGGCATCCCCAACGTAGTCTTCTCTTCTCAGTTGGGCGGCTGCAAGGGCCTGCCAGGACTTCTCATGGCCGTGAGGCATGACTTGTACTACTACCCATACAGCGACTACCAGGACGCTGTCATCACAGCTGGGGAGGTGGCCACGGCGGAGGCTTGACTGAGGTTACTATAATTCGATGACATTCACAGAGCATGGAGTAACCGGCCAGTGCCAGTCATTGCAAAATTGCTGAAGATGAAGAAAAAGGTTTTCAGACAGGAGGAGATGTGGAATTTATTGTGTGACTTCTGTTTACAGGAAAGGCTTGAAACAACTCTTGAGGCTGGCCATTGAAATTTATATTGTTGAACTTTTTTGCTTAGTGATTAAATTGATGATTCAAGGTTTTTTCTGCTTTGAGTACCATAAGTGCAATTTATATGGCATTTTTTTAATGCCATAAAGTTAAATTCATTTTCAGGTATACATTTTTTCTGTCTGCAAATGTGAGGTCACATGATACTCTCTCTGGTTGGATTGTATCTTGAATATTTTTTTAGGAACGGTGTGCACCTTTTTTTACATATATTTTATGGTATTAAAAAATGTGTGATGAAAAAAATTAACATATAATAAACAGACTGTAAGATCATCTCACAAGTATAAAGAAATATTTACACCTACAGAAACAGTAACACATAAGTCAATGCACTGACTTAATGGGTAGGTGCAATGCATCTACCTAAAAAGCTTCACATACTTTCACAGAGTGCTGTAATCATAGGGATTTGCATACTCTTAGTTGTTCAATAATTTGAACAAATATGTCATCAAACTTCATCCACAAATAATTGAATTGAATTAAAAGTAATCTAGTTAGTAAGTGAGGAATATGAAGTCTGTGAAAAAAACAGCAATACCACAAAGGACCTCCCACCCTAAACAATTCTTCATTTTGGTAGACACACTGCGTTGTTCAGAGTTAGACTTATCGCTGTCCATTTTTATTTATATATATATATATTTTTTTTTAATACAACCACTGGTGGTGCTTTTGTTTTTAATGTCACTGTCACTGATGTGTGGAAGATTTCAAGTAATATAATTATATCTACATAATTACATGTCATACCCCTGAACAGTGCTTCCCAAAGGAGATGTTCATGCCGATGCCCAGCACAACTGATCTAATTGAAAGTGGAGATTAAATCTTTAATGCCAAACGATATGGTGTCAACATAAAAAAAGCTAACACAGTCACTCTTCAGATGTTATGTTTTAATCATATCAGCATACATGGGGCAGAAAACAGGATGGTTTAACGCCTTAGTTCTTTGATAAATTACAGTCCTTAGCTGCCCTTTCCTTGACCTGTGTATTCTTTGCGTACACCTGTAAGGTTGTTTAATGTCAAATGATATGGTGTCAACATAAAAAAGCTATGTAACACAATAAGTCACACTATTCAGATGTTCTTATGTTTTAATCATGTCAGCATACATGGTGCAGAAAACAGGATGGTTTAACGCCTTAGTTCCTCGATAAATTACTGTCCTTAGCTCTCCTTTCCCAAACCTGTATACTCTTTGTGTACACCTGTAAGCTTGTTTTGCAGGCAAACGTAAACTCACTGAGCTTATTGAGAAGATATTACACTGATTATGAGGATGGGTATGACCATGGTGAGTCTGGTGTAGCAAGATTAGCCTGTACAAGCCTTCGAGAAGGAGAAAAGTGGGGGCAGAATCTATTGTCTGTGTGATGTGGCGTAGGCCAGCACGTTGACATCACGCCCAAAACTGTTTTGGAAAGACAGAGATCGGAAGGATTGGATTCGGAAGGATTCTGAGCGGGAAAAATAATTAATGCATAGAAAAAAGCAACAAAAACAAAGGCAGAAAAAGAAACAATACAGACCCCTTAAAAAATTAAACTAAAAAATTAAATAAAATGCATATTAAGAATACATTTCCATTATAAAATGATGTTTGGCAGACCATGGTTGTTTATAACGCATCAATGATCTGTTTATAACAGGCAATTAATCATATCAATACATATAATGGAATATATCTAAAATGCTACATTTAAGAATAAGGAAAACAGGGGAAATGGTGGGGTTAAGGTTGCAATTCAAAACATGGAAGAGGACATAGCAATAGCCCTCATTAAAATGATAAATGGACAAAGAATGGGGTAGTGACCTCTACAATTATTTGTAAAATATTACTATTGGTTTGGTTGGCAAAGATGTACCTGCTCTCAAAGTCTTCTGTGGTACAATCATGCTTTCATTAGTTAACCCCCAATGATATTTCTTTGAGAAGTTAAAGTTGGCTAAAGCTGAGCAGTTCATGTACTGTAAATACAATGCAAATGAAGATAAATACATTCCACAATCTCCCATTATCAAACTATCAATTTTTATTCAGTAGCTGTTTCCCATTGGATGGCTTGGCTCAGCATTAGCCAATGGAAAGTACGATTGCAACCTGGGCCAATGTGCTTACATTTGTGTTTAAAAAGTGATTGGTGGACACATCAAATTAGTGAACTGCAAGAGATTGTCACACGGGCTTCTGTTCAACTTTGTTAGTTTAGAGGCAGATCAAAAAGGCATGTGCAAGTGTCTGCTTGTGCTTCCCCAGAAGACTGAGAGCAGGCCATCATCACCTACCTCTTTCACGTAATAAAGACTGAGCATGGTAAAGCGCAGGGAGGACTGTAATTGGAAGAAGGATGGGCTACGGAGGCAATGCAGTTTCTCTTCATTTGCGACAACCCATGGTACAAGCCACTACTACAGCCCAGCCAAACCCAGCCTAGCAAAGCTAAGCCAGAATCACTCTTTGAGGGGAGTGGTGGGATCGGGGGCACTCAAGGTTGCTCCCAGGCATCAGTGGAGCCCTCTACAGGCAGTTTTCCACTTTCCTCTTCCCCCTCTCCCTCTTCTAACCCCACCCGCTGGGGTATCCTCTCCTGCTAGAGCTCCCCTGGCTTCTGGCTGCAGCCAACGCAGACCCGCACGGGGTGGTCCCAGCCGCGAGAAGGCACAGGCCGACGGTCCTGGGAGCAATCGTCGCACACGCCCTGCCCGCAGGCTCTGCAGTGGTGGATGGAGAGGCGGGCGTTGAACTCTCGCTGGCATTGGTGGCAGCACCGGATGTCTTGGTCGGGCACCCAGTAGGCAGGTCGGGCGGCTTCCTTCACCAAGCCTGAATGACAAGTGGAGAAATGTAGACTTCAGGGTTATGGACTGTGAAATATGTTGTTGGCAGAATACATATACCCCTTGGCCCCTAGGCCTGAGTCCTCAAACATGCATTTGACATTAATGAATTTCTTCACTGTATGGTTCATGTAACTTAAGTCTATGAGGGTACAGGGCTCACACTTATGAAGGACACTGGGATTTGACTCAGAAAAGCAAAATTGTCTGTAAGCATAGACATAATGATGAAAATATGTATTATTCTCCACTGTGTTTTCTTCTCTGTAGAAACTCTAGAGACTAAATAATCTGTTATAACATGCCATCCCTAACAATTTTACTTAACCCTCTAGAAGCCAAGACATTAATACTTGAGAGAAAAATACTATTGATGGATGTTTATATATACTTCAGACTATATTTCAGATAATTCAGATAACTGGGTCATGTAACCCTTATTTCTGAAATAACCTGTATTTCCTGAGCAACTAGTCATTAAAGGAAAAACACAAATTACAATGTAGTTAACAGTGGTTACATGGGTTATTATTTAACTGTTGGGTTATTATTATTGTGTGTGTGTGTTAATGTGTGTATGTGCACACACCAGTGTGCTTGTGTGTACATACATGTGTGTCTTGTGTGTATGTTTATATGCAGGTTTAGGGGGGTGGAAAAATATCTGTGAGGAGTTTACCCATTTTTCTCATCTATTCTTCTGAGTGGAGGCAACCATTTTGAAATGCGTGTCAATTGTGTGATACAAGACTAGGACGCACATTTCAGAACTTTAGGAGATTAAAGAAGATTTTAGAACTAACCCAATTACTTATTATCAACAGTAGCTTTGACAGTGACAAAAAATATTTTTGAGACCCATGGTGGACATATAAATTCATTGTAGCGCCTACATAGTTAAGTGAATGAATCATGATTACAGGTTCACGTCCTCCTCCTATAGTGTCTTACCACCATATAACCACTAGATGGCAGTACACTACCTACAATGCATACTTTTTCTAAACTCACTAACTTTATTAATTCTTCTGTTCTAGTATACATGAACCCATCTTTGCCTTAAGAGTGCTCACAGAGAGTGAAAAAGCAGAGCAAGAGGCACAATCCGTGTTCTAAGTTCCGTGCTCTATTTTCACAAGAGGGAGACCTGCAGACCAGAGTCGAACCCTCATGCGCTGATACAGAAGATCATTGAAAAGTTTATATTGTGACATTATGTGAGACTCCCATTTATGCAGACTGGAACTATTCACGTTTGCTTCCATTGTAATGCATCATGTTGCTCTATCTTGGTCAGTATTCAGTGATCTTTGGCAAACTCACCCAGAGGGATGTCGATTGCGTTAACCACAGCTCCTAGTGTGTTCTGCACTACCTCTCCCACTTTCCTAGGTATCAGAGTGCCCCCCTCCTCTTCCTCTAAAGCAGCATCCAGTAGCTCTGCTTGAACGACCAAAGAAAGCTCTGATGAGGCAAGCACAAACTTACTCACAGTAAACTGCAAAGAACATCTTTTAAAACAACAAATGTTTCAAGAGTACAGGATGAAAACAGTGTTTCAAAATGCTATACTATACAAATAATATACTAGTTATAGAATTGCATTGGGATAGTAATGCCATAACTACTGGTTTAAAAACTGATCATTTCAGGGGTTGTTCCCTACAGATTGGGTGTCTGTAGGGCATTTCAAGCACTACGGATATTACATTTTATAAACAAAATCTCTGGGCAAAAGCAAGCATAGTATTATTCGGATACATTGTATAATTTATCAACAGTTAAATACAGACAATCCTTCAAATTACACATAACCATTTACATCATAAAGAATCAACTCTGTCTCCACATCAAATCTACATAAAAATGTATTACTTCCACAGGGAACCACTATAGCACTCCCAAACTAGCTTTGTTTTAATATGGTAAATTTCACATAGCTACCTTCTGGAATGCCTCGATTCTGAAAGCAGGCGTCACAGACCCGGACTGGAGCGAGTCCCCAGCCTCTCTCTGGGACGGGACGGGACTTGGATGAGCAGGCGTCGCAGAAACCTTGCCCACAGGCACGGCAGTGGTGCTTGGAATCACTGTCATGGAAAACCTCACCGCATTTATGACATTTCTGGAACCAAAACAAACCAAAATTGCACGGCCATCATTATCACACCCACACACTTTCTCTACGGATTTTGTTTTCAAAACTGCGCCATCCCCTTGGAGGTACTGTAGTGCTCTGTGATGGATGGAATTAATGCACCCATTCATTTCAGTGGTTTGAAGTTCGTAGACAGCCACCATCTTGTTTCACTGTTTTGGTAACAAAATCATAAAGCCAATGCCATGTGAGTGTAACTGCAACTTTGAAGGCTGCAAGCAATGCTTAGGGTTGATCAACAAATGCTTCTGCATGACTAGCCCTACGAGAAATAAACTTCTTAAGCACTTAAATTGAGGGATGCTAGCTGGCTGCCTGACCCCTGGTTGTCATACATCACCTTCTGAATGTATGAAGACCCATTTTAGCTTTTGCAAGTAGCCCCACTACTGTTCTGATGCTCCAAAGAGTGATTTGGTGATCATCTGCAGGTGCATCAACAGTCTGCCTTTACTTACCATGATGAGGGAGTTTGGTATCCAGTAGGCCGGGGCAATCTGGTCAGTGAGCCAGGAGGTGACTGCTTTGGTGGGCTTGACGCTGAGCTCAGAGAACGACTGGGATATGAAGCTCACACCATCCAGAAGCCGCTGGGCAGCGTTGTTGTTGTCTTTGAGAAAGCCATCGGACTGGGCAGGAAGAATGCAACAAGAGTGGGAGAGAGTCATTTATCATCATCATTATTTTCTATAGTAAAGCATATGGAAAGAGAACACAGATGCACATTTGCAACTGGCATTTTAAACAGCATCCCCAATTATGCTAAATGCTACACTTGCTAGTTAGTGCACTACATGCAAATTCTTCAATTAAGTCTTCAACTTAATGAGCAATGTAATTACAGTATTAGAGTATTGTGTTTAAAGCCATTAAGATGCATATAAATAAGTATGTGAGGCATAACGTCAGGCGAGGCGGTCATTATTCATAACTCCCAACAGAGTGATGGAAGCTCATCGCCCGCAAAAGGTTTGAATCACTCTGAAGGGAATTATTCCAAGATAATGAATGTTATCCCGCTTATATGGCTACCTATTGAATACATCAATAATATGACAATGATGTATGTTTATAATTACTATCATTGTAATGTTATGATTTATGTAATGTTTCCGCGAAGAAACGGTAGTCTGTTAACTTACAGATAAGTTGATTGGTCATGGCAACGTTCTGTTTCTCTTTACCTAACAGTGGTCTGTTATACTTAGCAACAGTCTGTTATTAAGAAATATCAAACCGTGGCATGTTAGAAGTCCCAATGAAGTGAATGGAGCATTCTTCAGCATTATAAAGAACCGTGTAATAATATTCTTTCTTTGACCCAGGACAGCATTTCTAGGATTCATAACATCCTGTCCGTGCTCATATGATTCTATCAGAGTAAATGGCCTATCGTCTCACCCCTGGCCAGATGTGCTGGATCTCAGTACGGACTACCGTGTCGACAGGGTCTTGGTTACCATACCAGTACTGTCTGCTCCGGTAGATCACTGAGCAGTTTGGGCATTCGATGACGTACCTGCAACATCAGTCTATGCATCAGTATAATGTCACATATGACAGCAACACCACACATCATAGCAACACAAAGTACACATGGTAACCATGGTCGCATGTAGGAGCAGTGCCTGCCATACATATGATGTCACATAACAGTGCTGCCAAGGTAACCATGGTTGCATGGTTCCATGTAGGAGCAGTGCCAGCCTCCTGTCAATATAATGTCACATAACAGTGCTGCCGGGGGAAGTGTACAATCCAAAGGGACAACTCACCCAGACCAAGCATAAATAGCCAGCCCAAACCAGGGAGAGTCAGAGGATGCTGTTGTCTTGGGAACAACAATGACCTCCTTGCCCTTTTCGTAGCATGCCTAAGGGGTAAAGTCCTTTCGTCAGACAAATTCCAGAGCACACAGACATATAAAAATCCAGATTTCTAAGAATTTATATCTACACAGAACTGCTGAAGAATGTATAAAAAAATGTGCACAGATAAGTCATCTGAATCCAGGTCTCCTCTGAATCCTCTATACTAGTCTCAGGGGAAGAACATGGAGGAGAACATGAATGGATTGCTGACTATGCATGTACCCAAGGGCAACGACTGTATGATCAGAGCTGCAGTGGACTGCATTGTCCAACCTCAGGTTGGTCAACACACAGTACTCTTGCACACACAGATGGGTTTTTTTTTTCTTCAATATACCCTTCTGATGGAAAAAACAAAAACAATGTCTCAATGTTTTATTTTGTTCTCAAACTTCCGCTTTCTTTATATAATCCCTCGAAATGGTCTCTACACTGTACCACAACAAATGACTATAAAGGCACTGCAGCACGCTAGACTAAAAATGGCTGGGGTTAGCATAAGGTTCTACACATACAATTTAAAAATATATAGTCAAGTATATATTTCCTTTACTACCTCCTACACTACACTATGTATGCTTTTATTACACTACAACAGATCTGTCAGACTAACAATAACTTCCTTTAAATGCAGGTGGCTATTTTAAATTCAAAATATCAGTGAGGAGATTTAAACAGATAATTGAGATGGTAATCTGTAACAGCTGTGGGTATTGCTTATTATACAGCAGGTTTTCATGGAGCCAGCCTTGTGCCTTCAGTTTGCATTCAGTGCCACACTTTCAACCAGTCATAACTGTCCCCAGGAGACTAAGCAACTGGCTGCCGAGCAGCACTTACCTTGCAGGTGTAGATGCGGTTGTCGTAGTGAGGGGAGTATCGGCAGCGGTGCTTGGCCTCATGTGGCAGGCCCTCCCTCAGGTGGTTCATGCTGTTCTTGCAGCCCGACCTGAGAACATGACAGCAGCACACAGGAAGTCCCATATGTCAGCACCCCATATGGGAGTCTACAGAGCCTCATGAACTGTCAACTGAGACCTTTTTGGCCCATTTCTAGTGGCTCAACTCCAGACCGACCTGAAGAGCCTGGATTCAGTCAAGCTGGCAGATCATATATTTTTGAATGTGAAGTCTGTATAATAGTACGCTACGAAGTATTTAGAGCAGCGAGAAGTAGAGCAGGGAAGGCAGGGAGGGAGGGAGGGAAGGAAACTGACCCACAACTCAGGCATATACTGGAGCAGGTGAAGTACTCATCGGGGAAGAAGGAGTTGCTGGCCAAGTGCTCCTCTGGAATCTCCCCGCTGAAACGCTCACTCAGGGCCTGTGGAGGGCCAAAGTCACTCTTAGCTGATGAGGTCATAATTATACACATGTGGGGAAAGGCTTGACAGGACGGTACAGGCACACCACCAATAAAGCAAACCCTAACTGCTGTTAAACTCAGAAACACAGAGAGAGATGGACAGGAATGCTTTGCACACTAAAAGATTCTACCCACATAACCTCTCGTCTCTCTCTCTCGCTCTTTCTCTCTGTTACAAACACACATATGCAAACTCCAATCTACACGTAAATACATGCATATGTAAACAGATTAAACATACACATAGGCACATACACAGAGAAATTCCCCACACAAATCTGTACAAAGACCCATGAATGCATCACTCACTCACACCCACTCTCTCTCTCTCACACACACACACACACACCTGTAAGGCCTTGTAAATGACACTGGCGGAGCGAGGCGAACGAGTTGTGTTGTTATCCAGCTGCTGCTCCAGGCTCCGCAGCAGGCCACTAAAGTCGGTGGGGGGGTTGTAGGTACGTGTGCCGCGGTACTGGATGGAGCTAAATGCCTCAGGGAACAGACCCAGCTTCCGAAAGCGCTCCTGAAGCAGTCGTTCAGCCGACTCTGACGGCTTGTCTAAACACGGGAGGAGATAAACAACAGCTGGATGTCAGCACACCAGAGATTTACTACTCTTTCAAAGCTGCAGAGAAATTTTGTGCGTCTACAATTGCATGCTAAAATGTTAGCATCTAAATAGTTGTTGAAACGATAGCTATTGTGGCATGTTCACATTCTGAATTACAAGCCTCAATTCATGTCATATCATGTTTCAATATAATGTTACAGCAAGCAATCACATGATCTTATTCGTTTGCATTTTGAAAAATCTTGTTTCAGCATGTGCTTCCCTGGACAATAGACGTCTGCTCCTGGACTGCTTAATTCACCTGAGCCCAGAAGCTTGGTGTGGACAGTTTCATGGAAGATGATGACCGTGGGGCCCAGTGTGGATAGAGGGACATCAAGTCCACAGCGTGCAGTGGTGGCCTTCAGCTCCTTTGTGAAGTGCTTCAGATAAGCATCTGAGGCGT
Source organism: Tenualosa ilisha (assembly GCA_015244755.2). Lineage (NCBI taxonomy): Eukaryota > Metazoa > Chordata > Actinopteri > Clupeiformes > Clupeidae > Tenualosa > Tenualosa ilisha. The sequence goes on along the minus strand of PYXC01001398.1, from coordinate 1,392,597 downwards.
CGCCCAGGAACTTGAAGAGGTCGTCATGCAGCCGGTCAGCATGCGTCCGGTAGATGACCAAGTCCGACACAGCCAGAACCTTCAGGAGCAGCCGCGTGCGCTGGCCTTGATTGGCCCCGGCACCCAGGAGGCCTTCTGTATCCACAACGACCACCTTGTGGATGGGGTCCAGAGCAGCCCAGACCCCCACCGTGCAGGACTCCTGGGTGGGGGATGTCTTGAAGACCTCCCGGCCAAGAAAGAAGGTGTGGTTGAGGGTGTGGGACTTGCCCTCCCCCGTGTTGCCAAAGATAGACACGACTTTGAGGAGGTCTTCTGGTCCACAACCCAACCTCCTCACAAAGTCTTCCTCATCCTGTACCTTGAAACAGAACACAAGACTCAGTGAATGACAATGACAAACAACATTCACTTCAGAATAGAACATTGTTTTATTCTTCTATCAGCTGCTGTGAACCATTACATTTTTGCTGTTTATTTTTATACAAGTCAACTGTGGACCTTCACACACAGCCTTGCTCTTTTGACCCCCCCTAAACATTCACACAGCACACTGACACACACACACACACACAGCCCTGCTCATTTGACCCTCCTAAACATTCACACAGCAAACTGCCCCCCATCCCCCCTCTGCAAACAACGGTAAGCCCTCCCCCATGGACACAGCACACTGCCCCCCCCCACTCCTGCCATCACCAGCTCTGCCCATCTTTAGAAAGCCCCCTCCCACAACATCTCGATGCTGCCCTTAGCCACCCCCCCCCTTCCTCTACAGCACTTATGCACTTTATCCCTCCCCTTCCCCATCCCAGCTCTTCACCAGACACCCACTCAACCACACCCCCCCTCAACCTTTACCCAACCACAACAGCATTTTATGAACCCCCACACCCCCAAATTATGCACAATATAGGCTGACAGACACAGTTTCACTGAATTTCTTACACTCAGTAACTATATGCATTTGACAATACAATTTCCTTGTATACTCGTACCTGCATATCTTCTTTTTCATCCACAAGTAGGAAGCTACAGACTCTCTCAAGTTTGGCTTTAAGCGCTTCCAGTTCTCCATCACCTCCTGCGGGGTTCTCTGGTTGTTTGACGGGAGGATAGGGAGTGAGTGGATGTTTCCGTTTGTTGACACCGCTGTGGGTGCGCTTCTGACAATCCAGGCACAAGTTTATTTTGCAGCCCTGACAACGTACCACCGCCCGTAGTCGGCCACCATTGACTGGTGATCCATTCTCCCCTTTGCAGGAATCGCAGAAGGGCACATGACCAGGCGAAATCCGAACTCGGTCGTGATTCCTCATACGTTCTTGCCGATGGAGTTCCAGCTCACAACGCACACATTGCAGGCTACCACATTCGTCACACTCATAAGAGGCCTCATCTGACCCGCCACAGGCATAGCTTTCCTGGCAGACTAGCATGGCGTTCATGGCTTTATCTTGTCCACTCATCACTGTTCTGTAGCTTAGGAGCTGAGACGGTTATATTATGAATTTATTAACCCTCTAACACTATGATCTCTTACACCCACTCTAGAATAGGCTATGCAATTTCCAACTGCACTGTGGTATTAAGACAATGGTAGGCCAATAAATAAAGTCGAAATTGGATTTTTAACACAAACATGCCTTGGTCATATTATCTATTAAAGAAGACGCAAACTCACCCGACACTTATATGGCACTGCCAATGCAGGTAACCCAAAATTGGATTGACAGCAAACTAGGTAACTTAGTGACATAACAAGGGACACCTAACTTCTGCTGTCAGCTTTTAAGTCTATGCACGGCATAAAATAAAAATAAATCACGATATGCAACGGTTACACAGCAAATGTTTCATATTTTCTTTTAAGGCTTTACAGTTAATCGTACAATTAAAAATTCAATATGAACTATAAATAGATTTAATGTGGAACTTGGCCAGCGTTATACTCTCATGCAGTTTTGACCAGTAGAATTATCGCAGCGATCTTAAGGTGAACATGTCCGAGCATGCAGCGTCACGCGAGCAACACACGGAGCTTACAAAGCTTTTCTGTTGCCGTAAAATGGTAACCGCCTTATGAGAATCACAATTTCCCAACTTCGCTAACAAGCTAGCATTGTGTATATACACTATTGTTCGGACAGCTAGCTGGTTTAGCCTTTAGTAATAAGCTAACAACAGGGTGAAATAAACAAGGTTACGGACAACATGTAAAACATCAAAACAATGCGTCATCTCAACAACGCAGTGCAGTTAAATTTGATCACACCTCAAACCATCGTAATCACCATACACCCAAGACGTTTCCCGACATACACAAAGCGATATTTGTTCTCTAAAGGCTGTGACCTAGCTAGCAAAATAGCCGAATTTCAAACCAGGCAACTCGCTCAGCTAGCCGCATAGCGATATCTGTATTCACCGTCCAACTGCACAGCCGTGTCTTGATACCAAGTCTCCCTGCAAGAACATAAATTTTACACGCTGTGCCGGCTGGTAGCTAGTCATAATTTCCAACCAGCTTTTTATATACAATAATTCCCCCCCGGTAGAATTTAGTGGATGTTGTTACCAGGTCAGATCAGCTGATCGGCTTGTTTTCAACATGGGTTCAAAGGTGAATGCGCGATGCGCGATGGCTGTTGGGAAATGAGTGCATACGTATTCAAAACAAGTGTCTCTTGATCAGTGATCAGTACAAACATTTTTTATACATGTGTTTTTACTCCTTCCTTTGTTTTAAGCGTCATGCCCAACATTCAATAGTTTCTACTCTCATCGAGCAAAATAAATAGTTAGACTAACTTTTCGAATTACATTTTAATCGGTATCATCAGTAAGATACAAGCGTATATGCACTGATCTGATATACTACAGTTTCTCTACAGTATAAACAAAATAAACAATATACTATCCGATCACAGGCTAAACTTTGTATAACTTTCTTTGCGCAACTACCATGTGCACGAGTGCAGAGGGCGAGGGCGCTACATCGGATATGACGTGAGGAGACGTACCTTTGCTTCCTGTTAGCAAGCTAGCACAGGGAAGGATCCAAGACCTGCTGAGGCGGGTAATATTCACATTTATCCGGTTTCTTTTTTCAGTTATTAGCCACCCAAAGTTGTTTCACATAGGTTATGTATGCATGTATGTAACATCTATTTTGAAGGCAGGTATAAAAGTTGAAATAAATAGATCGATAACTGGACCGGCTTTATGTGAACACAAAGGCCTAACGTTTCGCTCGCTTTGGTAAAGCATGTACCCTTCGTGGGGAAATTATGGAGGTGGACATCCGCCTCCCACTAATCAACTTGATGCGAGGTCTGCATCAGTACGGGCCCCGCCACCGACTGGAGGGCCGTTTGGTGGATATGGTGCAGCACCAGCATCGAATTTTTCCAGTTTACGGGAGCAACATTTACAACAGATGCAACAACTGCAACAGCTCCATCAGAAACAACTGCAGTCGGTGCTTCATTACGGGGGCGGTTATGGAGGAGGCCAGGGAGTCTGGCAAGGACAAGGAGCTCCTCCAGGTTACCCTCCGCCCGGTCCAGACCCAACCACGAACTATCAGCCAGAACCACCGAGGGGTCCACCTGGGTCTGCGCCTCCACAGCCGCCACAGCCTCAAGAAGAGGCACCACCAAAGCCACCTGAGCCTATACCACCGACAACACAACAAAACTATTCTGCTTCCGTGAGCCACACGTCAAATAATGAAAACAGTACTCCCAAAGACTCATCAGAGACCACTTTTCTACAGGCGGGAGAGAATCCCGACGTAACGTCGATGACCGTCCAGGTAACGTTGTAGAGTGTGGAATTGTGATTGTATCTCAATATGTTCTCTCTTCTACCGAGCCCCTTGGTTACAGTGCAAATTGGTTTTTATTTAAAACGTACTGACCTATTTTGCTTTGGCTGTTAATGTCCTTGTTTCCTGATGTCATAACTTAAAGGAAACAATTTGAGGTGGTGGAGGTGGTGGAGACCATACATTTCATCCTCTCTGAGTGGAAAACCCCCAATCAGAACTAAACGTGTACACAATGTGGTGTTATGGCACGGATAAAAATAGAAATTCAGACATCTGAAAATTAATGTCTTTAACATGATTACTCCTAGTGTGCTGTTCCAAGCATCTGAATTGAGTCTCTTAAAGTTTTAAGAAGGCCTATGTAGTTGTCACTGTTTAATCAGTACTCTAATTATATAGATAAAAATCCATGCAACCATATAATCTTTCATCCATCCAATTAATTAAGCATTGTGTTCCAATTTCCTACATTCATAAACATCTGTCCCTCCAATCACAGGTGATTACTCTCGCTTACCACATCCCATAATGGCATAATCTTTTTCTTTCCCTGGTAACCACTAGGATCAGCAGCAGTACTGGTACAAGCAACACCTCCAGAATCTGCAGAAGCCTAAGAATCAGAAGGCAAAACAGGGTCAAGGCCAGAGTCAACTTGTTGATAAGAATCAAAAGCCTGGCGAGGCACCACCTCCCCCTATTGAACCTCCTAAGAATACGCCACCTCCACCTCCTCCCAAAGAGGAGCCACCTCCACCACCTCCCCCCGAAGAGCCTAAGGTAGGAAGGCTACAATATGAGGGAGCCTGAAAAAAAATTGCAGACATGTAGTGGAAATCGAGTAGAACCAAGAATCCAATGCTTCAAATTCACTACATTTGCATCCCTCTAACATTATTAATTCTTCTTATCAGTGCTGGCTGGCCTGGTTCTCACATATACTGATCTGCTATGCATCTCAGTCTGGCCAATTTTATGTCATCTCCAACTTCCACGAGGCATAGATAATTTGCCTCTGCAGACACTGGATATGGCTACAACCAGTCAGACCAATGATTGCAGAGAAAAGAGAGTGGGATGCTTCACAGTTTGAAGCAAAACACATGTTAAGCCAGCCTCTGCCATGTTTGGGTACTACATGGTTTTCCTCATTCTAATAAGATGCTATTGTCATCTGATGTAGATGTAGAATTCCCTTCACAGGCTTGTAAGCTTTAGTCACGATTGTGTGTCTGTATGTTGCATGTCATTTACTGCCAAAGTACAGTCATCATTATGTTCTCTCGTCTGCATTTTCAGTAAAGTTGCATCACAGTCTGCCACCACAGGAAAAGACTGATAGCTGTGCCAAGTGTAAGCTGTCTGGAACACTTTTTCATTCACCATATGCACCTTTTGAATTCTCTCCTAGACTGAAATTATCAGTTCAGGGGACCCGTTTGAGGCAGCTCGTCTGCAGCAGTTGCAGGCGGCGGCAGCCCAGTGGCAGCAGGCACAGCAACAGAGGGCTGCTCACCAGTACCAGGCACTGATGCATGAGCATGCCCAGCTGCAGCAGATCCTACAGCAATATCAACAGTTCATCCAGCAGCCTGCACATCTCCAGGTATGTGGGACCTCTTCCATCATGGTTGGAGGACGATGTGTTGGTGTTGTGGTGAAGTGTTGCTCTTGATTTGACTTGATTGAATTCAAAACCAAAATAATATCAAGCACATCAGTCAAGATGGGGTACAATAAATAGTGATTAATCTTCAGTGAATTCCTGCACATTGGATTGCAGTGCACTTACTGTTTACTTACTACTGTTTACTTACTTACTGTTTTCCACTATGTACCATGAGGTCAATAAGTATTTGATCACCCTGTGATTTTGCAAGTTCATGGAAAACATGGGGGGGGGTCCAAAATTTTCATCGTAGGTGCATTTCCACTGTCAGAGACGGAATCAAAAAAAAAAATTCTGAAATCACATTGTACGATTTTTTTAAACAATTTATTTGTATATTACTGTGTCAAATAAGTATTTGATCACTTGCTTATCAGACAGATTTCTGACCAGCAAGACCTGCTGTTCTGCTTTTAAATAGTCCAACTCCACTCTGCTCATGATTCTAAATTAGTAGCACCTGTTTGAGATCGTTAGCTTTCATAAAGGCACCTGTGCACCCCACAATCGGTCAAAAGTCTAACTACCAACATGGGCAAAACCAAAGAGCTGTCAAAAGACACAAGAGACAAAATTGTAGACCTTCACAAAGCTGGAAAGGGCTACGGGGCAATTGCCAAGCAGCTTGGTGAGAAAAGAACAACTGTTGGAGCAATTGTCAGAAAATGGAAGAGGCTAATGATGACTGTCAGTGTCCCTCGGACTGGGGCCCCACGCAAGATCTCACCTCGTGGGGTAGCAATGATGCTAAGGAAGGTGAAGAATCAGCCCAGGACTACACGGGAGGAGCTGGTCAATGACCTAAAGAGAGCTGGGACCACCGTTTCCAAGGCTATTATCAGTAATACACTGAAACGTCATGGTTTAAAATCATGCAGCGCACGGAAGGTTCCCCTGCTGAAGTCAGCCCATGTCAAGGCCCATCTGAAGTTTGCCAATGACCATCTGGATGATCCAGAGGAGTCATGGGAGAAAGTCTTGTGGTCAGATGAGACCAAGATAGAACTTTTGGTCTTAACTCCATTCGTCATGTTTGGAGAAGGATGAAGGAGGAGCATCATCCCAAGAACACCATACCTACAGTGAAGCATGGGGGTGGAAGCATCATGCTCTGGGGGTGTTTTTCTGCACAGGGGACAGGACGACTGCACTGTATTAAGGAGAGGATGAACGGGGCCCTGTATTGTGAGATATTGGGCAAAAACCTCCTTACCTCAGTCAGAGCGTTGAAGATGGGTCGTGGTTGGGTCTTCCAACCAGACAACGACCCAAAGCACACAGCCAGGAAAACCAAGGAGTGGCTCCGTAAGAAGCATATCAAGGTTCTGGAGTGGCCTAGCCAGTCTCCAGACCTAAATCCAATAGAAAATCTTTGGAGGGAGCTGAAACTCTGTGTTGCTCAGCGACAGCCCCGAACCCTAACAGATCTAGAGAAGATCTGTATGGAGGAGTGGGCCAAAATCCCTGCTGCAGTGTGTACAAACCTAGTGAAGAACTACAGGAAGCGTTTGACCTCTGTAATTGTTAACAAAGGCTTCTGTACCAAATATTAAATTTGTTTAACTGAAGTGATCAAATACTTATTTGACACAGTAATATACAAATAAATTCTTTAAATTTATTTAATTAATTCTTTAAAATTGTTCAATTTGATTTCTGAATTTTTTCTTTAAATTCTGTCTCTCACAGTGGAAATGCAATGAAAATTTTAGACCCCTCCATGTTTTCTAAGTGGGAGAACTTGCGAAATCACAGGGTGATCAAATACTTATTGACGTCACTGTAGAACACATTTTAATATTTTACTGGGCTCTGTGTAGGCAAACATGAAAAAAATATGTAAATTATTTGAGTTTGTTGCCATTGGGTACACTGTATTTTTGTGCCATATACAATCTCATCTTAAAAGGCATTCTCTGATTAGGAGGCTTACAGTGCAAATTATGATTAAAGTTAGTGGCCCAAGCATGAATGTAACATTAGTTTTTTTTTTTTTGGAAAGTATTGATCACACTCAATCATTACAAACATAATATAAACACTCAACTATGAATGACACATTTTGACAATAATGGACAAAAGGAAAAAAATAAATGGTTTTCAGAAATTTTTTGCTTTCATGTTGATATGAGAAATGAGCTTCACGTTTCCCTCCAATCCTCGTTTCAGACCATGCCACTGGATATGCAGCTGAAACACTATGAGATGCAGCAGCAACAGTTTACTCCAGTGTACCAAGACTGGGATCGGCACTTTAAACTGTGGTATGAGCAGTTCCAGTCCTACCCGCACAAAGACCAACTCCAGGACTACGAGGCCCAGTGGAAACAGTGGCAGGAGCAGATGAACTCCACCGCCACACATTTGCAGGAGAGGGTCACTACACTTAGAGCCATGCAGCAACAGTACGGCCCACCACCTGGCTATGGTGACGGCCCCCCGCCTGGATATGGTGGCATGATGGGTCAGTATGGGCAGAGCATGCCTGCAATGCCAGATGCCCAGATGCATCACCCACCCATGCCCCCACATGCAGGTATGGAGCATTCACCGTCTGTAGGGCATTCTCCTGCTGGCCCCCCTCCTGCTGGCCCCCCTCCTGCTGTCCCCCCCCCTGCCGGACCACCCCCTGCCGGACCACCTCCTGCCGGACCACCCCCTACAGGACCACCCCCTACAGGACCTTCTGCAGGGCAGCCTCCCCCTGCAACTACAAGTCAAGGGGGTGTGTCTGCAGCAACCACCACGTCCACACCTACATCTGAGACGCACCAGACAACGGGTGCAGGGAATGTGTCGGATCCGTATGGTAGCAATAACGTAGGACCTCCACATCCTGGAATGAGACCTGGGCCTCACGGCCCAAGAGGCCCAAGGTAATGTATCAACATAGTTTAGACAGACATGTATGGCACATCTCAGGACGATCGCAGAGGAATTTAGAGAAATTCAGTGGGTGGGGGGATTTTTGTTCCATAGCTGTCACACACTTATAAAAATGGCATATTATTAGTACGAGTTCTTAAAATAATGTAATATATAGAGTGTTCAAGGTAAAGCACAAAATAAAGTTAATAACGTGTTTATAAAAAACACGTTATTAACTTTACTTTAAAAAAAAAAGATATACATGGGGTACAGGTGTCTGAACTGAACAGTCCCTGTACCAACATTTTCAAATGGTCCTTAGATGTGCATGTCTGGCTTAGTAAGTATAGTAGTCGTATAGTAGTAGTCGTATAGTAACAGTAATAGTAGTGAGTATAGTCTGCATAGTAAGTAATTTATATTTATTTATTTTAAGTAATTTATAAGTAATTTATTTATAAGTAATAAATATGTGTGGTATTGTTGCAGGTTTGATGGTCCAAGGTTTGATCAGTCACAACAACGTTTTAATGCACCACCCAGATTTGATTCGAGACAAAGATTCAATGCTCCTCCCCGAGGGCCCCTGGGGAGATTTGAGACACCAATGAGGCATGATGGCCCTGGTTTTGAACGACCCCCTGGCCCAATCCCTAATCCCCCCTTGAGGTTTGAAAGGCCTCCTGGCCCATCACAGAATGCACCAAATAGATTTGAACGACCGCCACAGCATCCACAGAACCGCTTTGAAAGACCTCCAGGTCCAGCACTAAGACCACCCGGTCCTGGACAGCATTCACCCTCTCGTTTTGAAAGACCCCCTGGTCCAGGACAGGGTCCAATGTCTCGTTTTGAAAGACCCCCTGGTCCGGGACAGGGTCCAGTGTCTCATTTTGAAAGACCCCCAGGTCCAGGACAGGGTCCAATGTCTCGTTTCGAAAGACCACCTGGTCTGGGACAGGGTCCAATGTCTCGTTTCGAAAGACCACCTGGTCTGGGACAGGGTCCAATGTCTCATTTTGAAAGACCACTTGGACCTCCACCTCAACAAGCTGGTGTTGGTCCCCTCGGGAAACCCAATTCTGCTGCTCAAACTAAAGGGGAACAAGCTGAAACTACTAAATCACAGCTCCCACCAGCTGGGTCCAAAGAGACGACAGCTGAAGATAAAAGTGCAAAGGATAAAAGCTTAGTCGCCGACAATTTGACTGATGACATTGTTGATTCTGGGAATGGTTTCTTTGTCCAGAGTGATCCAATTCCTCAGACGTCACAAAAGGATTCTCAAGAGAAGACAGAAAACCAAGTCCCTGGAGCCACAGACAAGGATAAAGAAGCTGATGCCTCTAAAACTGCAGTGTCGGCACCTTCTGCTGTTACACTTAAACAAACTCCCACACCTCCCGGTCAGACAACAGGTCCAGCCAAAGGTAATGTCAACAGTGGACCCCCTCCAAGACCCAAGCCTCATGAGGTGCCTCGTCCACCTCCTCCAGGTCCTCCCCATGGCGATAATCAGATTGGTCATCAACCCATGGGACGCGGTCAACACCCTCCAGGCCCTCCATATGGCGATCACACGATGGGCCCTCCTCCACACTTGGCTCGTGGGAGAGGCAGAGGCCAAATGCCAATGCCTATGCGTGGGAGGGGACAGGGGGGCCGTGGCCGAGGGATGCCCGGTGGGCCAATGGGCCCACCACATGGGTACGATCCCAACCTCCAACCCCCAGAAGAAGAGGAGCATGCTGGGTATGAATACGAAGCTCCACACGAGCATGTGGGTCACCCGGGTGAAGGAGAGGAGGACTATGGGTGGGAGGATCCCTCGGCAAGAGGGCCACCACACCACGAGCAGGAGATTTGGATGCCGGAGGAGCATCACTTTGGGGAGGAATATTATGAAGAGACTGAGGGCCAGGAGGAGGCCGTGGAGGAAGGGGCCGAACATTGGGGGGAGGACACGGCAGAACCGGAAGCAGAACCAGAATACTGGGAACAAGAACAAGAACCATACTGGAATGTCCGAAGGCCCCCCATGCGTGGGCGACCTCCATTCCCCCACGGCATGCGTGGCCGACCCCCTCCGCCTCGGGGGTTTATGCATCAGGGTCCGAGGCGACTACCTCCTCCTCACATGGAGGGCATGGAGCACAATCCATATGGCCCTCCTCAGGGTTTCAGAGGACCACCTCCTCCCAGGGGTCCTATGGGCCCTCCAATGCTCCGAGGTCCCCCGCCACGGGGTCATCCTGCTCGGGGCATGATGAAGCCGCGGCCCCCTCCACCACGAGAGATGATGGAGAGAGAGCTGCACGGACCGCCGCCTTACCGCGACCCCATGGAGCATGATACAGACTGGCCTCCTCCACCCCATGGCAGAGAGCCCAGACGCCAACCTCCACCGCTCCCACATGCCATGATGGAGCGAGACATGAGGAGACCACCACCACCTTACGGTCCAGGGCCTCCCAGGAGGCATCCGCCGTTCCCGCACGAAGACCCAGAAGGGGTATACGAAGAGCCATACGAGGAGGAGTATCCGCCACCTGATGATGGATACAGAAGGCCACCGCCACCACCACCACACGAGTTTATCACTCGAGACTACGACCACGGTCAAGAGGATTACTATCCTCAACCACCACCGCCAGAGGAATGGGAGATGGAGCGCAGCGGCAGAGACTATCCACCTTACCCACCTCACCCATCTCACCCACCTCACCCACCTCATGGCCCATCTGAGCACATGCGAGATGACCGTTGGCCTGAGGGCAGAGAGAGGCCATATCCTCCTTACGAGGACGAGCGTGGCAGAACTGATTATGAGGGGTCTGGTTATCCGAGTGAGCTGCCATATGGTGGCAGAGAGCCACCGTACCGTGGTCACCCAGACTGGGAGAAACCCTTACCAGAGAGAACATACCCTCGAGTGGAGCCGAGGAGGCCATCGTTCGAGACTGGAGCTGAACCTGGCATGGATATCCCTCCGCCCCCTCCCCCAGCTGGGTCTGAGGCGTCTCTTGAGCAGTCGTCTCCAGGGGCTGCAAAGGGAGTCCTGGCACTCTCCCAAAGACAACACGAGATCATCCTGAAGGCTGCACAGGAGCTGAAATTGATCAGGTAACTCAGGCAATTCCTCTAGATTAGTTTGTAAACCCAATGCCTGCTTTAAGCCGTGAACTCTGAAAGACTTGGTATGAATCAACTCCATAATTGGCAGAATCATGTCCGTTAAGTCTTTGAGGGTTCAGCCCATGGCTTAGAGCAGGGGTGTCAAACTCATGGCCCATGGGCAGGATCCGGCCCTTCACATAATTTCATGCTGCCCTATTCAAAAAGCTTGAAAAGAATTGTAATTATGTGGCCTGTTGACAATAGTTGTAGCTATACACAAAGTAGTTATTGCATTTCCACAATGCAATACTGGCAACTCCGCATGCTATTTAGCTCAACCATGCTGCATCATGGAAATGCTGATTGTCAGAGAAAGACAAAATTAATTGATGAGAACATCAGAACACTGATGCATTAGAATTGTGCTGGTGACAGTCAAAAACACAGGGAAACATGCATTGTTTTTTACTCGACGGTTTGTTGTGACAGTTCGCTGGTGATTGACACCCCTGGCTAAGAGTCTGGGTGAGGTCATGAGGATTTGGCTGTCAAACATAATAACGCAATAAAAGGGCTGAAACGGCATAGAACAACAGGCAGCGCCCTTTCAGCTGTAGTTGCGGTTTTATTAATAAAGCAAACAACAGACAAACATATTGAGATCTGAAACTGTATGTCATTATGTTATAATATGTTAATTATACGTAATGTGTGTTATAATGGTGTCACTAAGAGTACACAAACCATGCAAGATGTCGTCCACAACAGCCAACAATTAGGTGACTTTCTAACATAACTTTTTTCCTGCCCCTCAGTTGCACCCGCAACTAGTAATGTTGGTTAATGGGAAGTCTTTGTATAGAGGCATTGTGCTAATCTGCTCATAACGATAACAAACTGGTCTACAGAGAGCTCCAAGAGGGAAAAGGTGAGACGGCCTCGTCAGGCACAGAGGTGAAGCCTGAATTACCACCTGGTCTCCTTGGACTAGAAATCCCTCCTGAAGTCAAGTCTGCCCTCCAGGTATAGCAAAAACTTGGCCAATTATGTCTAAATATCATATCTTTGTGTGGGTAGAATTAGAAATTATAATATTAATAATATATAATAATATAATATTTAGAAGTTAGTCGTAAAATAGAATAATTAGTGAATTAGAAGAAATGTTTAATGCTGGATATGCAGGATGATAAATGTGATGGATAAGTCTTGAAATTGAACTACATTTGTATTTTATTCCGTTTGTATTCTGTATTCTCTCTTCTCTCTTCTCTGTGGATTAGTCCACAAGTCTCTTGTCTGAGTCTGGGCAGGCTGCTGGAGCACCTCCACCATCATGGGATTCTGGATATGCTGTCCCACAGCAGCCCCCACCATCAAAGCCCATCATTGCTAAGACTGTGGATTATGGACATGGCCATGGTAAGCAAAGTCCCGTAATGAAATATTACTGTGAAGTTTTTAATGAGCTGTCTGCAGTAAAGTTGAACTAAGCAGAGCATTTTTTGCATTTTTTATCACCTTTTAATAGAGGTAAAATCAAATTATGTTGTTTGCCTGGAGATCATCTGATATTGATTTACTTTTGTGCCAACTTAAATGTGTCCTTTTTTGTTTGTTTCAGAAACTGGTGCAACTGTGGAGCGCATGTCTTATGGTGAAAGGATTATCCTGAGGCCAGAACCTTTGTCTGAAAGGACATACGAAAAGGGTAGGCCATTTCCCAGTCGCAGCAAAAATCTTCTTTGTGCTATATGTAATGTAGTAAGCACTCAGAAGTGGTGATATTAAATGATAATAGTGACTGATGTGAAATATGTATAACAAAGGTAAATCCACACGTGTGGCTTTTTACTAAAGAGACAGAAATGTGTCTCTTCCTAGAACCGCGAGATCCCTATGGCCCAAGAGATCCATATTACGACAGGCGGAATGACCCTTACATGGAACGGCGAGAATGGAGCCGAGAACGAGAGAGGGACCCCTACAGGGAGAGACCCATCATAGACCACGAGAGGGAGCGGTTTGAACGGGACCGCTACCTCAGAGATGACCGGTAAGTGTATTTGTGTTGGTGTGTGTGTGTGTTTGCTTTTCATGCACATTTTTTGTGAGGCTGCCTACAGTTACTGTAACCCTGGGCAACAGTAGCTTATAGTCTGCGTTGTTCCATCACCTGACCTGTTTGTGTGTTTTACTTTTGTTGTAGGCCACCGCCAGGGCCCCCAGGTCGTCCTGGCTACAGAGATCGGGAGCGTGAACCAAGAGAGAGAGAGGGGCGCGGCAGCAGGGACAGAGATCCTTACGGACGGCCACCTTATGACAGGCCGCCATATGAGAGAGGCCCTGAGCGATTCGACCATGGTCCACCAGGCCCTCCTGGTTATGGAAGTAAGCACAGACAGCACTGAGTTATTGAAGTTTTATTTATTGATCGAATCATTGATTGATTATAATGAAAGGGCTATTTATGACATTACTTTAGTAACTAACTACATTTTGCTGGCTGAACATAAAAACTTACTGGCGTACATTTCATTCAGCAGTCTATGCCACGTTCTTATTTGTTCTACTTAGCAGATGATTTTGATAAAAGGCAATATAAACACTACTTTGCTAATCAGAAACAACAAGTGACATGTCAAAAAAGCATAGATGAGGTACACTGCTCAGCAATAAGAACAATAGCTTCCATAATATAGCACTTGCTTATTTATTACAAACATAAGACAACGCTTAGAGTGGAGAATGGATTTAAATATTTTCACATTAATCCTCCGTGTCTTATAAGCGTAGTGTATTCACATAAGTATATTCACATATGTTCTTTGCATGGCCCAAGAGATATTCAAACAGTGTGTGATGTAGCTATGACTGTAATACTAATATGATTTATTGTCAGATGATCGAAGGAGCTATCCTGATGAGAGACCGCCTGGGCCGCCACCTTCCATGGCCCCTGCTCCAGGCCCTCCACCACGAGCTGAGAAGAAACCGGAAAGTAAGAACGTGGACGACCTCCTCAAGCCACCGGGCCGATCAAACCGTCCAGACAGGGTGACTGCCTATTGAAAGTTTATACATGCACATACGTGTCGGGGCACACCCAAACTGGAAAGCCAGGAGTCAGGAATTGTTTGTGGTTGCTGTGTGTCTCACATCCTGGTCTTTGCCTCTACAGATTGTCATTATAATGCGTGGCCTTTCAGGAAGTGGTAAAAGTCATGTAGCAAAACTGGTGCGGGTGAGTGCCTATTCTTTGAATTTGTCATCAGTTTGTGCCATAAGAAATGTGATCACCCTGAGATGATATGATTAATGCAACAAGTGACCACATAATGCATGACACTGTCCACACAACACTGTTTGTTTAGAAAACAATGATGTAGTTGGGTAATAAATTACTGGTCAAAACTTAAAATTGTGTCGTTTGTTAAAGCTTATATGTGTTGTTAATTTTTTGTAGGATAAGGAAGTTGAGTGTGGTGGAGCACCTCCCCGTATTTTCAGTATAGATGACTACTTTATGACTGAGGTGGAGAAAGTTGAGAAGGACCTAGAGAGTGGCAAAAACATCAAGAAGAAGGTTTGTCATCTGACCCTCTGGCCATTTTCTTGGTGAATGTGCCAGTTTGATACCATGCAAATACCATGATTGTAGTGTGTCTTTGTGAAAGCGGAGTTTGAGGTCCTGTGATGTTTGTTGTGTTTCCATCAGGTGCTGGAATATGAATATGAACCAGAGATGGAGGACTCTTATCGTAGCGGCATGCTGAAGACTTTCAAGAAAACACTTGACGATGGGTTTTTCCCTTTCATTATCATCGATGCCATTAATGATAAAGTCAAATACTTTGATCAGTTCTGGAGCGCAGCCAAGACCAAAGGTTTTGAGGTGAGTTGTCCTCATCTGTATGTAAAAGAAAGGCCTGACATAAATCGGCATATATCCCTCTTGCTCGAACTCAGAAGGAGGAACGAGAAAATGTGATAAGAGGACAGAATAGCAAAATGGCAGCTAATGCTAACTAATGAGGACAAGGAAGCACTTCCAGTTTTCTGTGCCCCTTTGAGTTACTGTTAGCTGACTGTTAGAACTTTCCTGTTCCTTTTTCTACCAACAGCACTTGGTAAGATCAAGCAACAGAGATATAGGGTTGATTTATGCCAGACATTTCCTTTAAACCAGCCACACATCAGTGTCAGCATGAATACACAGAACTATTTTCTCTCAGCTGTTTTTCCCTTCTGAAAAAAGAAAAGAATGAATCATAATAAACATCATAATAAAATAAAGTTTGCTGGTAACATAATGTGCTTCTGTTGATGGATTACATTTATAAGGTGACATTTGGTACTCCTAGTGTTAATCACTTTGGTTGTTTTGTTTGTTTTGTTTGTTTTTTTGTAGGTGTATGTGGCTGAGATTACTGCAGACAACCAGACGTGTGCTAAGAGAAACATCCACGGACGCAAGATGAAGGACATCTCAAAGGTCTTTATGAAATATCATACTCACTTGCAAGAGTCTCGGAAAAGTAAACAAACACTTTGCATGACTGTCCCCAGTAGAATTTATTTTATTTAACTCTGTGCTGCTTCAGATGCAACTCTTACATGTACATACATACTACAATTTATTTTTTCTTCCTCTACAGTCCTACTAAACCATTAACATTGTAATATTTTTTAGATGGCCGGTAGCTGGGAGCCCACACCTCGTCACATGGTGCGGCTAGATGTCAGGTCCCTGTTGCAGGATGCTGCAATTGAAGAGGTACTTGTAATATGTAATCATCTATTAATATTAGAAATATTTAATGTTTTTATTTTGTAACAAACACAAACTTGGAGACTGAATGCTTAGAACAAGGGTGTAATTTACAACACCCACACAGTCATGCACTCTGATCCAAAGGTACACACTGATTGTGGTAGGACTAGGAGATATTGTTCTTTAATTAGTCATCAATCAATTATTGGATTCAAAACATCAGTCACTCTCTCTCAAAACTGTATGGGTCATATTGCTTTTGGCAATCCATGGCCTCAATTTAGCTTTTCAAAAACCAAGCTCTTTCTGACCAACCACTTGCCAGTTTCTGTGGAAATTAATCATTTTGTCTTTAAGGTTGAAATGGAAGACTTTGACCCTTCCAAAGAAGAGCCGAAGGCGGAGATGAAGAAGAAGAGGGAGGAGGAAGAGGAGGCAGACGCGGTAGGGGTCGGTCAACTTTTCTGCATGTTCTTTTACTAGTCTATATTGTACTTGCTTGTGTCTTTGAATGTCTGTTCATGTGTCCAGAGTTGGTCATACTGTGTGTCCATACACTTCCAGTCCTGACCATTTATGACTTGATCCAAAGCAAAATACTTGACTAAAAGTCAAACAATGGTTTAAAATGAGCAACTCATCTTGTGGGTAAGCTTTGTGACATCCTTCAGATACAAATCAGGCACTATCTATAAAAGATATTAAGTAAAGTATGAATGTGTGTGTTATTGTCATACAGTTGTTATTGTCATAATTCATAATCCTGCAAACTTGAACAATAATGTTCAAAATTCAGATTCTTTACTGCCAGGGAAGTTTTTCCCACAGCAGATAAGTAGCGGCTATATAATATCCTTCATATGCAAAGAATGTCCCTTAACAGCCAAACTGGGCCTTACCCTTTGGTCTTGATCTGTGTCGACAGGTGTTTCTGTCAGCAGCAGGTCAGTCTTTTCACTGACCCGTCGTATTCACAGCTTTATTTGTCTTGGCCTTTAAGCCAGAGTTGAGTCAAAGTACGGTTTGTAGTCAACAGAGTGTTGGGCAGTTTGTGCTGAAAGTCATTTCATTTGTTACAACAGCAAAAGCAAAATATAAACCAGCAACCAGTAATTGCCCAAGTCTAAAAAGGTGACCTAAAAATGTTCAAACAAAAAAAATGAAAATGGGGGGGAAAAAAACTTTTATGGCAATCTTGGGGTTGAATTCCAAGCTTCCATAAATCTGTAACCCAAATCAAACCAAAGTACTGCCTTTAACAAAATTGACTGGTATAATTCTTACAAAGTCTGGTGACATGACCTTGGAATAAGCGCTCAGTGCTGTCTACATTTACTGAAATTATGTATGTAAGCATTAAGAAGTACGAGTGTAAAAACAGTGTACAGTTGCACAGTGTAAAAATTTTGCTTGCTTTCACTGAAAAGTCTGTGTGATATAGTCAATCATGCTTTAAAGCATGCCTTTAAATAGCTGACAATGGAATAGTTTGTTTACAGTGAACTGAAGGCAGACCGGAAAAAATATTCTGCTGTCTGATGGCTGCCACAGTTAAAAAATGACCATGTGAAAATGGGTATAAAATGCATGCGATTCTGCTGGTAGTGTTTCCTATATGGTAAGTTCATCATATAAACACATGCTTTTAGCATGGTACATTTTTTTTGTCTGTGCCAAATAACTGACACAGCTAATGTTGCTGTTTGTTTGAACAAGCTCTTGTCAATTGTAATGGCAGTCTATCTTGATGACACAAGTTGCATGCCAGTCAATGCTGGGTAGTACTCCAAGCTTGGTGTTATTTATTTATTTGTTTGTTTGTTTGTCTGTCTGGCATTTTGTTGAAATTGATTCTTTTGTTTACATTTTCTATTAGACACAATGTGATTTATCACTTAAAACTACCATTAACACAAACCAAATGAATCATTGCTTATAACTAGATTACAGTAGTGCATGATGAATATTCACACCAGGGGCCTATACTACAAAGCAAGGTTACTAGTTAACCGTAGTAACTTTGAGAATAACAGCTGATTCTAAAAGAACACTTCAGTAAGCATCTATTATCTCTAAAGTGAGATGTTGTTTGGAAATCAGCAGTTACACCTAAAGTTACCTGGCTTAACCAGCAACCTTGCTTTGTAGTATACCCTCCAGAAGTACAAGATAATTTAACAAGATTTTCCCCCCATATTGTTCCATCTATAGAACCACTTGTATTTGCAGATTCAAGTAACCAAGGCTTCAGTGTTTACCTGCTCCATATTTGCAGTCTAGATCAGTTAAATTTGGTTTAACTTTGAACTTTGTCTAGTTTGTATGTTTGACTGATCCTGTAGTGTGTCTAACACTAGTTAATTTTTTACCTCCAGTCTCCAAAGGGCATAGCCAGCAATGAAATGACTTGGTCTTAGAGAAGTCTTTCCAAAGTACAGCAAACATTTAAAATCTTCTTGTAGATAAAGCTTTTTACATGCAGTTGTTTCAAGAAAATACACATTAGTTTAAAAGTGCCCGAGCCCATACAATTGAATCAGTTGTGATTGGTTCCCGGTTTTTGGTGATTTGAAAGTTGGCTTCAACAGAAGCAAAGCTTAGCCAGGCTAGCACCTCTGTAATACCCCCGCTCAATATTGAGTTTCACTACAGAACTTTTTCAGGGAACTCTCCAAAGACTTTGGTTTCCCAGACTAATTATGTTAGTGTTTAATCAACACTGATTGAAGGCAGAACCAATAGATTTAAAGGTTTCAGAAGATATCAACCCACAAGGAAGTAAACTGATTTCTGTTGAGAGTAGCAAGACTCAAAGTGAAGCAAAATAAAAGTCTGGTTCACTAGGCTAAGAAAAGCCAGTTGGACCTGTTGAATACATTTTAAATGCTATACAAGTTTGTCCGGGTTCACCAAGGCTAATGATTCAATTGACTGATCCTCTAAATTAAAGTAGACTAGGAAAAACGTATAGAGAAAAAAGAAACCATGTTTAAGAGAGACAGGTTTCTATAACATACTGAAATGAGTGATCAGTCAGGTTAGTTAGAGGCATGCTTGCTGTTTGTACTAAATAGGACAGAAGTGGGATCTTTGCAAGTCTTTTATCTCTGTACCTCATTATTGCTGTCAGTGTTTGTCAGTGTTGATAACTTTTTGTGTTTTGTGTCTAATCTTCCTTTGTATCTGTAAGTAACTCAAAATTGTATGTCTACAGAACCGTATGTTTCTGTGTACTTGCACCTTTTTCGTGTTGTTGTTCATCGCTAGTTCACCACTAGCAAAGACTAAACGAACATGTCAGAAAACCAAGAGCAAATGTCTCTGCTCCACTTTTTGACACTAGCTCCAGCTTCGGTCAAATTTTGTCGAGGGTTGTCTTTGATACTAAAAATTTTCAACTCGATACTGATACCCAGAAAAATACTTGATGATTGTCCCTTGTGTTAAGCTGGGTGAAGGAAGGGGCTGTGTACCTGTCTGTAGCAGTGTGAAATTGTGTGTCAAGTAGATATGGCAAAGACAGCACTGTTGGTATCAATACTGTTGCAAATGAGTATCTAATTCAATACTAAATTATAGTGTCCATTTCTTGGCCACCCTATGCCAGTCTAATTGACTAGGTTAGTTTGGCTCAGAGAACTGAAAGAAAACCAATTTTTGCAAGTGGTCTAATGTCATTCCTTGTTATTGCCAAAAATATACTTCTCAGTCATTTTGGTAAGTCCTTGGGCCTTTGTCCAGGGGGGATGAATAATCAGTCTCACATTGTTGAGCTTTGATGTTTTAACTCTCCTGAACATAATTTATCCTGTTGTCTTATTTCAAAATTATCTTTAAAACACAAGCTTGAAATGACCTAGATGTCAATACTGTATGCAAAATTGATTTTTTTGGCATAATGGGCTCTGATTGGTTTCTGCAGTGAGAACATGGCTACTGAGGTGTGGAAGTTAGACATAGTGAGAATAGTTGTTAATAACAGTATTTACTATTTTATTGGTGCGACGCATGGCCCAATGAAACAGAAATCAGTTAACAGAGGTTCACTTTAAATAGGAGTTTGTCTTATTTTGCTTGTGTGGAGTGTTGTGGGGTATTGAACTAGCATTTTTGCGCAGTTCATTAAGCATTAGTTTGTGTGTTGGGTATTAATGCACTGAATACTATATCAAACAAACAGAACCCAATGTCAAATGCACTTTACACTCTGTGTTGTCCAAATAGTGACTAAAGTTCTAATCAGCCATCCTCAATACCCCTTTGTATCTCAAGTACAAAGCTGTTCCAGGCAATGTAGCCAGCCAAGCTAAATTAGGGCTGTATGGTTTAGGGAAGATGTGTAATTGTGATTTTCTGACCAATATTGAAATTTGTGCTTGTAGCATTATTTTTCTAGTACGTTATCCAAATGTCACTTTAAAAATTGGTAAGCATCCTTTAGATGTGAGAAGCACAGCTTTCCTGACTGGTTAGCTTCACTCTCTCATGCAAGGAGGTTGATCTCAATACAAAAAACAGAGGTGTGACAAAATTACTCACAGGGACAGTATTATTTGGCTCCACATTTTAATTGTAGCCTTTCTGATTAGCTAATTGCAATAGTTCAGATAGTAATTTCAGTTGTGATTCAGTTTATTGTGTAGCCCTTCAAGTGAGGAGGCAATCACCAACATATTTTTAAACACAACAAACTAAAATGATGATGGGTTTTGTTAAAAGTAAAGTATTAGTAGTGATACAAAACTCCCCATAAGAATTCTACCAGGTAGGTCACAAGCTCATGTGCTTACATGCATATGTATACATTTGTAAATAACCTACATGTAGCCTTTAGTTTGTCACATTCACCAAACTTTTGTTTTACTTTGAGAAAAAGCAGAACTGACTAAAGAAGTTAACAAGGGGGTGTGAGCTCTCTCTATATGTTTAAAATGGCAATTTGAAAAAGGCCTTAAGTCTCTAATAGTTCAGAGATATGAAAATAAATTGGGGATATCATCAGCACAGTATCCATTATCGTAGTCCAGAGTAATGGTTAGACATTGGTTGTCAACTCCCATCACCGGACTTGTGTACTGCAAATATATATAAGAATACATTGAATTCAATTAAATAAAAATTTGAGCCCATCATAAAAATAGTAATGTAGGTTGTTGAAGCATGTTTAAAGCTTTTACTACAAAAAGCTTTGCTTCAGATAAATAGCAGATTACCTGTCATGCCATTTTGAATGATTGCTGTACTGCCACCTAGTGAAAAACGTTTCTTTCTTGAGAATTACGCCATTTTGTTCACAATTTTATTGCACATGCACATTTATTGCACATGGATTGCCTCACTTTCCTTTTGCCTGTCGTGCTGCCTTGTGTCTGGATGCACTGGAGGACATGCAATTTTTAGCGCCACCCAGCACATGAATCTCAGCTAAAGTTTCTGTAAACTGTGTACAACAAATTGCAGTGTCATATCGTACAGACCTCATAAGTCATAATTTAATTCAACATAATTTAATTCAATTCGACATAAGTTAATCCAAGTGTCTTCATTTATGTATAAATTCTTAACACTCAATGATGACAAAGTTTTAGTGATTCCTAACCTGTTTTCTTTTTAACTGTAAACAAGGTAGCTTGTTATGGCATGTGTGATGCTTTATTTGATTAAAATGTGCAAACGAGTATTTGCTCGTTATGGACAAATATGTTCATGATCTGAAATGTTGTCATAATAATGCTGTGATTGCAGTTCTGTATTTTGTGTGAGTGTAAGTGGGCCTGTTTGGAAATATTTATTGTTCAAAGTTGTAACTATTTTTTTTTTAAAAAAACTGATTTTAAAGCATCACCTTAGGTGGAGCTGCCGTTTGAAGCTCTGTCAGAGCTTTTTAATGTTTTATTCTCCGAAGATTGTGAGATT
This sequence comes from Tenualosa ilisha, assembly GCA_015244755.2. NCBI lineage: Eukaryota > Metazoa > Chordata > Actinopteri > Clupeiformes > Clupeidae > Tenualosa > Tenualosa ilisha. Next base: position 1,370,421 of record PYXC01001398.1, on the reverse strand, counting down.
CTCCGAAGTTTATATGTGTTATTGTTGAATTATGTAGTGCTTAGACCACAACATCGCAAGACCTGCAGGTCTTCTCTAGTGGTTGCATGCTAAAGTGAAATGGACTTTATCTTCTTTGACACCATTTCTGATGGTTATATCTAACTAACTTTTATCTGTTTTCAAGCCTTCTACATTCTCCTTCAAGAAGTCTATATTGAACCCTCAACCCCTCCTCCCGTCTTCTAATTTGTCTCTCTTTGAACCCTGCTTTCTCTGTTAACCATTGGAGTCTCTCTCTATAATTTAGGGGTACATTCCAAAAAGCAAATGGGAGATGGATACATCAGAAGCTAAGCTCGGTAGGTTTTTCTTTTTCCATTACTGTTCTGATACATGCACGTGTAAACACGTGTTCTCTGTTTTTCTTGCACAGACACATACGCTCACTCTTTCTCTGTCTCTCTTTCTCTCTCTCTCTTTTCACATTTCATCTTGTATCGATTATGTCTCAAGTTGTTGATGATGCTTTTGCAGTATTTCACAATAGCTGTGTTAAATGTGCATACATTTTCCTGACTTGTTCCCCAGTGGTGATCCATTAGGCAAGTCCCTTAAAGTAGCTTGCAACGCAGGTTGTTTCTTGGAAGTCTTCATTTGATAGATACTGTAGTTGTGTGGAAGGTTCAAATTGTACTCAATTTTAAACATTAATTAAGGCTATTCGGATGACCAATGAAACTCTTTTATTTGTCATTTAACCACAGATATGAAAAAATATAAGTATATTTGAGCCTCAACAGTCAATGTGTGTTATTTGCAGCTATTTCAGGGGCAATTTTCTTCCTGTCTTGTATGGTTATTGTTGTTTGTTTGTTTTTTTCAAAACACTCCAAACATCCAAATATATATCCATATATACACAGCACAGCACAGAACAGCAAGCATAGTTGCTTAAGTAGTTAAGTTCTTTCTCAGGCATGGATACAATAAGATTTTTATGCATAAGATGCTTAGCAAATCGGTGCTGGAAATAGCAGATGATGACGTTGGCAGCACTCTTTTTATAGACAAGCTGGACGGCCTAGTGGGTGGCAGCAAACGGAAACGCGAGTCTGACGTAGCAGGCATAGAGGACTTCCTCCAGCTGCCAGACGACTATGCTACACGGATGTCCCAACCCGGAAAGAAGAGGGTAATTATGCTCTCACTGCCACCAGATCACCACCATCACACAGTTATTTTAATGATATATCTCCTGCGCCTAATTAACTTGGCCTCTCAGTATGTCTGCCATTGTAGAGAATTTTGGTTGTGTGTAGCATGTTCCTTTACTGTTGTCCTCCATGGCATTACTGTCAATACAGTCTTGGATACTGTGAGAGGAGTGAGAGGGAAATTATTCGTATTCTTGGTGTCTTGTTTCCTGTTCATCACGCCACTGGTCTGGTTTTGGTTCGTAGGTTCGATGGGCAGACCTAGAGGAACAGAAGGACGCGGACCGAAAGCGTGCTATTGGCTTTGTTGTTGGCCAGACCGACTGGGAGAAAATCACTGACGAAAGTGGCCAGTTGGCCCAGCGAGCTCTTAATCGCACAAAGTATTTCTGAGAAGAACATTTTGTTAGTCTTTGCACACTTGACACACAGGTAATTAATTCCTTTTGCCACACTTCTATGTAACAGTTCTTTATAAAGGTGTCAGTACAAGATTGAGATATGAATTTACTGTCCATTTTAACTTAAGTAATTAAAGCAGAGTAATCATGACGCAACATTCTAGACATTCAGGTTCATTTTGTTTCCTTTCATAGAAAATTAACCACATAAATTGTCATGTTTACATTGTTTCAGTTGAGTTTTTCTTTCTCTTTCAGATAGCCAGACCATGAATCTGAAGATTTCTGTTCTGTTTTTTGATGGAACGAGAAATGACTTCCCCCATCATGCTACTGTTTACGAATAGCTGTAAGAAGAGAAGAGTGATTGTCTTGGGGATCCTCTGAAGAAGGAGGAAGAAGATAACTGTTAGATGTGTTTAGTTTTCTTTGTGTTTCTCACTAATGCTCACAAGGATTTGACTTCTGCACCAGGAAGTGCATCATTAAGTATTTACGCTGCCTATAGTTCCATTTGCATTTTTATACCTTGTATGTATTCCCAGCAGAACTCATGCTTTGGTTTAGTCATTAGATTTGAATAAATTAACAAAACAAAAAAAAACGACTGAGTTTTAAAACCTTGTTTAGTTTTTCTTTTTAAAAAATGAATTGTGTGTGATTACTGGGACAACTGTGGGAATATATTAAAAAGAAAAAAGTTCTCTATTATGTTTTGTGTAACTTTTTTTGTGTCATCGATGTTTCCTTACTCTGATGCACAAGCAGCACTTTGTCTGAAGGAACACAAACTCCAGTGTTGTCCTGCAGACTAGATTTGTTGAAGTACCATATATTTCATCACTTGGCAAAAGCTATTTCTTCCAGCTCACTTTAAGGTTTGACCGCAGCTGTCTCGATATTACATTTGGCGTCTATTAAGAATGTAGTTAATTAGTATGAGTACCACAAGTTAGTGAGTCATAGAGAACTGTGTTCTCTTGTGAGATGATTTTTTTTTTGAACATAACTTCTATTTTGCACAATTTTATATTTGCAGTACAGTTAAACTGCAAAGTTGTAGTAATTATTAACCTGATAATAATGAGAATAATGAGTGACCCTTTTACTGTATATGAAGTTTTGGTCCTCCACTTACAAGTCTTGCATCTAAACCAACCAGCAATTCAAATTTGAAGCAAGTATATATCAGAATACGTATATTTATCTCGCTTTAACTGAAACATCGATGTGCATAAATTCTGTACAGAAATGAACTGTTGTCTTACAATACACATACACTGGCTAGTTTATGTGTTTTCCCTTTGCATGCATTCACTCTTGGCACATATTGTTTGGCACTTAATCATTTAACACACATTTTCAGTTGTAAGGTTTCTCTTCTGAGAACCTGACAGCAGATTTTCTGTGTCCAAATTGTCATAGCAAGTAAGGAATTAGAAAGAATCATTTAGATGTGTAGAATGTTTCACAGGTGAAACCATCATGTTTTTAAAGCACTTTGAAGGTAAGTGAATTGTCCATTGTAGTCCACAAGCATATCATCACTATACCAGTAGATTGTTTCAGTAACTAAAAATACAGTTATTGTTTGTAAATTGTGTACTAAGGCATATTTATTGTATGCATTAATGTGTATCTGTCATTTTCAGCATGAAAGAAAGTTGTTCAAGTAAGATACTTAAAACTAGGGTCATACATTTAACAGAACTTTCACAGCATATATAATAGAGCATATACACAGATAAAGACTTTTTTTCTAACCATACCATGACTTGTACATTATCATCTCCTGAATTAACTAATTCTTCATTTCACATTTGGAAAGTGACTGACTGCATGTGTTCCATGTACTGTTCAGTCCATCTCAGTTCTCCCACTTCATTATGCCACTAAGTAAACAGAGGAGATTTAAATGCTGCTGGGACGTCACTGTCTAATTTACAAATGACCTTGTATATTGCTTTCTTCCAAGAGGGATCCATATCTCTGGACTGAGAGATGGCAGTGTAGAATTCTCTCAGTGTAATTTCGACAACCTCAAGAAATCTGTCTGGAACCTGAAGTATAACAAATACACAGCCAAACACAAATTTAAAATGTTACTGGTGGTACTGTAAAGAGATTTACAGGCAATGGAATGGTGTGTGTGTGTGTGCGTGTTAAGATGTGCAGATGTATATACATGTATATGGGCAATTCCACTCAAAACTGTCACGTCCAAAATGCTATGGCATGGCATGATGTGAGTGATGATTACATAAAATGTGACCATTCACTCTTCATGGTTGTAGAGCCAATTTTGCGAACGGCATACAATGGCATTTTGTTGCCCATATGGACATGACAGTTTGCTTGTAATTGCCCATACATATGTAGTGAAAAGGTAAGTGATTCAACTATCTAGATAAAATATGGTACTAGAAATTTTTTGTATTTACGACCCAACTCATTGAATTAATTATTCAGTGAACAGGTGGGTATTCATGTTCAAAAAACAGTAAAGAGTAATGAACACTGTTCATTGAACACTTTACTTACAGACTCAGGTGAAGTACCTTAAATCCCTAATCACATCAGTAGATGTTTATGTTTAGAATCATTGGTTAACTGTAGCAAAAATGGTCAGCATGACCCATACATATAGAATGTTTAGAACAACAAACAAGAAAACAAAAAAAACATAGGCGCTTAGAGGGGGCCAAGCAGTGTAGTGGGGCATTGTGCAGTAGCTGTCAATTGAAAATGAACAATCCAAGTAGCCTCTAGAGAGAGACTTGGACTATTTCTGAAATGGCATACAGCTATACTACTTGCTGCATACAATATGTACGATCTTTTTGTGTGGAATTGTGCTCTCATTTTCTAGTCATTTACCAAACAAGGATTCTGTCTTGCAAAATTAGCACTGTAGTAATTAAGCGCACATTTCCCAGACAGAAAAATATCTACCAATTGTACCCCCCATGCTCTATACAGAAAGCCCTTTATTAGTATGGAAAATATGCCGTTTCGGACATACACACAGTCTGATCACTCTCCCTACCAAATTTTGTGAAAAATGCGTACATTCTCTTGTTGCGCAGGCCCCTAGTGGTGAAACGGTGGAAGTTTGTTTTGAGGTTACTTGAGGATACATCTAGTTCTAGAGGATACAATCTACTTTTGTGTAGATTTTATGCATAGAGGTAATAGCCCCATGCCAATCTAACTATATGTTCACACCAAGAGCTACTAAAGATGTAAAAAAAAGTCTAATTTAAAAAAAAGTTTGTAAAATATCAGTGTCACAGCTAATTTGCATAACATTGAGCAGTAATTTTTTTGTCACTCTAGTTGGCCAAACTTTGTGGCTTGTCACTTTTTTTAATAAAAGGTGAATTACTTAAAGTACCAGACAAGCCTACAAGCTCCCCCTACAGTAAGTGCTTTTATAGCATTAATAACAACAACATTGTACATTCTCACCAATCTAAGTGGATTTGTTTACAAACCAAAGAATTGGAACAAGCAATGATAATTTTCAAAAAACTATGTTGACTGACAACAAAATAAACGCGATTGTGGTTTATTTTAGTTTCGTTTTTACCGGTTCGCGTTTTCAAACTGCAAGTGGTTATAACTGAGTTTAGCGTCAGGGGCTACCGAGAGAGCTTTCGTCCACCCTGTAATGAGCCATTCACCCATCGTAGAGACTACAAAGCTGGTAAATTAACCTAAAAACAGCATTAAATGTTGCCTGCTGTGCCCTTAAGGCAAGTTTACAACTTAGCTCTTGGTGTGAACGTACAGTAAGTGTGATGATTTGGTCACACAAGCAGCACAAATGGTGTTTGCTAACAGTGTGTAGGTGAGGGAGGGTGCATCATATGTCACTTCAGGCATATTTCTTTTGTTGTTATTAAGCAGTGTTTTAAGTAATAGGGGCTATTTACTTACCGGTTTACTCTCTAACTTTTCGAAAATATGAAGTCAGAAATCCAGAACTTAGTCAAATTAGTTTTATACTACACATACTGCCTTCACTTGGATTGGCAGTAGCCATGCCACATCCCTCAGTATTTCTACAGAATAGACTTCTTGGCAAGTTTGCCTCTGTCAAGGTGGGTGTTGTAGTGCATCTAGTTTCAACGCATCATGAATGCGCCATGGGGAACTAGGTTCAAATCCAGCCTGTGGTTATTTGCAGATCCTACGCCTTCTGTATCACCCCCTCATTTCTTGTCTATCTCCAGTGGACCCTTACGCCTCTTTACAGTTTTCAGAGTCTGGAATTTTTTGCGCATTTGTTGCATCTGTTGTTAAGAAAGCTGGTCTGCTTCATTATTATATTGACATTCCTGTGGGATTAATGGCAAGTGTCCCAATATTTGTTTGTATATCACATCTTATTCTGTATACCTAATAGTTCATAATGTTAATCTCAGATATTAATTAACCGTTAATCATAATCTCATAAACCGTTCACAGCACAATCTTTCCAGAAACTACACAATTAAATATGAGCAGCGTGTGTCTTAAAGAATGTCTTTTGTCTGTCTCTCATGATCAATAATTACAGCAATGCAATATATGGGTTGATAAAGGCACATTGTGACACAACTGCCAAGTTACAATAATGAAGCAAATCTGTCAACTGCCACTGCCAACATACCATAAGAAATAACATTTCAGGGGAGACTTGGGAAATATTCTTTACAACTCTCTGAAAATTCTCTAAATGAACACCTGACAAACATGTCAAATCTGTGTGAAATTGAAAATATTCCTGTCCATAATCAAATAGGGTTGTGCAGTTAATCAAATTAATCAATGAGCCATGATAATGCCTTCCAACACTTGTGAAAACAGCATGTTGAAATAATTTGACTTTATACTTATTTTCAGAGGCTGACTGCCCGGCTTCAGAAGGTTAAAGTCCTGCCGTGTTTTTCTACTGTCTCTGTGCATGAAACGCGGGTGATCTGTCCAACAACCTGCATGGACTAAAGAAACATCATCCATTTTCTAAACTTTTCCTATGTTTAGAAAATGGGTGATTCTAAAATCACTGAGAAATCATGTTAAGTAATCTCAATCTTGACCAAAACAATTGTGATTATGATTTTTGCCATGATTGAGCAGCCCTGTGATCAAACAAAAAGACTCTAAGACAGCATCACATAGGGCAGTTTACAGAACTTACATTTACATTTATGCATTTAGCAGATGCTTTTATCCAAAGCAACTATCATTTGTCAACTATCAATTGTTTTTAGGGTCAGTCTCCCCTAGAGCAACTTAGGGTTAAGTGCCTTGCTCAGAGGCAAAACAGTGGCAGCAGGGATTCAAACCCACAACTTTTCAGGCTACTTGCACGCTAGCCAGGTTCCTTTACTGCTACGCTAGTAATATTAGTCGTGTTCTCTCAGCACAACTTAGTTCTATGAAGTCTATTAATGCAATGTGGGTATACTGATTTGGTTGGTTTTATTTGTGTAGAGGAAGCTGAGCATTATTTTTGTGTCATATTCATAAGGAAAAACATGAATCCACCCATTTCTCATTTTTTCCTACTAACAACAAGCAGTAAGGGAAAAATGGGATTCCCCTAAATCCTGTGCATATCAGCATTTGTATAATGCAGATTAAGTGATGTCTTTTTTGTAAAACTTAATATATACTTTCCAGTGAGTGTCACCTTTTCTGGACCAGTCAGGGGCCCACACAAATCAATACTTAAAAAATAAACAAACAACTAAATGTGCATCAATATATGTGTGTGTAAAGTGTACTTTCATTGTTAGTTGTTCCCTGTCACTAATTTGACTAGTATTTTTGGCCTACCTGGAAGTCATTGGCTTTGTTGTAATGTGTGTTCAGCACCCTGAAGAGCTCGGAGTGCCGTTCTACTGTGATGTCCTCCACATTGGCAATTCCCTCTACGACAGCGTGGCGGGCAAACTTCTCCATTTGAATGTAGTAGAACTCACGGAAGTTGCTGAACCACTTAATCAACTGGGAAGTGACACACCTGGTGAACTGTGGAGAAGATGGAAGAATTCCGGGTAAGTGATTATTTTTGTGAGCTATAACGTAAGATTAATTAGGTCATGAAAAAGCAATAAGTTATGCATATGTGAGTTACAAACAAATGTTGCATATGTCATTTATAGTATTTGTACAGTTTAACTTTGTAATGTATAACAAGAGATTTTTTTTTTACTAATAAAGACAAATATTATGTATACTCTTTACAAATAATGTTTAAATAAAGCATTTCAAAAAACTATTTCTGAGTACTTTGCTTTTTTATTTGTGATTTTTATTATTTATTTTCTGGTTCTGAAGTCACTAAGACTTTGAGAAAACTGAGATCATAGACTGACACAGATAGGAAGTTCATATCTGTTCTTACCTTTACATCTGGGAAGAATGTTTTCAGCACATTGGAGTTGGGGTAACGTGTGAAGAAGAACATTAGCTTTGCCTTTTTTAGATGCCCAGGAGTCAGTCCTTCCTGCATGTGTCACTGTTAAGGATCTCAAATAGTTTTGGGGGAAAACAGCAAGTTTGTCCTACTGTACAGTGTATAGTTTATAGACAAAGAGGACTTTCGTATATATTTGATTTATAAAGCTTAGCCATAGTTTTACTTGCAATGCATGAGTTTTTAGTCTACACTGATTTTTTTTTTCCGTGGCTTTGATAGATTATTTCACATATTGAGTACTTTAGCCTTAACAGGTGGCTAAAACTAAATATGACTAATATTTTCCTGTCAATCTCAGTCCATTCGAGTTTCCCAGATTAGCCTCCTAAATTATTCAAGTTACATAAATTCTGCATAAACATAAGGATTCTTTCTCAGGTTTTAATGTTAACACCCAATATATATTTAATAAATCAATCAATCATAACTTTATAAAAAACATTATATATTATACTATATATATTTAGCAGTTGTGATATGTCTAGCTTGCTACTGTGTTTTGAAAGGATATATGAAAACGCAATAGTGAGTTGCTCTCCACTACGCCTTGGTTCTCCCTCTTGATATGAGGAAAGCAGAGATTGTCAAAAGCCAACTGACTCAGAGCTACAAGTTGTGCTTGTTGGTTCATACAGTTGGACATTCCCTTTGAAGTTACCTTGATTGGCTCCCAAGAATGTGACAGTAGGTCCACTGAAGACTGACTTGCATTGTATCGACATGAAAGTTTGTCCAACACATTAGGAGAGCCATCTTGTAATTGTTGTAGCACTTCTTGGTCTATGTTAAGACTATGTTTTGATTGAAAAGGTGGGTTTTTAGTTTCAGAAACACTTGTATTCACTTGGGTCAATGTATTGGAATTCTCCTGTTTTGTTGGTTTTTGAATGACCAGTGACAAAGCTTCGGTCTGAACATTAGGCAGGGAAGGCTCTGTTATCTCTGTGCACAAGTTGTACCTTGGTGCAGTTCTTTCTTCAAATTTCACATTTTCCTCTGACAAATGATGCTCAGACTCTTTGCCAGGATCCTGTGCTGCTGTTTTGTGTAGTGAATGAGACATTTTCCTGAAAACCAAATCGACACTCAAGTTTACAGCCCTGGATAATTCTGACTTCAGAAGATCCATCAGTTCGTTGTCCAGACTTGTGTGACTGCTTCGTGCCTTGTTTCTTTCCCACTCACTATTCAGACAATACTGCATGTCATCTCTAATGTTAAGAATGACAGGAGTGTCTGGTAACTGCAATGTGTGAGATGTTAAAGGTGTGCCGCCTTCATTTACCACAACTCCTGGTAGTGCAGTTTCTCCTCCTAGATACCTTTGCTCTTTAGAGTTTTTTTTGTAAACCTGGCTCATCTGATCCTTCTGAGGGTTTGTATGGAGTACATTGAGATGCTCAGGGCTCTCCCCGGTCCTGTAATCCTCTCCAGGGGAGTTTTTGTCTTTGTAGCAGTAATCCTGTAGTGGCAGCAGCATCTCTTTGCTGTGGTTCCATGGTTGATATCCTGTTAGGTGACTGACTGTTTTTTCATCTGTGACCTGGATCGGAGGAGATCCAGCCATGCGTTGGAGAATGTTCTCTATTCGTGCCCGCTTGGCCTGGTGATTTTCCAGACATGACTGGTCCCAGCTGGGACTTAGTGGATTTGTTATGAATTGTGTGGTCTTGCTGTCTTCACATAAAGGGCTAGTCTTACATTCGACGTAGTAAGAATTATTTGGAGAGGTCATGGGGTCAAATTGTTGTTGGGGAAAGTGCATTTGATGCTGTGACCTCTTTCTCTCCACATTTTTTCTCAAGAGGAAAGAGATGATGTCAGTGGTCCTTGTCGTCAGAGACTGCGGATACATACCATGTGAGTTGCTTGGCTCACCACATTGAGGGTAAGCAGTATGCACGCTCTGATTTGATGAGTAGTAACTCATGTTAGATTATGAGATAATGGTGAGCTATAGACTAGAATTAGATGAAAAGAATAGATTGAACTTTCACCTGAAAAATATGAGCAGAGAGGGATCTTTCTCAAGATGCATTGCATTGATTTTAGCTGCTTTTTATTGGTAAGACTAATGGCTAATGACAAAACTACACCAGACATAATTTTAATTCAAATCAATAACTGGTCTACACTGTTATCCATTTTAACAATACACTGCACAGTAAACACTGTACTCTACAAAACATTAGTTACATAATTAGAGGTATTGAGTAACAATAAGTTATCAAATGTAGCAGCTATAGGTCTTACCGGTCTAGTAGAAAGAAGTGTGCACAATTCAGATATTCTGGATAGCCTCCCTTCGATGAGCTGGGTCACTGCAGATAATTAGACTCATTACTGACAAAGCTTAATAAATAGTCATCCTAAATGAGATGCAAAGGGGCAGAGCCAATGGTTTTGGCACCAAACCATGAGGTGCTTGCAGAGGGGCTCAGGCATGAAAATAGTGTCCTGAGTTCACAGAGTTTTTATTTAGTTATTTATGTATTTATTTCAGATTTTACCTTTTGTTTATTTTTCAACACTACTATTGTTTTTGTTAGCCATCTGTGATTGACACTGCCAATGGAAGCCTCTTCAATTAAGACTATCACAGTGCAGAGTGGGGCAGCATCTCTGTATGACTTGTTCACTTAAATCTATTATAATGCTGTTAAGGCAAGATGTATACATATTTTAAGCCAACCCGACACATCCATCCTAAAGTGGTAGAAATATAATGGGTGAACTAAGTTATTCAATTATTCAATTATACAGTTATTCAACTGTAGTTGTTTTGTGGTCTCCTCTGTTAAAATGTGTGGATCATTGGATTTGCCTCAGTGGAGTGTTCTAGAAACTAAACTAAATGAAGGAAGAAAAAAAATGTTAATTGCATTACTAGAGATACTAGAGACAATACTAGACATACTAGAGATAAATGAGACTTTGAGATTCCAAGTCCAAATGAGACTTTTTAGATTCCAAATCTAATTTGGAGAAAGACCTGACAGGCAGAAAATCTTTCATCTTGTCAATCACAACAGCTGTCACACACAGATATGGTCTAGTTGTCAGGAGCCCAATAAATTACGAAAAATTTTATCAGATATGTTGGAAACGACCTTTACTTTCAATGAGCCAGTGGCAGTGGTTTAGACTTTTATTTCAGTTAATATTCATTTACCCGGAAGACTTCGCTCTCACTTCACTTTACTTCCCTTTGTGTTGTTGCTGGCTTCACTGAGCGAGGTCAGTTGACAGCCTGTCATCTCAGCCAACATGCTGTCCCGATCACGATGTTTTTCGCGGACATTTGGACGTTCTGTTTCTGTGTTGTCCCAGGTATGTGTTTAAAAAAAATGTTGTTCTCAGTGTTTTGTGTATTATCCTGTCATTTTGTAACAGTTTCCCTTTTTAAGGGCCAGGACGAGGCCTGAGTAAAACCCAAGGACAGAGGGACACCGAAACAACCGGTTAGCCAGCCAGATAGCAGGCTGTAGCTAGTTACAAAGCTAGCTAACATAGCCATAGACACTAACGTTAACCTTGTCACTTAATGATCAAGAGAATGTATTCTGTAAGTAGAGTAAGGAATGCCTTAATTGCAATTTATGTCTAATTAAACATAGATAATTCCGTAGGGGGGCATTGACTGACATCTAGAAATGATATATCAAACCACACCTCTGGAACGCCCCAAACATTAGCTAGCTAAATGGGGCTAACAGGCCGGCTAGCGGGTTACAAGCTTTCATTTGAGTCGCCATGGCCATTCGCTTCCTAGCTAACTAGCTAACAGTGACCGAAGCGCAACGTTAACTTGTCTTGGTTGTGAAGCCAGTAGTGTAACTCAAGTGTTGTAAGTCACATTTTACTGTTCTTGAGAGGTCAAATGTATCCTACTTCAGACAGCATGCCAAGCTATAGATTAGCTCGTCTAATGAGCTGTCCCCCCTCGTTAAAAATCGAAACAAAGTTGTATTTCAACCAGTTGCTGTAAGATTAAAGGTAGCATTTGGCAGGGTCGATCAAGATAGCGACCCTTATGCAGTACTTGATGTTATAAACACATAATGCTATCGTTTATTTTCCTTTGGGATAAGCTATCATTAACATGACTGACCTCGTACAATCACGGTAGCAGCAAACCTATTACTAAGAAAGTGCATTAAAACAGTAATTCATTTCAGCTAAGGATGATTATTAAGTACGGGGATATCTAAATTTGTAGTGTTTTGAATGTGGCGAGTATAATTGCTTGGTGGCATTGTATATACACGACGCCGTCCTCGACTTACCACGTTCTTATTTTTACTGGTCAGTCACCTTGTACCGGATCCGCCATGCTAAATCTTACTGTTTGGATGAAGCGCATATGTTAAAGATGGCAATTTTCATGACAAGTTCGATGTGTTCTTTTCTGATGAGTAAAGGTAACGCTACAAGTTCACATTAGATCACTCTTACTTTTCAGAGTAACAAAGGGCTTGGACAACGCATGGTGTCAGGTAAGAATGTCGTCTGTCTATGGGATATTTTGGCCCGTGGACTCCCAGTTACGACCATTAGCTATGCTGTGTTTATCCATGAACAGAATGGAACGTACTTTTTTTGTCCACGCAACTAATGTGGAACGTTGTGGAACGTTTTAGTAGAGTTGTTTCTCTACTAAAAGTCCCCCTATATGCCAGCTAGATAACGTTAGTTACTAACAGCCCCTTGTAGTAGTTTTTATGTTAGTCCGTCTAGCAGACCACTTAAGACCACTAAAGTAAAAAGAAAAATGGATGAACTTCGCTGTTTGTTTATCCTGTGACCTTGACTGCATTCTTACTATGATAATTACATACATTTTTATTTTAATATTGCCTGAGTGGGTAATGCTATCCACAGTGAGGATGTTCTATAAGTGGAAAGTAATAAAAGTTAACTCTCTTGTTAAAGGACTCTCTGCTGGTAGTCGGATTGTTTACAAGAACAGTCAAACGTAAGTCTTCTGTCTTGAAATAATTTATGGTATTGTCTTAATGTTATTTAAAGAGTGCCATTGGACACCTTGCACTCCCATGTAACAATGATATGGAATACTTTTTAGGTGTGATCCCAAGCCAGTCTGCAGTGTTTCTCACGTCAAATACTTTAGGACTTCAACATGCTACAGTAAGTTTGTTTGTTTGTTTGTTTTTTCCCCCACCTTTCGCTTCCTGTGTTGTTGGCACATTGGGTTCAGCTTATTCTTTGCTAAGGCGTGTTGTTTGATCTGTCTCTCTGTTTGCAGAGAACGAAGTCATCACGGTAAAAACACCACCCTTTGCAGAGTCAGTCACAGAGGGAGATGTCAGGTGGGAAAAAGGTGAGTGACCCCAGTCAGACATAAGTGATGTCAGACTTTTTTTTTTTTTTTTTTTTTTGACTTTGTGAAATATTTTCACAGTGTTAAAGTATAGCCAATTAGTCATTGAAAATGCCCAGAATAGAATAACTGTAACTGTCAAAAACTGTAAAAGACGTGCTTGAGCACACAGTGGAAACGCAATGAAATACCGTGTCTTTACATTAAATAGTGTTGTAAAATTTGACATTTTGTTTACCAAAAGTTACTTACTAAATCTTACAATCTAATCTTGTCGTACCACAACTCTTCTGCTTTCATCTCCATAGCCGTGGGTGATACTGTGGTTGAAGATGAAGTTGTGTGTGAGATTGAAACTGATAAGGTAGGTAGTCTGTTTATTGTACTACCCTGGAGTTTATGGACTCTTTTGGTCTGTGTGCTCACTGATCAGGGAAGGCACTATTTAATGAGCAAAGTTTTGTCAGAATTCCATCATATTCAAAAGTTTTCTCTTTGTGCTTACTAGATTAAATGATCAGGTTTTCAGCCATTGTCTTTGGTTGACCAAGTCTGCTATCTAGTCTACAAAGTTTTTGTAGACTAGAATATGTCTTTGTCTAATCCTCTGGTGTTGAAATAGTTTGGTCTGTTATTCAGATGATTAGATTGTTGCCATTGGTCAATGTTCAGATACTTTCAGCATGCCTGAAGGCCAGTTTATGTTCAAGAAGTGGTCTTCTGATGAATCTGCTGATAATGCTGTCTCCAAAGTGGCAGGGTGTTTTGAAATCAGTTAATTAGTCAATAAATCTTGCTAAGCCAGTAAAATTGCCATTGTTGGTCTTCATAATGTTGCACCATGTCGTCTCTATAATCCCTTGCATGACGACACAGTGAATGTCTGTTTGCATTGTCTAATGTTACCTTTTGATTGCAAAACTAAAGCAAACACAACTGTATACTCTGACCATAGCAACGCTGCTGCTACATTTCAGTCATGTTTGTGCCAGGCTATTGAATTCTTAATGTATGCTGACACAGGTTTTGTATCTACTATGAAAATGCTCAGCTTCACATAAAGTGGGCTTCCATGTAAATGTGCCTACATGCTGCTAGCTGTGATAATGAGTGTGGTGTTGTGGTGGGTTGGGGGACAGACCTCTCTGCAGGTGCCCTCCCCTGCGGCTGGCGTGATTGAGGAGCTTCTGGTGCCAGACGGAGGACGAGTAGAAGGTGGAACACCCCTCTTCAAACTCAAGAAAGGAGGTACATTTGAAGTAGTCGTGCAAACATGAACTCTCGTGCATATATTCTGCATCCTGGAACTGGAAAAATGTTATGCGACTATAAGAGGTAGAGTGTAGGAGGCATGCAACAAGATTTGAGTGGGGAAGCTTGTGGGTAGCTCCATTGCTTCTCTATGACTGGAAGATCTGCCCTGGCATTCAGGCCCCGCTGGTCTTATTAGTAAAGTTCTAACTGACCTTTCCCTTTATCTGTGAGTCATGCAATGTAGGTAAAACAACAAAAACTTTGTAAACTCATAAAGTTTATTCTCTCCATCTACGACTGCTGCTCGCAGTGACCACGCATTTAAGCAGTTGTGCTTGTACTGCTAATGTAAGAAGCTTTAGCAGTGTCTGGTTAACCTGTATGTGTGGAATTTGTAGCCCCTCCCCCCCTTCAGTTTAGGCTCCTATGCTTACATGACTGAAATAACTAATATGCCTTTCCCTAACATGTTGTTAAAGGAAAGGTTTGGCATAAATCAACCCATATACCTGTTGCTACAGATTGCTGAGTGCTGCCACTAAGAAGAGGGACAAGAACATTTGGCATAGCGAGGATCAAAGAGTGAAAAAGTAGTTAACACCAATGAGGGCAAATGCTGTCACAGTTTGATTTTCTTGTGTCCTTTTCCTTTTAGCATTAGTTGTTGGTTTGAAAATTCTGTCTCCATGTTGCACCGAATTTTCTCTAACTTCTGGCAGCATTCGTTGAGCTCGAGTAGTAGGGATTTGGTTAATTGACTTTTCCTCTATAATGGCCAAGTTAGCAGACTCAGATTCTTTCCCCTGTAGTGACTGATGCTTTTAATTGTTGCTGTCCACAGCTGGAGCCCCCAAAGCTGCTGCTGCTGAACCTGCAGCACCCAAAGCCGAGGCACCAGCAGCGGCCGCTGCTCCACCACCTCCTCCATCCCCCACACCCGTGGTCGCACCCATCCCCACTGCCATGCCGCCTGTTCCCCCCGTGCCAGGCCAAGCCGCTGAAGCCAAACCTGGTCAGTGACGCATGCATACATACACACAGACATAAACATGAGAGCAATGCCGCTCTTGTTTTGTTCTAAATCCTGCACACACTTCTTGTTTTACAGTGATAAATCGTCCTTTGATAGTTTAGTTTGTGTTTCCAAACCAATGAGTATTTGAGTTAATGTTATTTTCAATACTGACCAAAATAATACATCAGTCAACACACACACACACCTCTCTACTTCTGTCTTTCTGTACCTAAGTAAACATTTTAGGCCATTCCTTCATACTACTTTCATGTATGTCTGACAGTAAATGTGCACTTTCATCTGCACTTGATTTATAGAATGTATCATAGAAGCAAGGCTAAATTAAGGCTGTAGATGTTATCTGTTTTGCCAGTATTTAATCTATGTTTTCTTTTGTACTGTAGTGTCTGCTGTGAAGCCCACTGCAGCACCAGCAGCTGCTGCCACCGCCCCTGCAGCTGCCGCAGGAGCCAGGACAGAGAGTAGGGTAAGAGACGCGCAGTCAGTGGCTTTGCAATGAAGAAAACATACTCTTGGACAGGTGTTTACTTGGAATGTTAAAACAGAAGGGGTTGGAATGTTCAAACAGAAACTCGGTGGGAACAGTTATGATTTGAATCTTCTTCACGTGATTTAATTTGGCCGATGCAAAAAGAATTGTAGCTATATGCCGGGCTTGAAAACAGTTTTAACAACGCACAAAATAATTATCGTGTTTCCACAACACAATACTGGCAGCTCCACATGCACGGCATATCACTATTGAACTCAGCTATGAGATGTATCATGGAACTGCTTACCAACGGGAAAGGAAGACTAAATTAATTGGTGAGGAAATCAAGAACATAGGACCAGTTTGTAATCATGCATGTAGACAAAATATTGTGGCCTTCTGATGAAAAGCACAATACTTATGTGGCCTGTTATGAAAATGAGTGTGACACCTCTGGTCTTTGTTTTTCTTTGTCATTATGTACCATTTTAAGTACTTGATTATAAGATGTACTCTATGTTTAGATGCGTGTTCATATACTTAAGTTGCTGTATTTATTTTTACTGTGAGAATGATCAAGAGTGTGACATTGTTACCTCAGCCAAAGAGGTTATGATTTTGCCGCTCAAAGTACTGCGCAGATTTGGATAAAATTTTCGGACAAGGGACAGATCATTAAATTTTGCTAGTGATCCGGAACACCGTCTGGAATTTGAATTGCAGTCTGTGACCCCCATGTTGCCTTGGCAGAAGACTGCAATCTCCGAGTGCTTTTCTAGTCTTCAGTTGAATACAATCCATTCAAAGACTATACTTAAAGAGGACCAAAACTGACCCGCCTGTTTAATGTGTCACAGGTGAAGATGAACCGCATGCGTCTAAGGATCGCTCAGCGTCTTAAGGAGGCCCAGAATACCTGTGCCATGCTGACCACCTTTAATGAGGTGGACATGAGGTGAGCATAAGTGCCTAAAAGGCCCATCAGTCAGAGTTACAAATAGTGTCTGCACTGTGGAGATATTTACATTATTTACTTCACCATCCGCTTCAGAGTTTTTGAACAGATCTTCATGTATTTTTGTTTTTGGTCATTTATGTGGAAGGCCTTTGTAAAGTTGAGCAATCAGTGGAGTTGCATGATTTCTCGAGTTTCTAAGTGTAGACATTTGTTTGAAACCAAAATGATCTGATCCATTAGGTTCAACCAGTGATGCAACTGTGTTCACCCCCCCCCTCTCCCTCTCTCCCTCCTCAGCAATATCCAGGAGATGCGTAAAGTGCACAAAGACGCCTTCCTCAAAAAACACAACATTAAGCTGGGCTTCATGTCTGCCTTTGTAAAAGCTGCTGCCCACGCTCTCTCTGACCAACCTGCTGTCAATGGCGGTGAGCCAGTGCTCTACTGCCCCGCACACAACTAAATATATAAATACGTTGATATGTGTAAAGACCAAACTCATAGTCACCATATAATTTACATTTGTATTTGTGTAATCAGATATTAACAAATAAAACTTAATCTGTTATTCCCAGTATAGTTAAATTTAGCGATACCATTTTTTCTCTGCCCCCAGTTATTGATGACACCACCAAAGAAATAGTATATAGGGATTACGTAGACATCAGCGTAGCTGTGGCTACACCAAAGGTAAGATCGAATTTTTGCTGCCCCAAAGTAGTTTATCCAAAAGTAATTGATCAGTTATTTAGTTTTATTTTTTAATGCCTTCGGTTGGCTGTTTGAACTGGCAACTACATGATGGTTTAGATGGGAGTGTGAGTCATTCTCAGGAGCTGATCCTGTGTCAACTGTTTCTGTCACCACAGGGACTAGTGGTACCGGTCATCCGCAACGTGGAGACCATGAACTTTGCAGACATTGAGAAAGCCATAAACGCACTGGGAGAGAAGGTGTGCAGAAGCTGCTTGCCGTCATCTGTCGTAGCATGTGCACATCACACAACACACACACACACACACACTTCTGTTTGAATTGAATTGAATTGCTGGCCGTCTCTACCTCATCGTTGTCCTTCAGGCACGGAAGAATGAGCTGGCCGTGGAGGACATGGATGGTGGCACCTTCACCATCAGCAATGGAGGAGTGTTTGGCTCCATGTTTGGCACGCCCATCATCAACCCCCCACAGTCGGCAATCCTGGGCATGCATGGCATCTTTGACAGGCCTGTGGCCATCGGTGGCAAGGTGAGTGTGTGGCGATTGTGCTTACCTCCATTACTCACAGCGTTAGAATCCGTTACAACACTTCTGTGGCTCTATCCGATTATCTTGTTACAGTCTGATGGCCCTGTGAACTGGAAACAAATAGATTGGCGGAGGCCTGTCTCCCATACATTAGCTGGGTTTCCATTCAACTTGTTTGTATTTTATATTCGTGTTAACAAAAATTTGGCACAAGAATATATGCGCACCTGCATGCATTTCCATCAACTGCAATAAAAACTGGCAATAAAAAAATGAACATCAGGTTAATCAAGTGAACTGTTACTGCTGATGCACCAGTGTGGTGCATTTCGTGTGGACCATGCCACTTGCTTAAAGTGTCTTCTATTTTAGGGGAATTTTTTTCATGCGAAGTTGGTAGTTGTAGTCAAAAGCATGATAACAAAAGATATGGACGGAGAATCTATACATTTTGCTTCAGATCAGAAAGGGTGTCGCTTTGGTCTTAAATTTCAATTATAATGGTAGGAGTCTCGTCATATAATTATGTCTAGTTATAATTCTCTGTTTTTACTTTTCTCTTGTTTTTTTGGCTTGTTGTTGTTGTTGTTGTGGTGGTGGCGTATGTATAAGTATAAGTAAGTGTAAGTATAAGTAGCTTTTATTGTCAATTTCTTCACATGTACAAGACATACAAAGGAATCGAAATATATTTCCCATTCCCCCTGTGGTGGGGAGAGCAAGAGGTCACTGCGTTCCAAATTGGGGGGGATGAAGGGCACAATACAGCATAACATGAGGAGAGAGGAGGAGAAAAAAAGGCACCACCAGACTATGCTCCAATGGGGAGGGGGCAAAAAAACACCTCCGCACACATAAGCACATATAACGTAAGATACATGACCTGCAACAGGAAGTGGGGGTTAACAGTCAGCATGGGCAAACAGTGTCCGATTCTGCAGCCATCCTGGCACTTGTTCCAGACCCGCCTGTCTCACTGAGGGTATGAAGCGGCGAAGGCGTGGGGTGGTGGGTGAGGGTGGTGATTGCGTATCAGTGGAAGTGTATAAGTTCGTGTGTGTACGGCCAGAGAGTTGCTTCTTATGGCCTCCAATCTGTGAGCCTCAGTTCGCAGGGTGACATAGCGATAACACAGCCAGTAGCCATGGAGACAACCTTGATCAGAAGCCAGGCAGAGACAACAATCTGCCGGTGTCTTGAAGGTGGGGGGAGGGAAGCGAGAGCGTCTCCAATCTTGTTCTCCGAGGAGTTGTTTTTCCAGCGATGGCCTTGGCCAAGGCCTTCGCTGATTAGGGAGGCCGAAAGCAGGTAGAATTGAGGATGTTTGGGTTTTAGGTCGTAGAATGGTGGGATGTATTGTGCCAAAACATCAGTGCCGTGCAGCTCTAATTCATACATAATTGTCCCCAGTTATTACTCCCATTGCATCTCATGCTAAATGCTATGAGCCTAATTAATTAGGACACTAAGACCCAGGACAGGTTTAGGGCAGGTTTGTGTCAGTGGCTCCATCTTTAGAATCCTTCTTATTCCTTGCCTGTTTGTTAACTATCAACATGCATGCCTGGTGTTCAGAAACTCTTGCACAGACACATGGCCAGCAGATGTCCAGAACCTCTAGCACAGGCCTGTGCCAAACAGATGTTCAGAAGCTCTCGACTAACGCTTGTGCCACAGATGTTTATTGCAACTACTAGCACTCCTGCTGCTCCGGCAGCTTGAACAGTAGATGTTAAGGAATCCTCTGCTCTGAGATCAGCGTTGTTGAACAAAAGTTAAACAGTCCAGTATGTTCCTACCCAAAGATTAAAATAATCATGTTACCCATGACCTGAAGTCCTGACTGTATGTGTTGCCATGTGTACATCCCCCACAGGTGGAAATCCGGCCCATGATGTATGTGGCACTGACATACGACCACCGGTTGATTGATGGCAGAGAGGCGGTAACTTTCTTGCGCAAGATCAAGGCCGTGGTGGAGGACCCTCGCGTTCTGCTCCTCGATATGTAAACCCAGGGGTCTCCCTCCCTAGTATATAACTACACACTATTAAACACATGTGATGCCAACTCAACACGATGACAGTTTGTGGACTTGTGTAGCCCTCCGATGAGCCTTTCTAAACGACGTTGAGGCCATGACGCGTATCACACTGCAAGATGTATAAGATTTTAAAAAGTTAAGGTGAACAAAGAATGGGTATTTTCATATGGGCTAGAACATTGTAAAGGGACAGCTTCTAAGGACCATATCTTGCTAAGTAGGGACCCATCAAATTACAGTAGTGTATCTGCTCTTACTCTTTATTTAGAAAAGCATTTCATGAGCGACTGCACAATGTCCTAGCAGGTGATAACAAAGAGGGAGGGAGGAAAAAAAATGTCAACGTTTGACTATCCAGCTGGTATCATGTTGTGTTTGATGGTGGCAGTATGCTCAAATATGTCCAGGCCTCTTGAAAAAGAATAAGGCTTGCCTAAATTATATTAAGTTACTCCCTCCAAACAACAGAACAAATACGTTGTCTTCATGCTCCAATGCTCTGATTTCACTGAAATTGTAAAAAGGAAAAAAAAAAAAAAAAGAAATGTAAAGCTTATTTGGGCTCACCATTTCTGTAGTCAGAAGAGATGGTTCACTTAACGCCTGATGTACCACACAAAAAGACCGCAGACATTTAACTATTGATACCTTATCTCTACCCAGCTCAAAGTACATTCAGTAGATCTGTAGAACTTGACACATACAACTTAACACATACACACACACACAAAACGTCACACATACTGTTTGTCAAAACTCCGGTTACAAATTGGGAGCAGTGACAGCACTTGATGTGTAGTGGTGGTGAGATTCCAGCCAGACGGTCGTAGGCCGTTGTGGCCAGCTCAAACTGTATGGGAAGTCTTGCCACAAAGCTTTACATTTTACCCAACTGGAATAGACTTAATTGCACAACAACAGTGTCTGTGTGGTCACCTTTATAGCATAAATGCCGTTTGCTTTACAGTGTTGTGTCGCTTTCTTCTTCAGTCTGTCTGTTGTGGGTTTAAGTTGAGGTCACCAAAAAAAAAGCTGTCCAAACCCAAGGTGTTTGCATTTAATAATTGGTGATTTAGAAAGATTGTTGTAGAGTGTGATACCACCTTGGAGGGCCCTTTATTTATGTAGGGACAAATTCTGGCGAACCACCTCATTTCTGCCTATATCGCACTGCCCTGGGAAGACAGATCAGAACAGTGCAGATCACTCTTTCCCTGCTTTGATTTGACCTTGTCCAGTCAAACATGTCAGGGGTATGTTTTGAGACGCACAAGTACCTCTTTGCCCTGGAACACACACTATCTTTATTTCTTTCTCCGTTGTAATCAGTACTTGATGCTATTTAAACATCCGATTTAAACATTAAAAGCCCTAGTTTTATGTACACCTGTGTCCCAAATGAGTCCTTATGTATGTATTTCACATGTTTTTACCCCTCTTGAATGTTTCCTTTTTGATTTTATATCACTATCAAATCTTCAGCAGATCAACTAATTTATTTTACAATGTGTGTTCTATAATCTATTTGAAATAACTAATTATACACAGATTAAGATGTGTTTAAACTTGATGAATGAAACCATCCGAATAAGTATGCTAACTTCATCCTAACAGCTTATAAAACATTATGTCCCTTCACTGAAAACCCTGAGTCATCATCACTTGGTGTTTTTTTTTTTTTTTTATGTTCACCCAAACCTTAAACTTGTGATATGAAATGTCCTAATCCCAAACCCTCAGGTGCTTGTTACCCAAATCTACCACGCAAACTGTATGCATCATTGCTAAGGATTGATGTTTCTCCAAGCTAATTACTACTCAACGCCTTTTTGGATGTGGTCCATAGTAATTGAACCGTCCCTGACAAGAGTCTTAGGGGTTGCTTGGCGCTTCCTACGTCTCCCACAAAAGCCCCCTTCTTTTTCAAGAGCGTGCAGCTGTGCTTCCCAAGCTGTGGGCCGTTTTCTGTTTACCTTCATAACCGTGAAGGGACAATGCATCTCCTAATGAGCATCTTTGTTTCTTTGCCAGCACCTACACAAGCGTCTGAACAATGCCAGTCGTGGGGACACCGAGAACATGGACTTAATTATGAAAACACTAACCCTACCCATCCCCCCTGACCCCCTCCCCCAAAAATACCCATCCTCAAAAAATGAAATACTCCAAACGTCAGATTACCATGAGAATGAAGGAGATCGTAATGGGCATGAATAGCTAGAACAAAAACACGATGGGCCTTTAATTTATTTATTTACTTTTATTGCCTCTCAAGATTCCATTAGCACGACAGAGAGATTGTTGTAATTGGCAAGGTGCATCGATATCTGTTTTCGGTCGGGGCGTTTTTGTTATTCCTCCCGTATCTTGAAATGGCATGATGTTTGAATGCAGATGGCGTATTCGAAATCATGGGAGACCTTTAAGGTCTTTGTGTGGAGTAAGATGAAAGATAGTCATTAGGTAAGGATAGCTGCCAAATTAGCAACATCACAAGCCTAATTTACCTAAACTGTGTTGTTATTGTTTGTTCATGACCGCTTTTTTCTCTCTCTCTCTCTCTCTGTTCACCTCATGTAATGCATATTGAGTCGGTGAATCACACATGAGCAACATGCATGGTGTGACAGTGGGCTATAATTACATACCATTCACTGATATTGAGTAATTTTATCCAATATCACTAACTCCAGCTATTGAGTTTATGAAGTGTATATGAAGGAATGGCATCACAGTAGTAAAGGTTCATGGCCTTGTTTCTCTTAAGGTATCTCCCAGATCATGCTTCAAAAAAAAGTAGATGACCTATTCTGCTCTTATCACACTCTAATTACTAAATCCATTAGTTTGACTGTTCAGCAGATGTTAGACATTTAAATGAAACCTTACTATCCATTCAACCTGGTGACTTGCACACTTGTGCCATTACTACTGTGCACTCTAGAAATTAACCATTTAGAAACTTCAGAAGGATCAGTGTTAGCATCTGGTATCAACATCTACAGATCAAGTGTGTGGTTACTGCAGCCCTCCAGGACAGAGGTTATGATCCATACCCAAGGAAGGGTGGTGTGGGAGGACGGGGGGGGAGCCTTTGAACCCCATTCCTCATATGACGTTCCAACTGCAAATGGGTTGCAGTCACAGCCTAATAGCTCTTAAGCTCTGAGTGGCTGGGTTTTGAGCAGTATTTTGTCTGCAAGTGTGCAGGTGTCACATCAAACATGAAGTCTCATCAGGTTGCAGCAGAACATGGGAGCTGTGTTGCATGTGTAATTCAAAAAAGCCATTGTACATTTTGCATAAAAAGTAAAAATCAAATGTATTTAGTTTAGGTCCCCAGATTAATCTATTGATTAAAACTTGACAATTGATATGAGTCTATGAGTCTCTTGCCTGTAACTCAAAACATGTTTATTTCATTGCCCTTGCTTTAGTAAATCCATATAAACATTTCCAGGAGGGAATGCTGACTGGAAAAGGGAATGATTTGTGAAAACTGCTATACTGTGATAACTGTGGGATGAGCTATGACGCATACAAGTTTTTTGCTTTTTTCTCAGTTTAGCTTTAATAAACTGCTCTCTCATCTTCCTGAGCTGCACATCACAGCCTGTCTTAGATCAAGTAGACTGGAGGTTTCAGTGCTAAGACTGTCCTGCAAAACTGAAAAAGTGAATGGTTCAGGAGACAGAAATGAAGTAGGCCTAGTTCATCATTTTAACTTCTCTGAAATGTACATCCTGTTATATAGTTTTTGTTGATTTGGTTGGTGGTTACAACCACTTGTAGTTGTGTCATCTTTGTGGACTCATAAACTGTATAAGGCCAGTGGCTGTCATTAGAAAGCTGACCCACCTGTAATCGATCAAGCCAGTCTTATCCAGATCGAGTTTCTGAATTAATGCTTCAATGTTGAAGCTGTCTAGAGGCATGTTTGCTTTCTGTGTAAAGACATGACACATTAGAAAACTTGCTTTAAAAGAATGCTTATTGCCTGAATGTCAGCTTTAGGAATTTACAGGAAAAAAATCATACCCGTATAGCCGTCCTGAGGTCTGAAGCATGAACTCTCATTGTTCCATCCTTGTCGATGCTTTTAAAGAAATCGGAGAGGCACTGCTTCCGTTCTTCAAGAAAATTCTGCAAGGAATAATGATGACTTCTTTTTGACCTTTTTTTATAGACTATACAGCTCCAAACTTTTCTGTCGGTGAATCAAGGAACGTTGATCACTTTTTCTTTCCACACTTTTAATAGAGCATTGAATTCAAAATGAAAACCAACAACTAACTCATCCATGCATACTGTAAGTTTACCAAAAAAAATGGAACACATAGAATACGTGTGAGCAAGAAACATGCAAATGTTACATAACTTTAAACTAACATAAAAAATAAATATAAACATGAATTAACAAAAAAAATTAAAACACCATATATTGTACATAAAACTTACACATAGACATGTAGATATAGTAGGACTGGTAACATTAATACCTTAATGATCTTGAGGGCATCCACCTTATGTGTTCGGCTGAAGGAGCCGGTGACTCCCTGGTACTGGACATCCAGCACTGGGTGCTCCTGCTTCATGCTCTCCAGCAGCTCCACAAAGGCTTCGCTCACCATAACCGTCTGTGCTCAGACACACAAACACACCATTCACTTACAAAGACTGATTTTACAACTGTAGGGTCAACTGAGGTCAATACCAACGGACAAAACGCATCATGAGTTTCTTTGATAATTGTTTGCGATGGTTCAATCATGTAACGATCACACACTAGCACTCAATACATAAAATTTGAATTACTATAAAAAAAAATACACTATAAAATGATTATGTATAATTGTATAGTTCTTATACAGTTATAGGGTCAAGGTACTTACTGATATATTTATCTCTTCCATTGCTGACTTTGGGTTGTTTCTAACAGTGGTGAGAAGCAGCAAGGCTCCCTCAGATGTTATTGGGTTGTGAAGCAACTATAAAGACATTGGTGAGAGAATGTTGAATGACACAAAACTGTTTCAAAAAAACAACGAAACATAAAATTAGGGCAAATGTATTAAGTACAGGCACAGGGAATCACTTACACAGGGAACAAATTAAGTAACTGCTGGAAAAATACATATATATTTTTTTTATTATTATTGACACTGACAAATGCAATGCAAATCTAGTAAAATTAGATGTTGTGTGTCATTATTGTAAAAAAAAAAACATTTTAGCCTCTGATAAATATGATCATTCACAGACCCTTTTTTCGTGAACTTGTGTCACAGTAAATGACACCATGTTCCGACACAGACCTACAGATTGGCAAACAGCAGCCTTCAGTGTTCATCTAAAGGCCTAGCCTACCCGTAGCACCCTGAGGGTGTCATTGAACACCAGGCCATGGCACAGCAGCCTCATGGCCTCGTAGGTGATGCGGTTGCCAGAGAGGTCCAACGAGAGCAGGGTGTTGTTGTGGCGGAGGGCGTCCCCTAGTGCCTGCGCACCCTCACTGCCAAAGCCATTATAGGACAAGTTCAGGTCCTTCAATGTCACGTTCACCTATATAGGGTTGAGGTGGTGTGTTATATAGTTTTATACACTGATGTGGTAAACCTGGCAAAATGTGGTAAAATGTCACAAACAGATGCATTTGCATTGTAATTGCAGGTTACTAATAATTGTGTGTTTCTTGGACATTGTCCAGTCGTAATAACATGCACTGCTCTGTTTCATTCTGACATTAAGGTGATGATACATCGGGCAACTTTCTGAGCAATGTTGCTGAGCAGCCTCATAACTGGTTCTGTGTGCTCCAAATGGATGATCATAATTTACCTATTGATGTCTGCATTTTTTCAGACAGAAGAAAATGCAGATTTTCAGCAACAACACTCAGGAACATTGCCTCAAGGGTGTTATGCAAGCGCATAATGATGTTTAAAGACTACTGGGGTGTGATGTGGTCGGTGATTTTTCACATTTTTTAAATTTGAATTTTTTTCAAAATCTAGTAGCTCCAGCACCACTTCATTGCCCACCAATGCTACTCGAAAAAGTTTCCCTTTGTATCATCAGCTTAAGTTTACTGCTTCTCTTTTTAGAACCAGCACATGTTCACAGGAAGCATTCTTCCATCTCTTCCTTGTACCTTTAATCCACTGCAGAGTGTCACTGCTCCACTCAGCGGAGAAGGTTCCAGCTCAGGTTTAAGGTCTCCAGACTCTCATTACTGGCTGTGAGCAGAGATGAGATTTCAAAATTCACTGTCTCTGAGCTCCCCACCCCTCCACCACCACCCCTGAGCCATAGGCCCTGAAAACTTTGATTCAGATTTAACTAGCAAAGTTTCACTTCATGGCTGGCTGATTCATGTCAGTTCAGTCTTTAGGGGTCTGGGGCTTGGGGCTGGGGAGGACATTAGATCCAGTCATTATGTCCCTCTGGTTTGCTCAGTAAATGTAATCAAAGAAGGCATATAATGAGGGGTCTTCTAAGTAAGATGTCGTTCTTGCAATCAACTCGACTTTTTCTCGCCTTGTTTCTGAAATGCCTACATTTTGACTGAGCTTCCTACATCTCTTACCCAGCATGTGACCGAGGGACTCTCCACCTATCTCACAGAATAAGTTATGGCTTAGATCCAGGGATTTCACATTGAAATTACTCTGTGAAGAAGACGGAAAGTAGTATGAAGTCTGTCACAGGGCACTGTCATCTCCTTAACCAGAAAATTCTGTAGCATTATACTTACTGCTAAGGCATCTGCAAGACTTTTGGCTGCTTCATCAATGAAATCATTTCCTGTTTAAAAAGATAATCAGAGCATTTCACAGCACACATTATAGCACTTATTTGGCTTTCAAATTGACACATCCTTGTGCATCTTATAGCACCTGATAATGTAAGGACTTTGACAGTAATGTTGTCTAGCAGCATTTTAGCAATGCATTCTGCACCAGCAGCCTGGAGATTGTTGTTGGAAAGATTCTGGAAAAATGACAAATAGCAGTTAGTTTGTTTTTTTCCCACAGAGCCTTACAAAAGCTATGACTTTCTTCCAGAGATGGTGCTGTTGCCAAAACATTCCTCATATCTCACTTTCTAAAAGCCTACAGAAAACCTGTGTAGTTTCCAGGCATCTTTAAACAAATACATCATCTTGATTTATTTTAATTGATTGTTAGGTCGTGTTATCAGTTTTTGCTAACATTTCCTCAAGTGTTCCCATACCATCCTCTGAATGGTGTTGTTCTCCTTCAGCATCTCTACCAGATACTTTGCACCCTCTGATAGCAGGCAGTTATCCTCCAGCTCCAGGTCTGTAATCTGTTCGTCAGACTGTACACAAGATTCAAGACACTCGACTTTGGTGACATTGGTTTTAAAGTTACAGTGATATATTATGTATATTATGCCATATTATGTATAGTTTTAGCCTGGTTATTTATTTATGTGTTTGTTTGTTTGTTTGTTTTGACTCATGTTTGACACATGCACTGGCATACATTAGCAGGGAATTTTTTTTAAGCAATTGACATTCCACACATCATTCCCACTTTCCTAAAATATGTCTACAACATCACTCTGTGAACTGACATGCCATTATTTTCTGTTTTACATATTTGACATGATTGAATTGAATATGTTTCACCTGTAGGTTATGCTATGTTCTCCTTTCTGTATCTGTTCTGTATATGGTTATGTGATGTACTGTGATGTCACTGTAAACATGTGATGGGTATACACACTCTGGCCACAGGGTGGTGCCTCTCACAGATTGAGTAAAGCAGTCTGATCTCACTTGTCGAGACAGTGCTGTCAGCAAGGTTTCATCAGGTGAAGGGCAATGGCATATGTCGCATCCTGTCCCATGTCCCATATGGCCATGATAGCATGCTTAACTATAGTAGTTTACATGTTGTCAAGCACATTGACTCAAAAGTTATGTGACAAACAGGGTGGAACGCATTGAATTCTGATGGGCTTCATCCCACATTCCACCCCGTTAGGCCCATAGACTTCACTGTAAAATCTAACAGGTCGGAACTTTTTATCTTTATGGGGCCTTACTCTGAGATATAAACTAATAACAATATAATATCCCTTCTGGATATGAAAAGAACTTGTGTAACTGTGTCAGATTTGTTTTAATTTATTTTAATGGAATTATAGCTTTTTCTAGCGGGAAACAATATACATAGGACCTCAGGGACACATAGTAAGATAAAAATGATAATCAATAACAGTAGTTACAACTGATTTTAATGTTTGATTAAAGACAGTTTACCGTAGCCTATAAAATATTTCAGACATATTTTGAGGTATTATGTTTTGGTTTATAATTCCCATGAAAGTTGATTACTTTACCCTTGGGACATTAGAAAATCCCATGCCTGTAAATACAAAGTGTGTAAAACTGAAAATAGTTTTGACAATGTAAACTATTTTTGTGTTTGTTATGATGTGAATACACCTAAACAATTTTTTCAAAAAGGTGTTGAATATATGGGACTCGTTGTGGAACAAATATGAGCAAGTAAACCATCCAGACATGAAATGTTTGCCACAAAAAAGCACCCTCTTAGTTTCGTCCCTCAGAGCCAAACTAGGGCAAAGACTTAATATGTCAGGGACCTTAAATCAACTAAAGCATAATAAGCCGAGCTGAGATGTCTTCCTCACAGTGCAAAAATTTTAGATGTGTTCACTCAGGCTTTTACCGAGGCTAGTCACCTTGGCATGCTCCAGCTGCTTTGACAGAACCGGGGGCCAGTTCTGCCAAGTGAAGCATCCGTATCGACCTACATTGTTGTGTCCAACAGAGCTGTAGGGCAGCGAGCCAGGTGTTTGATTGCTCAGTGTCACCATAAAACAGACAACTTGTTCCACCAGGCTGGCAGTTCAATGGTGTCCTTGTGGCAGGCTGCGCTCACACACACACACCCACACACTCCTTCGTTTACTCTAGGGACTTTGACACCGGTCACTCAAGTTGATTCTGTGAATAGCAATAAGGTCAGGACGGAGACCAATTGGTCAAAATTTTGTGATTAAACTGGGAGCAGAATCAGTGTGCGGAGATTCTGTTTCTTTGTAATGGACTTTCAGATATGTAATTTTCTCAGAAGGCATCAGTGTTGGTACAAGACTTCCTGTCAAGTGGGACCAGACCACTTCTTCCAATTGTGTTTAGCAACCATCTTTCAGATTGAGATCATAGCTGAATACTAGACAACTCAGAGATTGATTCATGCCAGTTAAATCTTAAAGGCAGGGGTGGGGCAACCTATTTGACCTATTTCAATTTTTTAATCACAGAGCTGAGCATAAATAGACACTTTTAGAATTACCGACTGAATTATATTGAAGTTCCAAAGACTTAGGAAGATTATAGCTATGTTACCTGTGAAAGCATCTCGAGCGAGAGCATCAGTATTCAACAGCAATTTTCTACAGTCTGTGTATTACTTTCAACATGGAAGTCATGACATTTTCAATCTCAGTGTCACATTCTGAATATTCTGAATAAGTTTAAACATTGTACTTCATCTCATAACACATTAATTTCAGAGGGATGTTTTTTTTCTCTCAGCCAAATGGCCATGCCTCCACAGGCCAGATCAAAGGCTTTGCCAGGCCGGATCCGGCCCCTGAGCCTGACGTTCTCCACCCCTACTTTAAGGGTTCAGAGCTTAGGGTTTATAGAGACATTACGATTCAGGCAGCTTTTAAAGTTGACAATCACATAAAACAGTAGAGTTTATAACCCACAGTATGTGTTGGTCTAGTTACTGGTGCATACATTTAGTCATTACATAAAACAGTTCATATAGTCAGCTGCAAAAGTACCTCCAGCAATACTCTTACCACTAAAGCAATGGCCAGTGCTTTTGTTCCCTTTGGCCCCAGTCCATGGTGGTTCATGTTAAGGGTGGCGTTGCCAAAGTTGCGCAGGTAATAGGTGGCTGGGATGACCCCCACAATCTCACAGGCTTCCAAGTAAACGTCTGCAGCTGAACCAACCTTTGTCCTTATTCCAATGTCTGTAGATACAAGCGGTAATTTTACCAAAACTATCATAGTAAAGAGTACTATGACACACTCACATGCGAGTGACTCACTGTCAAAAAAAGGGAAGACAAGTTATGAGCACTCCATACAGCGTTGTTCACACTTACACACACACACACTGGTTTGGAAATGTTCACAATTAATTTAAGTATTTCTGAAGTATATTAATTAAATTACCCTTGACTCTAATCTTAACTTCAAGCACATTGTAACAGTAGCTAGTACTAGAATGTTCACTGTACTCGCTAATTTGTGACATACAATTATTATTATATTCTAATTAATATTCCTGCAGTCATTTCCTTTAACTTGAGTGGCTATTTTATAAAATGTTAATACGAGAATCAAATAATGTTACAAAGAAGGTCCACACTGTTAAATTAATTCTCTTTTTAGACAGACATTTAGCATGCCAACATTTTCTCTCTTTAGCACTACACAGGTGAAGATCATTTGTGATATTTTCACCAGCACTGTCAACTCATGTACATGTTCAGGTCTATATTAAGAACTAACACGTCAGAGAGAAATTCCCTCTCGTTCAAAGCCCAGCCCATCCCAGCCAAGCCTAGTCCATTCACCGTCCACCTCCAAGTCAGTGTCCCAGCCATCTCCACTGTCAGCCTGGTCCCCTGGGAGCGCCTCATCACTCTCCTCCTCGTCGACGTCATGCAGTGGTGGCATACCAGCCAGGCTGATGCTCTGCTCAGTTTCAGCCATCGCCAGAGTCAACACTCTCCCTCAGCCCACACTAAAGCGGAGGCACAAGTCAGAGTGCTAAGAATAGGCCTCCTTCAGCCCCACTGCTATGTGTCTCATTAATACTGTGAACTGTAACCAAATCCGACCACCAACTCAGGGTGCTTTTAATGACCACGGGATGACCAAAAGGCAGGCTTACGTCAGGGATGACATATCCTTATGATAATGTATAGAACTCATCTACTTCTCTATAGACAGTGGTGTCAAGAAGACTTTGATGAAAATAGAGTGGAATAATCAATGTGAAATTATATATGACTTCATTGCATCAAACATTTTTGACGTATGTAAACAAAGACACTGTGTACACTGAAAAAGAAATGGGTGTAAAGACTTTCTATGAGTGTTAACACCTCTTAGTGTTCATACAAATTGACAATGCCTAAATATTTTGGGACACAACTTACCGTATCTGCGCTGCGAGGTTAGGTAGAGATGACCCCTAAGTGGAGTGACTGACCTTTGTAAAATTTAAGAATGTTGAAGCCATTGTTGCATTGTGTTTCCCGGGAACTCTAGAACCCTCAAATGTCATTATTTCTGTGGATTGAGCAGAGCCATAGAGAGAGGACTGACATGAATATGACTTCAAAAAGTAACATCACATAAGCTGAAATATGAAAGGGGATGTTAAAATAGACAGATTACACAAAGAACAGACTCCTTCCAGGTTTTTTTTTACCTGTAATGGATCCCTGAAAATAGTTATTCCCTGGTCCTAAAGTAATGACACAATTTATTACTACAGTTGTCGTCATCTGTCCCATTCATGAGGTGGGAGATGACAGCCACCTGTCCAGACTAAACTCAATCTCTGATGGAGGTGATCATGAAAATCTGGTTAATTCTGGACAAAACAACAAATACCTTTTAGATCAAAATGCCTTTGATCTACTTTGTAGATCAAAATTCCTCAGGGTGGGGCGTGAAGCAAAACATGCATTAAGCCCTATTTCTTTACGATGCATTGTTCTTTTTTAAAAATAAATCATGACCATGCATCCCTTCAAGGTCTGATTTTTCCTCAAGGTTTTCACTGTAAGGTTAAAATAAATTGTAAACGGATTATTTTTCAATTCTGCACTCAGTCAATATTATCAGGAGTTCCCATAACTGTGGAGGGCTTTGCATGCAGTTGTGTTTTGGATTTGAAATAATGTTTCTGAACTGAGAATTGTCTTACCTCTCTCACACACTCCCTCCTCCTTCCCCAATACAGATGCTGTGAAAATGCTATAGCCTCTAACCCCTTTTTAATGCACCAGTCCTCTCCAGAGATAAAAGAAACATTGTTTCACAACAGATACTATTTCAGATATGGTTTGTGTTTAATGAAAAATACATACAATATAATACTATTTATCAACAACAAATAAAGAGATGATGGCCACTTCTACGAGTGGTTATAAAAATTGCTACTCATATCACTCATTCAGAACTGCTATGACCAGCACACCAAACAAAAAGTAAAAAAAAAAATATCTTATTGCATCACATCAAGTGATTACATAACAGTTTATATTGTAACATTCATACATAGCAGTATAAAAGAATTACACTGATAAATTGTGAGTACAATGCAAAAAAATAAACAAAACAAAAAAGTGTAAACATTACGTAAATAGATCTATATTTTTATGTATGTGCTTTCGTGACGCCTGCGTCCTCATAAATCTAGTCTACCGGAGACTACCAAGGCAAACTCATGTAAAAAAAAAAAAAAAAAAAAATGACAACAATGTATACTAACTGTATACTACTGTTGTACCTTTTTTCAGCTTGACATAGACCAGTTTAAAAGATGCTACAATGGTATGTACCCTTAAATAAAAAGAATGACATAACCTATTGACAGGCCTACATGCCAGCATCAGAACCTCATACTGTGCTGTTTCCCCTACTACATCTTCAGATTGCTTCTCCACATGGTATTGTTTGAGAGGCATATCGCTGAGGCACTAGACATCCATGAAAAGAGTTATCAATGGAGACTTGAAAGGCTGCTTCTTGGTTGTGTGCATCCTGGGGGAGGCGATTTCTTTCCCAGCCAGTTGGCTCTTCCACCAAGGTTTCTCTCCAGCCATTGGCTTACAGGCAGTACGGGCATAGTCACCACAATACAGGAATAGCTCTGGGTTTGTTTGCTTTTAGAAAAAAGTTCACCCTCTGTCCTATTCATTTTAGTGTTCCTCTGTCTTTGTGTCTGTCCTCCTCCTCACTTCTCCTTGAGCTGCTCAAGGAGTGGGTTGACTTCGCTCTCAGGCGTCTTCACACTGTCGGTCCGCACGATGCACGTGGGCCGGTGAAGGTTGAGCATGTGGATGAGCTGTTGACGCTCCACCTTAAGTTCCTCAATCTGGGCCTTCAGCTCTGAGTTCACCACCTCCAGACGCTCTGACTCCTGGGTGACACAGTAGGGAGAGAGAGAGAGAGAGAGAGAGAGAGAGAACAATTACAATCTAAAGAAAGCTGGAACACAAAGTAATTAGCCATTTTGGTATTTCTGATGTGTATTCTTTCACTTTTAGATGGTTGGTGTAAAAATAAAAAAAATCAGGTGAGTGTACTTGATTAGATTTGTGTTATTTCCATGAGGCTAATTTGGATCATGTAAAGAGTCATTTACTCTCAATTGATTTTTAGAACATAACATAACAAACACTAAATCAGTCACTCTAAGCAACTTGTTTAAAGTAAACAGAGGAAGATGATTCAAGAGAAATTCCAGTAATTCACTCACTCTTTGTAGGAAGTCTGTTCTCTCCTTCTTTTTGTTTCGACATCGGGCCGCTGCAACTTTGTTTTTCTCCCGTCTTCGCTTTCTTCTCTCCTCTTCCTCCTCCATCTGTAAAAGGTTTTCACAATGCACATACACACACATGAGAAAACAAACAAAGATGAGGATATTGCCAACTGCCTAGTACTTCCCATTTCTATTACAAGTTATGACCAGGCAAATACCCATGTATTACAGGTATGTTATTGTTGACATAACAAAGATGACATAACAAGAACATATAGCTTTTATACAGCGTACATATAGCAACAGGGTTGGTACAATGGAAATAAAGATAGCTAAACATATAAATAACACATTCACTTTCATAATCTTTTTATACTACTTATGTCTATTTTGTGCTACTTATGTGTACTACATTACTAGCTCTCTCTCTCTCACCTCGTCCTTGAGTACCAGTGACCTCTTCCCATGCCTGGCAAGGAAGTGCAGTGGCGAGAGCATAGCACCCAAACTGCAGAGCTCGGAAAACTTGAGCTGGTCTGTGAGAGTGGTGGCCGAGATCCCGGCCAGCGGGCCAAGGCTGGGGAGGGAGCCGGCCGTCAGCGAAGGGTCAGGGATCTGTCCTGGCATCATGTCAGGTCCGGCCACTGCCACCTCTACATGAACAAGACAGAGAAACAGAGAGAGAATTAAAACCATGCCTGACAACCATCTACTTGGATTTGTCAAATTATTTGTCATGTTAGGCAACGCCGACGTCTTGACAAGTATGGTATTAGTAAAATGGCCCCCATTGTTGTAGACAGACAATTTTCAATTGATGAGGTCAATTTCAGTGATTCATTGACTTGACAGCATTTGACAGTGCCTATGCATTGTATCATAAGATTGCATCTAATGGCGTGAGTTAAATTGTTCAAAGTGCACTTTCCTGGACTGATATTTTGACACGTCTCATGACTTGTGACTAGCTGTTCCCCCTGACCTTTTCAATAGTTTCCAGTGTGCCAGTCTCCACAATAGACAGAGACTGAGTCTTTCAACTCTGTGCTGTCATGTGCCACACAGACTGGTCTGACATAAAAGTCCAGTCAGACTCAAAGCTGCCTAATCACAGCGACTGGGACCGGAAAATGTGACTTTATTGATTGATAGTGACTTTACTGGTTCACTGATAAGGATTTCTACCCATCTTTACATACACCCCCCTCCATTGTGAGCCTGGCTATGGTGATTAAGTGGGATTAGTTGGGTTGGAGTTTGGTAATGAAACTCCACCACTGTTCTCCAAGGACAGAAGAGCCAGAGCTAAAGCCAGGGGCTTCCAGACAAAGCCTATGACACAGGCCAGTCCCATTTCAGAGGCCACTGAGAGAAAGACAGACAGAGAGATGGGGGGAGAGAGAAGAAGAGAGAGAGAGAGAGAGAGAGGGAGAGAGGTGCTTTGCTTGCGGGCAGCAGCAGAGCGGAAAGTGGAAAACGCCCTGTTGCCGTCACTTATGAAACACAGACGCTCCAGTCGAGGTTGGCGATGCGCCAACACCAGCGGGGCCCAACGGTATCCGCAGCACCGGGGCCTGCATGTGCGTATGTATGTATACATACTTCATCTGTCTTCAGCCAAATGGCTCCATTTCCTGCCCCATTCCTGAGGCCAATTAGAAGCTGGAGAGGCAGTGGAATTCACATTCAGCCTGTGCTATGAATACCCCAGCAAGAGGAAAGGAGGCCCCACTATTAACATAGGGTGCAGGGGAGCCGGCAGCAGAGCCTACCAATGCAGCATTGTGAGGGGGACAAGTGTTATTAATCGAGCGGCTGCATATACCTGCGCAAAACTAGAACTGTGTCCGGCAAAGCATTAAAGAAGCTCTTTTGCTTTGCTCATGAACAGTTATGACCAGTTCTTGGCCAAGGATTAAAAATATTCCATTATTTCATAAATTTAGGGCATGCAGTCCTGCAACAAACCCGCGTGTGTGTGTGTGTGTGTGTGTGTGTGTGTGTGTGTGTGTGTGTGTGTGTGTGTGTGTGTGTGTGTGCGCGTGTTCTGTCCCTTCTGTCCCTGCATCTTGAGTGATGCTAAGTATGCATGCTAAGGACGGTTGCAGGCCTGGGAGGGGTGCAGACTCAGCCTCACTCTTAGGCCAGAGTGGATGAGCCTCCCTCCCAGGAGTGCAATTAGAGCATGTTGTGAAAGAGTGGGAGCGACGTCCTGCAAAGTATTCCAAACCCTCGAGTCGTTGCTTTTTTTCCCCCTCCTTTTCCCCTCCCCAACTTCTTGCTCACCACTGCTGTGTAGACTGTTCAGGGACTGATGCACGTCTAAAGCTTGGGTGCCTGTCATAAATCCGCGGGCCTAAAGGTGCTGACAGGGAATGGCGTTGGCCTGGCCAGGCCAAGACACGCTCCTTAGCCACATCCTAATGTGTTCAAGATCGCCTCGTTCGAGCTACACCCAACCTCCACCACCCCTCCAAAAAAAAAAAGTCAAGGCTGTTCCCGACCTGCAGTTTCTTAATCGTCTGAGACACATCAAACATGAGCAGTGGACCTCTCACTCAAGAACATACATGAAGAACAAGGGCATTCACTGGCTCCTGCGTCCATTTTAAGCCCAGAGCTCACATGAACAAGGGGCAGAGACAGAGAGAGAGAGAGAGAATGTTGAAAGCCCGGACTTCAGCTTTTTTTCTCCCCTTTGAAGCCATTGGCACTGTCACATTCCTCCTCATACTCTCTTTAGGACCCTGCAAGTTGCTCTTGACCCAGTTCCTTTCACACTGCAACCATACAGTGTACAGCCACTACAGTCACTATGTCCCTCACTTCCAGAAGGACACTATGAGGAAATTATTTGACACTGAAAGTGCATTAAAAGTCACCTGGCTCCATCTCTACAAGTGATATGGGAAAATGTGCAGCGTTGTACAAAACCCCGCAAGACCTAGTGCAAAACAGAGTGGCCTGTTTAGTGGTATGTGTAATGTCATTACAGGTGTGTGTGGCAAAATGATAAAATGTTGTGGTTAAAAACAAAGTCAGTTGGCCTACAGAACAGTGTTTCAGGTCATTTTGGGCCTGGTCACTATAGACAGGCTGTGTGCCACTGAAAATGGGACTTCAGAAATGTGTGAAGTTTGTTCAGCCAAGATTTCTTCCTCAAGATTTTATATGAAAACCTCATGGTCACCACCCTCTAGACATAATTTTCAAAACAGGAGCAACACATAGCAAAGTTTGGCAACTGGATACTTCAGATGCATAAATTTACAAACTGAGTTAACAAAAGACTTTAAAATATCCTTTCTGCTAAAGCAATTAGTAACGTGATTATACAACCCACTGACAGACATTGTCATGATGTTTTGTCTTATTACTGTAATCCAACCTTTCTGATGGTTCCGGGAACATTTTAGATTTTTTTTTATTGTTCTGTTCTATTGTTATGTGGGCCTGCTTTGTAGCCTAACAACTTCAGCATAAACAATATGAAACGCTGGGAATCATCACACAACTTACAGAACAAAGCTTTTCAAAATCTCACAGACCACTGTGTAAATAGTTTCGTTTACATATCTTGACTAAAAGTTTGATTTCGGCAAAACATTTTTTTATTAACTTTAATTTTACATATCACCCTTAGAGCATTCGCCTTGGCCTAATGATAGCCTATATCATTATGAGATGTCTTTCACTCATCAACCTACCAACCAATAAACACACTTTCCATGAAATAAAAAAAAAAAACGCTGTTTCAATTTCTATGTCTTTTGCCATAACTAAATCTGTGTTGAGTGCTAGTTCCTCATTAACCCACTGAAGGGCAGTTACACCTAAAATAAGCCCCACGTTCCTGCTCTCGGCCTGTTGACGCACAGTCTCCCCAATAAATCCACGGTGGAATTTTGTCTGTGTGGAAACAATCCCACGTATGGATCAAGAGAGGGCACTGGCACCAAAAACAAAGGGGACATAAATGCCAACATGCACCCCGGTGAAAGGGAATGCTTTGGTCCGCTTTTGCTCTACACCACTCTGCATGTCTCTTTGCATTAATGCACAACAGCATTGTCTGCTATCCTGTCTGCAACATGTCCAAAAGAAAAGCTAATGCCTGAAGCCTTTTTGATGTTCATTCCACAGAATTTCAAGAGCAAACTTAATATGTAAGTAATACAGACATGTTTCCCATGACGGTCCATCAGACTAGTTATGCTCATTTAACTTCATGTTAAGGTTCACTTGAAGTTGCCTACTCACGTACACACTTTATGTGAAATACACAACTGAATTCAGAATTCAGTGCCATAAAAAGTCGTAATGTGTAAAGTGTTAACGATGCCCATCATGTCATGCCCTGGTCATGTGCAGCGAACATAATACAGATTGTGCAGATAAAAGCACCCCTTTCCTCTGCAGCAAAGTGCCGACGTCCTCACCAAAGAAATCGGTCATATTTAGTGTTAAAATCAAGAGCAAAATGACCACTTGCAGCTCCCAACTGCCGCCCTGAATAGTGTCAGTTTAGATAACACAAGGGTTGAAATGCATTTTAAACCGATCTTGTCCTAGGCCTGCGAGTAGCCTGTAGTAGCAAGCTCGATCAGCGCATTTGCGTTACATAACGAAGTAATTAACACACATATAACACCGATATATTATACAAGGTTTCATACACGAGAACAATATTCGACAGATATTAAAGAGAGTTACATAAGGCACAAAGTAGTTAGGCCTTAAATAGATATATGATTCCCTGTGACGTAAACTAAAATTAACTATTATGTGGTTTTAACAATATTCCATAGATGCCTCAAACTTTATCGTTAAGTTAGTCTCATGTAACTTCAACAAAAACGTAGGGTGAAATGTAATGCGTGCTGAAAACGATGAAAATATCGACAATTAATGCCAGAAATAAAAATCAATTGACCTACCTGAATCTCGTCCGGAATCTGAAATGACTGTTTGTTTGGGTCACCACTCGATCTAAGATGCCTGTTCGTTGCATCAGCCTGTTTAAATACGGGATCGGTATCAGGGAGGGCTCCAGAATGCGGAACTCTTTTGTGCCAGACGTAAGCAAGGATGTAAAAATACGAGACCAGTGCTGTATGAAAGAAGAGCTGATTGCTCCACCCCTAGCAACCAGCAAACACAACACAGAGAGGAAATTTCTACCATGTTGGAGAAGCCAAGTGCGGTCCACCCACGCGTGAACTACCTCGAGAGATCCCCGTTCCAAATACATCCTACCATGTTTATGGTCATGTATTTGTGTGTGATTTCATCATCGCTGTTTAAAGTTTGACAACATCATTCTGACATGTTTGCTTAGAACAATCAATAAGTCAAGAGCCTAAAATATGATGTGTGTCTGCCTGTATGTTATGAGATGTAATATTTGAAAATACTTACTTGACTTTACTGTTCGGGGATGTGAGGCCACATTGTTCACACTAACGTGTGCTATTGGTAAGTTAATGATTTGGCTCACCAGTTATGAACATAAAAAAACGTAGCCTATAGTGTAGACCGACCTACTGTCCCGTAGAGTGCGACAAAATAAACTGTTTGACATTATTGCTGTCTCCGCTTAGATATGGTTAATTTTACTGGGATAGACGCACACGCTTTCAAGAGAAAAAGTGTACATATAGCATACAGCCGACTTGTGCCAATGTTTGGCTTGTTGCCAGTCAGTATATAATGTTCGCTACTCCTCATTTAAAACAAATAATTCTGCAAACACATTGTTCTACACCTTAAATAAACACATGGCCTTGTGTGTATAGTGGGGTTTTTTGTCTTGCCATTTTCCAGGTTTTGTTAAGTTTACTTTATTTTACTTCTCGTCTAGATGTGTATCCCCCTCTAGTGGTAAAAATGCAGGCACAGGAAGTAGATGCCAGAGGTTGTACTGCTGTCTGCTGCAGTTTGGTGAGACTGTTTCTCCCAAAACCCAATGTGCAAATAATTCACTCCTCGGAATACTGTTTAGAACCTTCTGTTCGAATGGGATTGAGTGTCCTAAACCCATCTATCTATGCATGCATATCTATGCATCTATCCATGTTAATTCATGTTAAGATCTAACTGATTACAAAACTATGTTTTGACATGCTCTGTCTCATATTTGCATACTGGGTCTGATTTTTCTTTTAAACTGGTCCATAAGCGTTTTTCAGGCATTTACAATCAATAAAACTATACAAGGAAAAAAAATCAGGACTTTATTGCCCCACAACAACTATATCTATATCTATAAAGTCTATAATTTGATAAAAACTATAAATCATTGATAAAATGAAATTAATGTACTACAAAATCCTTGCCCAGCATAACTAGTGACTATTTTTGTTGCAGAAACAGACACATTTTAAGTCAACATCATACCTTCTTCAAACCAGCTGTGGCACGTGCAATTTCAAAATGGATTCAGAAATCATCTACTTCCCTGTATGTATACAGTTTTACCAGTGTTCTTTTTCTTTATTTTTGTACACTTCCTTTGGAGGTCTATGTCTCACTTGTTCAATTTAAGCAACACATTGTGGGAAACTATTACAAAGCTGGAAAAAACAGAACTGATGGATACCCATTACACAAGAAGATATGTGAAGCCTAAATAAGTTCTTGTGTAAAAACAGGATAAAGGAAGAGATGAGATAGGAGTTGGAATGCACCTAATTCCTCACATTTCAAAGGAAGTCACAATAAAAATAAATCATTTTGGGCTGCAAAGTTCTATGTTGAATATAAATTACATTTTTTTCAACTTCTTGATAGTCTGACCACTCTATAAACCTGATGTAAATCTTAAAACTCAGTACAACAAAGTGTGAACTCTATACTGGAGAGTTAAAATTTGAGCCCTGAATTATCAGGAATGCACACTGCAGCTTACTAGGCCTGCATACCTATTACTAGGCCTGGATACCTCTCAGTAATCAAGCCTATTCCCTGGTTTCTGGCGCCTGCAAACTTTATCAGCTCTGTGAGACATTTAGCTAGTACTTAATATAGCAGGTGGACTGGTCATGCTTGATAATACATTTGCTCCATGAACAAATAAAAGAGTTCTCACATGAAGGGCCTCTTCTTACTTTGCTGACTGGAACATCGACAAGGGAATATTTTAAGTTGGCTAAATATTACATTTTAATGAAATAAATGCACAACATTTGCTTTTGTTGTGCTGTTGTGACAGTTGTTTGCAGGTGAAGGTTAGTGCTCAAAGCAGCAAATGACATCTTTATAAAGCCTTCCCTAATTATTAAGTCTCGCAAACAGCATCCTTCATTCATCACATCTGACATACTGTTTATTCTGTTCTTCTTACTCAGCAAGTACATTGCATGCATGTCAAAAAGCCGAGGGAAAAGTTCAGTACTTAAAATGTACATATTTTAAAGTTGCCTTTCATTGGTGTGTTCCTACTAGTAATCAATTAACTTTATCTCTGGTCCATATATTCGCCATCTAATAATAAAAACATGATTTAATGCCCACATTGAATGCTCATCAGACAATATTTCAAGGATCAAGAAATTATTATTAATACATGTAAATAAATTGATTTATAACTGTTTTATGTTATTGAATGCCATCTGATTGTAAGATCTGAGTGTTGTGAATAATTGTTACCTATCCCCAATGTTGGTGAAATATAACTCATATATGCAGAATAGGCCTGCCCCCTTTCAGACTAGTACAAAGGGAAGGTAAGTCTGATTCGGTGGTTCTGACTCAGACAACATCTGCAGTCAAACCGCAGACATAAAGTGAGCCTTGAACTCGGCCCATTCATAACTTATTTTTGCCATTCATGCTTCCTCTTCCTACTTCTTTTTGGGGCTGCAGAACATGTCAATCATGCATCACCAACAGATTGCAAATGGGTGGAAAAATGATGCAGAGCACATCTGGTGTTCACATACATACCACATTAGTGTGGAAGTATGTGTGGACATATGCAAAAATAAATGTTGCTGCTATCTTTACACACAACTAAATTTCATTTAATCTGTGTATGTTTTATTAGAAATTAAGCTTTGCACAGCATGGATTGCTGAAAAATATGGTGGGTGATTCATTATTCACTCAACATGGCCAAGGTTTTAAAATACAGCCCAGTGCTTCATCATTACTGAGAGAATACCTCATTTGGAAAGAAAAAAAAGAAACAGGTTTTATTGTGCAGTCATGCCAAAGTGACAAAACATGTCAGTTTATTTAGGGTCATTTAATACCAAGAATAAAATGTCCAGTGGAATACCCCTTTAGATCTTATGTTACTTAAATGCTTGGTCAGTTGGTGCCATCCACTGTGCCAGATGAGTTCAAGTATCTTATTTCTATTACAGTATCTAGGCTAATGTATACTTATGTTATGTATACTTGATCAAACTTCTGGTATGAGGGTGGAAACAAACTGAATGAGGCTGCACTAAAAAAAAACCCTAACATACATTGAGTAATGTTCTTCGGCCTAACATTGTGCCGATTAATTCAGAGACAGTTGTCATATCTGTGACAAGTCCACATGAAATATGGCTATATTATGAATCTGGATTATTTGTTGAACACTGTTCATGTAGCTAAGCAAGTGTAACTTTGCGAACAATATCAAAATCATATTACTCACATGCTCAATCAGTTACACTGGCACTCCATCCAGTACAGTAAAAAATCATTCTGCTCATTTACATTTACATTTATGTATTTAGACACTTTTTTTTAATCCAAAGTGACTAAAAAAGGATAAACAGTCAAGCTACAGCACAATGAAAACTAACTATGAGTGCATATTGCCAACATGAGATTTGCAGTATTTTGAGATGAAAGTGCAATGGTGTAATAGAAAAATGCAGTATGGAGATCGACTGGGAGGTACATTGTAAATGCATTCCTGGTATTCAGAAATTTTAAGACATGAGATATTCTTGGAAGAGCTGGGTCTTCAAGAATTTCTTGAAGGTAGAAAGGGTATCTGTTGCTCTAGTTGCATTTACAACTCCCCCCATAATCGAGCCACCTAAAATCAATCAATCTAGCCATCTCTCATTAATCAAGTCTCAGGGGCCCAGGCCTCAAAAACCCAGGGGCGCCGCCGGGGAGGGGAGTTAGGATGATTCCAAGGGCCTGGCACTGACAGGGGACCCTAGAGAACATTTTAATATTATAATCAATGTTTGGGAGGCCCAAAATAATTTTCTGTCATAGGGCCCCAAATGTATAGCAGCGCTGCTGTAAAAACCCATACTTGACATGCCAAACTAGTGATGGGAATGAGACTGTTTATGTCGAGACTGAGTCATGACAGATGTCTTTGAAGGGTCGAGACTGTTGGTTTTTAAATGTAGTCGAGGCCGAGTCTTTGTGGATGCAAGACTGAGTCGAGACCAAAACTTACTTTCGAGTCCGAGACGAGAAAATATTCTCGAGGCCACTCTTGAGTTTGAGACCGGACTCGAGCACTACAACACTATCTTGAACCCTATACTAGGCCTACTGTCTCCTAACCCCTACAGCCTACCTGTTGTCCCACACCCTGTGGTGACGGGTGATTGAAAACATCTTCTTATATTAGCTTTCCCCTACAACTTCTAACTTTCTCTCAGTACCCCACGTCCTGTTTTCACTCATTTAATCTTTAGCATTGCACCCCTCTCTCTGTATCCATGTATTGCCATCCTTATCTTGTATCTCTGTATCCAAATTTGTGTATGTCCTTTGTGTAGGGACGCACCAGTGTCACGGTCAGTTGCCGTTTCCTTGCGTATCTAAAATTATTATTATTATTATTATTATTATTATTATTATTATTATTATTATAACAGTCCACAATTCGGTGTCACGAAAGACTGAAGCACAGAGCTGATTAAGCGCAAATTTGACAATTAGGCTAAAGGTTATTGGACTAGGATCGCAGATTGAAACTGAAAACCAAAACAAGTCAACCCTGAGACTGACCTTGTAATGCACTCGTTCAACATAGGTTACTAGGCTAAGTAGCTTATAAATATCGTCGTTAGACTAACAGCGCACGTACTTTGTGTAGCTTTGTCCTTTTATCCGACTAAAACATGCCTGAAAACGTAGCTACTAACAATAATCGTAGTAACTGCATTACAACACATACACCATGTTTAGATTCTGCAAATGTCTAATTATCCATTGGCTGTCAGATAACATTCACGTTTCTGGTAAATGTTAGGTTATAGCTTCACTCCTTATATTATGTTGTCCCATCTCCAGTTTACTGTAAACCGGATTAGCGGATTAATGTAGTAAATCCTTTAGCAAAAGGATCCAAATTATTTACCAACACACATTTGAATGCGTTGCTATAGGCGTCTTGCAAAAATCTCTCCACTGTTTAGGTTCCGGGAAAAATACAGGCTCCCTTTTCTCAGCTCCGCCTGCCATTCCTGGAAAATATTCCACTGTGAAATATGATACGTGTGTCTCCATAGAGACTACACAGCAAATCATATTGAACTTCCAAATATGGACACGGAAGTCTGATGAAATTGCGTGCTATGCAAATACGTTTTGACGTTTTCTGTA
The DNA here is from genome assembly GCA_015244755.2 of Tenualosa ilisha. Lineage (NCBI taxonomy): Eukaryota > Metazoa > Chordata > Actinopteri > Clupeiformes > Clupeidae > Tenualosa > Tenualosa ilisha. Next base: position 1,325,848 of record PYXC01001398.1, on the reverse strand, counting down.
CGTCGGTGCGTGCGGGCATTGGCTGACTAGAGGCGCTTTGGCAGAGGTGTACATTGTCCAAAGCACGAATTGTGTTGGTTTTCTATAACTATAGCTTCAACAAGGTCCGGTAAACATCAATTAGTATATTTATTTATGACTCTGATGTCAACACATGAGTTTATGTTCAGAATAATTTTATTGAATTATGATATAACTCAATGATGGTTTGCGCAAGCTTATTGAACTACAACCTTATTTTTGCATAACTGGAAAACCATTAAAGACATAAAGGTAAAAAAATAAACTATGTTGGAAAATGTCACATGATAGGCCTATATTGAGTATTTTTCAATCATCACAATAAGTCAGTCATCACAATTTGTCACATTGGCACATCAACAGGCCATACAGGACATAGAACACAGACAAAACAGTACCAAATCTATATGTGCATTCTAAGTTTTTGATGACATCTCAATTTTCACTTAAGGATCCACAGACCCACACATGACAATATATATATATATATATATATATATACACACACACACAGTATGCATTGATGTAAACAGCATGTACTCAGACGAACACAGTGTGTCTGGAAGAGGTCAATTTTAAGTGCAGGCACAGTCAAATATAACAATTTTTTGAATAACTGATATGGGGTTACACAATCCTATGCGTATAAACTGGTAAACACCCCTCCCCCCTTCTTCCTTGTTCTACCTGAATCATCTCTGCAGATTCCAAATTTCTACAGAGCCAAAAGTGTTGGGGAATTCAGAATATCTTTAACCATATCTGATCTGCTTTTTATCTGACAGTCATCTGTCAAGCTGTCAAAATCTGGGTAGTTGAACTCAAACCCATGAAGGCTGCTGCCACACATTGGGCTGGATATCACTGTGGGACTGTTGAGAATCTCCAAGTTGTCTGCCATGGACTTGTAGAGCGTCTCCCAATCAGAGATGCCAAGGGAGTTGGTAAGGTCAATGTCGGGAACAGCCGGGGCCACATCATGGCAACTGCTGTACTCTTTCTCGGAGCCGAGGTCCCGCAAGGACTCTTCCCTCATTCCGAGGAGGGCCTCCAACTCGGACGTAGCACCCACGACATTGGAGCATAGCAGGATATTGGAGTTGCCCAAGATTGCAGTGGTCGATGGCATACAACTGGAATGAATTTCCAGGTCCTGGAGAGATGGAAGCACCTCAGGTACCTTCCTGGGGTCAAGGACTGGGGGTAGGTGCTGCTGAGGACTAGAGGGACTTTGCTGCATCTCTTCTTCATCCTGTGTCATCTTGCAGATGGGCTCATGGGATGACAAAACCATCTCAAGCTGTGCTTTCTCTCGCATGAGATTATCTATCTCAGCTTGCAGAGTGGCTTTCTCCTCCTCAAGCTTGTCAGTTTCCTATAAAAACAAACAAAAGGTTAAAATTTATGTCGGTTGCAATGGTTGGTATATAAGAAATATACAGTATAACATATTCTGCTTACTGCTTGCAATCTTTCTGTGAGCTCTCTTCTTCTGTTGCGACACTTGGCTGCAGCAATTTTGTTCCTTTCCCTCCTGAGTCTCCTCTTCTCCTCCTCTTCTGGGGACAGCTAATTCATCAGAAAAATAAAGAGTGCAAAATAATAAGCTTCAAATTAATCACATTCATAATCATTCATTCATCTGAACGTGCACACTTAAGATTCTCACTGTGAGTCTGTCACGCAATGAATGACATTTTCGTTTTTCTAAAGAAAATTGTCCATTGAATCTATGGACATGTGACTTTGAATTCACACATACTTTATCCTTTTGTCTTTTCCTGCGTGATGGTTTTTCACGACTGTCGCTTTCCGAGGAGGACGACTGGGAAAGACACCGTGATCTTCTGTGCCTTGCAGCGCTGGATGATGGGGAGACTGTGTTGACGGTAGGATGGACAATCCACTCGGCGTCTGCCGTGGACTTCTGCGACGTGACAGATGGAACAAAAGGAGAGTATGGTACAGGTCTCTGACTACCCGATTCCTAAAACACACTAGTTTTTTCCCCCTCTGAAACAATTATAACGACTTTAAGCAGGGAATTCGATTTTATTTGTTAACTTATTACGAGTATCAGGATATTCCTCTGATGCATTAACTTTCAGGTTCAAAGTAGGCTTCATATGTCTATTGACCCTCAACGTGACAAACAACCTCATGTTTTTTTCTAAGCAGGGTCATATGGCTGCCAAGAGCACAGTAACATTTCCGGAATTATCCACTTTAGATTATTGCAAAGACTGTCATTCACACCTACCTGCACATTTTGCATGGAGGACACCGATGCGCGGGAGATAGACTCAGCTGGAGACCGCTGACTGATCACGCAAGTATCTTCAGTGGAGGAGACAGACGAGCAAGACGCGGAATCGCAGTCAACATTTGAGTCACGCATTTTTAAAAAATCTGCTGGGACTTATGAAAGTCAAATTGAGTTTCCTGACAGTAATAAGATCAATTTCAGATCTTGATTGTATGATGCCACCTCACTGCTTACACATCTGGAAACTGCAGTTTTATTGTATGGCTACTCGTTTTATAGTGAGCCTAAATTTTATGAATGAAGTATGTGTGGTGCGACTGTACCATTCAAGAAAGAGGGAGATCCCATATGTATGATAAATTCTTTTTTTCCAACCAAGCGCAATCTTAGAGGTATCTCGGACAGCTGATAATGATAATGCATTGCATTTATTAAACAAATATAATTCAATATTTGTAAATTATCAAAATCTCTAACCCCCTTCCCCCCCACACAAAAGCAAAATGATAGGCCCACGTGAAACATCATGAATGAACAGACTGACGTCATAAATATATTCTGTCTGCATTATGGAACATTCTTTCACAGCAACAACAGATATTTGAGGCAAACTTTAGACTATGATAATTATTTTTTATCTTAACAATATACATCAATGACCATTAATCTGCCCAGACACAAATTCTTTAACAAAATACTTTCATATTGACCATACATATGTCTAAACAATAATATGTTAGTATTATGTTACTATTATGTTACTATTAATGCATTCTAGATGCCTTACTAATATGTTAGTAAGGCATTTAGAATGCATTAATGGAGTGTGTGAAACAAATTCATGGCTGTTTCATTTCTGGGATATGACAATAATCTAACATTGGGCATTACAACACAGCAAAATAGATCAGTTTCTAATAGCCTATGCATCAGTATATGTGACATATGAACATTGAAATCTGTCTCTAATATTGCTTTCTTGTTAGTTGTTATTTTAAGGAAGACTAGTATGACAAAGAGCACAGCAGACAGGTTGCTAGCCAAACAGCCAATCACTGTTATTCTGCTAAAACCATATATGGCATTTCCGGTTCTCGCAGCCAAACTGCATTGCAGCCTATCACAGCATGTTCTATTGTGGAATATAAACTAATGTAGTGGTAGCCATTCTATTTTAAGTCAATTTTTATAAGAATGGTATCTGGCTGGGGATGTAGTAGAAGTAACCTATTGGCCTAACATCACCTAAATACGTCACTTTAGAAAAAATAGGTTAATATTATACTATGCCTAGACACAAATGCCTGTGCATTAATACAAATAATTGTTATATAAACTAGCCTAGATAAAATAGAAAACAAATAAATTGTCAGAGACTTTGTTTTGGGCTATCCAACTATTCTCACAAAGACAAGAGACCTCCTTGGTTGAAATCGCCTGACTATTTATAGCTCGCATGAGGTAATACGTCCACTCAGCCGAAGGCGTGAGAGTTGGCCTCTCCAGTGAAAGCCATAGCCAAGTGATTCCCGACAGCCGCGCCCCTGGTCATTTTCTGTTAGACCTCTGAGGGTCAGCTGCCCATTATGCAGACGATATTATTTGTGCCGTTAACATCAAACGTCAACGTTTTCGGGAAAATGTTCTGAAACGGCTCTGAATCGAAATACCGTCTTTCGGTTTTTGCTAGCGCTCGCACAATACACTACAATAGCCTTATTTTGTTTTGCTTCTGCTTATGAAGAGTTATATTTCATTCATCCAGCAAACAACAAAACAAACAGTTGTCTTGGAACAACTCGTTTACATAGGTCTGTTTGCTTTCTGCGCAACTTTGCCCAGCGTAACACCATGTGCAGTACTGAGCGTCACTGACGCGAAGGGGCGGGGCGTTACCAGGGCAACGCCACATGTCAAACAAAACATGAACTTGGGAAACACTGCAAAGAGAAATGTGCCCTGAGCACGCTGATGGGGCTGACCTTATTTTTGTTTTGGGTTGATACTAGGAACTGAAAATTTGACTCCATCGTTGTGCACAAGTTAACATGAACCATGGCAAAAATAAACTGGCCTAAAAATATTTATATTTAGCTTATGCTTCAGGGATTTTTGCACTGGTGGTGATGAGGTCCCCTTACACTACAAAGCATTTTCAGTACCTTGAAAAAGAATGATGATGATGATGATGATTAATAAAAATAATAATAATAGTAAACAACTAATGCTTTGGTACAATTTCACTTACAATACAAAATTACCCTATATTAATATGTAAAAATACAGAAATTACAAAAATAAGAAAATAATCATGCTCAGTTGCATTATGTATTTTAATACAAGTATAGTGGGTTCAAACACATTAAGTGTTTCTTAAACAAATATAAAACAAAGATTTACTCCTTGATGCAATCTATTGACTACTTAAATAGTATCTTACTCAACATTAATCAAAGACAATATTAATAAATCTATGGGCAATGGTGACTCCCTTGGCATTTAACAACACAAAGCAGTACTGTATTCCTGAAGAGTCAAACTGCAGGTAAACATCATGTCTTGACACGGTTGAGATGAGAATATCACAGAGTAGGTTACTGCCCTAACAGCCTCCATCAAACTTTGAGTTACAACATGATGAGAAACACCCAATGGAAATCTACATGAGAAAATTGTCTGCCAATCTTAACTGCAGACACACCCTCTGCATTCCACAAGAGTTGGCCAGGTAAATGTCAGCAAAACAAAATGACAGACAGATACTGCATAACCTCAAAAATATTGCTTGCTCAGGTGGTTTAGACCACCTAGATATAACGTTTTTTGTGCCAATCTGTCAATAAAATAATTGTATAGCTATGGACATAGTCACCAACAGGCCTATACTTTTGCAGATTAAAAAGTCTGCGAGTTTATTGCTCGTAAAATATGCTAGCGCATGGTCATGTAGTATATGAGAAATTAAGGAAAAAGTGAAGAATTAAAAAAATGCGATGCTTTGTTTATACATTGTTTATGTTGTTCAAGTTCTGTAGGCTATTGTGCTTACATAACGTCATGTTACTGTCAGCCAATTGTATCTGATGTTAGGGGCACAGTGCACTTCCCGTAAGTCCCGCCCTTTCAGGATGCATTCCATATTAGGTAAATGACGTCTTGGGATACCCTGCCATGGAACATTCGAAACTGCAGTCGTAAGAAGAATGCTGCAAATGTTTAAGAAAGAGTTTGAAGCTTAGAAAAACTTCACAATTTCAATTGAATTCTCATATATCGACAAGTACAACAAAATTGTTCAGTAATAATAATTATGTGTTCATAACCGTAGTTGTTTCAACGAGCACAGTTCTTCCTCTAAATTCCGCCCGCCCCTCATACCTACGTCACAACCTCAAAGTAGATATATTGGAAGCGAAGCCGGAAAGTTGACAGTAGAAACTTTCAGCCTTAGACGCAGAGGAACTAGCAATACGAAGAAGGGTATTACAAGCAGGGACAGAGATCCTGCAACAGAGGAACATCAACAGCGCAACTCTTTTGGGAATTTTCTGAATTTGACGAGACTAGCAGCTTCCTCGGATTACGACAATGATGTTTACCACTTTTAACACGGATTGCGATTCTTCCTCTCGCTGTAGCACCGCTTCACCCAGCAACATCGATAACATTGGTTACTATCCGTCGCCTGCCGGGTCACAATCGAGCATGGGCTCACCATTAAGTCAATCTCAGGTACGGTTTCATTCATCGTTAGATATACGTTTATTGCTTTGCCATTAATGTGCTCGAGATGTATACGGGGACGGAAATATCCCAGTTCGTACAGTAGCCTACTTCAGGTGTGATGGCAAAGGCACCCTTAATAAGAGTGCATACATACCTAAGATAACTGCTGACATTTGAAAATTAATATGCAATCCCTGGCGTAGAAATCTCATACTTCAAATGGGAGGTTTTCCATTATTGAACAATACATTACTAATCCCTTGCAACGTGTGGCTGGTGCTCATAGGGCTTTCTCTCTTGAGCTTGTTTCACTGATGTGCGTTTTTTATGTGATTTACAGAATGATGACTCCTTCATCCCCACTGTCACTGCCATATCTTCATGCCCTGACTTGCGATGGATGGTCCAGCCAGTGGTGTCTTCAGTGGCCCCTTCCAATAGCCGGGTCCATCCATACAGTTCAAACTCCTCTTCTGCCTACAGTAGACCAGGACTGATGAAGACTTCAGCAGCTAAAGGCTCTGGGAGAAGGGGCAAAGTTGAACAGGTAGATACATCAACTTCACATGCATCAAATCCTCCCCAGTCATGTACATAGAATTACAGTCAATTTAAAAATATTAACTTAAAGCAATTCTAAAATCTCTCTTTATTATCATTTACAGCTTTCCCCTGAGGAAGAGGAAAAGAGAAGGGTGCGCCGTGAACGCAACAAGATGGCTGCAGCAAAGTGCCGCAACAGAAGGAGAGAACTCACTGATACTCTGCAAGCCGTAAGTATAAACAATTATTTTCTAAACTGAGGTGTAGACTGTAATAGATTATACTGTTATTTCAAACTCATACATGTATGAACATGAAATTAAATTATGGCACTTGCTCCCCTCACAGGAAACTGATCAGTTGGAGGATGAGAAATCCGCTCTCCAGACAGACATTGCCAATCTGCTGAAAGAGAAGGAAAGACTGGAGTTTATTCTGGCAGCTCACAAACCCATCTGCAAGATTCCCTCAGACCTGCCAGAGGCCTTTCCTGATGCTCCTGTTTCATCCTCTCATTCCATCCTGCTCGAGCCAGTTGCCCAACCTCAGAACACAACTGCTGGATCTTCCTGCTCGACTGAGCTCTCCATTACCACTACCTCTTCCGCCTCACTTTTCTCCAGCCCTAGCATGGTCAGTGACATGACAACAGTCAAGATAGCCGACCTGGACAACTCTCTGGAAGAGTCACTGGACTTGCTGGCCAAGAGTGAGCTGGAGACTGTGCGCTCTGTCCCCGACATGGACCTTGCCAGCTCCCTATACACGCAGGACTGGGAACCCCTCTACACCTCAGCCAACCACGACCTGGAGCCTCTGTGCACGCCGGTGGTCACCTGCACACCTGCCTGCACCACGTACACGTCTTCCTTCACGTTTACCTATCCCGAGAGTGAGGCCTTCCCCACTTGTGGACTGGCCCACCGCAGTGGTAGCAGCAGCAATGACCAGTCTTCAGACTCTCTCAGTTCCCCAACCCTGTTGGCCTTGTAACATCCTTCTACCACATAAATGTTTATACATAATAATGCTAAATTTATAGATCACAAGGCTATGGAGAAGACGAACAACAAATAAACTTTATGAAATATATATTGTAGTTAACCTATTTATCATCCTCTCAGCCTCTTAATTATGTAGCAAGCTAAAGCATGGTTTAACCAGTTCTACATATAGTTTGGTTAAATTTGTAGTTCTAATATTTTATTGGTGCTAGATAATGGAGTTGTTTTGATAGGTGCTGCTGACATAAGTTCAGAGCAATAGATAACAAAATTTGTTACATGTTGTTAGAATGTGAGTGAATTTATTTCCACCAGGAAAAAAAAAATTGTTTGTCTTACTATGGTCTGAATGGTCTCACTACATGAGTTTTCTGTGAAAACGTTGTGTTTAATTTATGAAACTTAAAAGTTATTTTTGTACTTGATGCTGAAAGCTGAATTAAGCAAAGTCTTATCTTGTCTGCCGAGCTCGTGACAATAAATATATTTGAAATGTAAACTTTGTGTTTCCCTCTGCAGCAGCAATATATGTCGACTTTTATGTTATGAAATCTTTGAGTGGTTATGCTAAGTATATGCTTACATGAATATCTATTTTTCAACACCCACAGTTATTTCTGCTAATTGTTTACCCAATGACCGAGAAACTTTAGATCTATGTCAGATGGACTGCGTTCGCGGATTTTTGCGTATGGCAAAAGCCTTCCGTCTCAGCGTTCGATGCTGACGTCATCGCGTCATTGCGTTCTTTTCCTCCTCTCCCGCAACACGTCAACGGAATCACGTCAGTTTCCGTGCCCATATATGGAATTTATCACTGTTCTTCAAGTGTGGAAATTTCTAGAGCCATGTCGTGCAACCCCGACATATAATGAACCTTATTTTCAAGGATCGTCAATAGCATGCTACCGAGGCATTTTTGTTTTCAATCATGTGGATGATAATTTTTTTTGTTGTCTTTTGTAGATGCCAGGCTATCATCCCACGAATATAATGAGATAATAATATGACAATATGACAACGTGACAGGGCTAAAGAGTGTTCTTGTCGGGCTGTATTTACTTATCAAATCTCCTATGAAAGACAACGAACGCACAAAAAACGAAGGCGGATTTCCTCGGTATCCCACATATTCTGTACAATAGTTAATTAAAATACGTGACAGACGGTCCCTGAAATCTGATCTATGATGCCTTAGCACGGATTAAACGGATTTAGCCAAACTGCAGGTTCTTGTAGTAGCCACTACAAAATCGCCATCAAATGACAGAAAACAGTTCTGTTGTAACAATAACCTAATAGTATATTAAATATAATTTCCCTCTTTTTACATTACCTAGATCTAACCATTCCAGACAGCTTTTGGTTTTTATAACAAGGCCCCTGTGCACAACCAAAAATGTCTCATCTACCATCTCTGATACAACAAGATAAAAGACAAGATCATCTACCATCTCTGATATAAGATCATTTTAAAAACCCACAGACAGGGTAATTTCCATTTCTATTTCCTATGCTGTACAATTCCAAACATAAGCATTGTAAATTCAGTTAATGAGATATTAATGGGGTGTGTTGACTGCTGTCTGTCTTCAGTCCTTTAATCATTTCCTTCTGCTCCTTTGTACAGCATACAGGCTTCCCTGGAATGGTGACCTCATAAGGAGGGTAATATGCTAGGAGGATAGGTGATGCAATAACTTGCCAAAGGCAGACACACCCTTTAAGGTGTATGTGGGCTAGGCGTTACTCTTAGTGACAGCTTCAGCTGTAAACCTCCTTGCATACTGCCAAAGTGTCACTGAAATGATTCACCTGCTGTTAAATAAACCAATCTGTTAGGCCTCCATGGGAATTCTCATGAAGTCTCATTGACTACATCTCTGGTTTGGTCAAAGTCAATTAATGGACTCAGATGTGTTTCTTGACTTGAGTGAAAAACAAAAAGGGGATAGGAAATGAAGACAGTTTCACTCCTGAAAGAAAAAAACAATTGGCCAGATTTTGTATCTATTTCTATTGAGTAGCTAATAAAAAACAAAGCATGGCCTTTCACTATGTTGCCCCTGATGTTAAATCAAACAGCGCGTAATAACTCTCTATTAATATCTGTTGTCAGCCCTGGGGAGCGCATGTAGCAGCAGAAATAGCAGGTACCCACCGCTTCTTTTAACATCAGCATCAAGAGTGGTAAAATTAGAACTCTGTGACGCCAACCTACGTCGGTGCTACAGCCCAGGGGAGGAAGCAGGCAGGCAGAGTATGCTTGAGAGGAGAGGGATGGGGGGAACACGAGAGGAGAAGAGGAGACAAGGAGAGGATCCTGCCTGGAAATAATCTGGAGAGCAGTGATGAGAGAGGGAATTGCTTGATGTAATTACATAAAATCCAAAGTGATTGTTCCTATTTTCAGATCACTTTACACACATTTGGTCCAGGTCGTTTCCTTGCAGGCTGCAAAAACATGCATAGTAGAGAGGGAGGGGTGTGTAGCCGCAGTGACAGTGACACCAGTAGTTGCTTTTTTCTGTGTTTGTCAAGATACTTGCTTTTCTAAATACAGGTGAGCGGTGTGTGAAGATAAGGCAATCACTGAAAGAGCTCTCACTCAACATATTGACAGCACTAAGCAGGAGTTTTATCATAGTTCCATCATCTTATTGTCTTTTATGGTTTTTTCTTTTCTAAAAAAAAATGTATATATATTAATATATAAATAATTTGTGTCAGTTTTGCACAGTTAATTTAAACACTAAACAGTGACAGTTGTAGTTATTGTTTTTTTCTATTTTAAACTAAATATAACCTTCTAAATCTACCTTTAAAAACACAAAACTGAAGATTTATAGCTTTGTCATATGATGTACAGACACACCACAAACTTGTGTTTGTTGATTTTTGATTTGTTGTTTTTACTGCTCAATTTAATACTGATTACTTAGATGATTACTTTTAAGCATTTTCAAACTCAGGAAACAGCCTCTAGCCTGATGCCAGGGCCTTTGAAGGAGTCAGTAAAGTATCACACAAGCTGTGTGCCAAGTGTTTTTACAGAATCTCAACAGCACTAACCACTGATGTCAGATTAAGCTTACCCATTAAGAGTATACCTCACCAAAGATTGAATAATTGTGCATTTACGGTGATCTGTAAAATTATCTGTAAATTGTTTTTGCCCTTAAAACCACATTTTTGATTCCTCCTCCTGTTTCACACCCACAATATTGTGTAATGTGTGTGGTTTGACAGGTGATTTGTCAAAAGGCTGAATTGATGCTGATATATTACAGGGTTCCCACAAGTCAGACTTAAAATTCCCTGACTTTTCCATGCCTTTCCCTGGCTAAAAAGCAGAATTTCCATGACCTTCTCCATAAATAATTCTACAATATACTGTACCACCTGGATTCAGAGCTGAAAAAAATGTTGTAAAGCAATCAATCTGTAATCTCCATTTTCAGGTTCAGGTGTTTTCTTTTCAGTCCAATTTTTTAACAGGTTAACCACAACAATTGAAGCAAGGCATGAGAGATGTTAATACCTGATAGAAGACCATGAGGGAAGCATGGAAATTAATATCAAATTTTGGGGACAACTACATGCTATCAGCAAAATTCTCAGATATTTCCAGACATTTGTCCCTGATTTTCCATGTCTGGATAGGCTGCATTGAAATTTTATGACTTACCTGAAATTCCATGACTAGTGGAACCCTGTATCACCCTGCCCAACCAGAATATGAATACCGGAAACCTGGGTGCTATGTCAGTACATTCTGTTAATCCCAATCCAGTTGCTTGTGAATCAAATTAAATCAGTAGTCCTAGGTACAATTGGTCTGACAGTAGGCCAATAGGCCTATTTTTCAAATGAACTGTGAAACTTAATAGTTAGGCTAATGAATTGGTTCTAAGAGCCTGTGAAGTCTGTGAAGGTGTTTTATGCCGCAAATGCAATTTTCTTTATTTTTCTCTCCAGTTTTTGTTATTTAATTAATTTGTGATCGAGATAGCTGAAGCTTGGTTCATGCGATCTGAGATAACGGCAGCTAATCTACGTTAGTCTACTGTCATCTAATGGATAATTTTGGTATTGTCTCGACGAGAGCTTGAACAAAAAACTGCAGACCAGTATGACTGGATGGAATGAACTGTGGAGGGCTCTTTGGCATCATAGTTTGACATAGCTTGACGTGTACTGCGTACTGGGGAAGGGTGCATAACGTTAAGGTACAGTGTTACACCAACAAATATGTGTGCACATGCTGTCTGATGACAAGGCTTTGCAGCGCGAGACCAGTTTCACATTCAAAGCTGCCTTTTCTTCTAGACCAAATTATCTAAACCAATGCAGGGCATAGAACAACAGTTTTCATCTCCACTGTTCCCACCAAAAGGTGAACTGGGCATGAAAATCAAGAGAATATATCGGTATCATATAGTGATGCCTGCATGATACCATAGGGCAAAAGGCAGGCATGTATCTCACTGGCTTCTCGGTCTTCATCGCCACAACAGCCAAAATGGATGACATATCTTAGGTACACTGTCAGTTTCATGCACACTTTCTCTCTTTCATCCACACCATTTTTTTTGTCAACATTAATCAAAGTCCTTAACATGCTACCACCACCACCGATCATTTTGAGGCGGGCAGCTGGCTAACAGAAGTTACCTGATGCTGATGCTTTTGAGTTGATGATATTTTAAATATTTATCCTAGTAATTCCAGACATTACGTTTAAGTAATAATATTGTATTATTCTAATCAGAATCGACTGTTTTCTCACCACTAATTACTTCTTGGACGACCGACACTTCCATCTAACCACTGTTTAAACAATTCACCTCCAACAGATACTCGAAACGATAGGGGGCAGTAAGCCGAAGCCACATCGAAGAGTGTGCCGTAACCACGTCGGAGAAGGAAAAGAACGTTACGTAGCAGATTAGCTCGCTGTCGCTAGCTAGTAGCAGCAGTTACTCCCTAGCACCAGTCGTGAAACCCCAGGAACGGTTGTGCATCCAGCAACCATGAAGGGGCTCTATGCGCTGTTGTTTTTACTGGTTTTACTGGAACCAGTAGTTTCAATTTCTTTCTTTCTACCGGTAAACACAAGGAAATGTCTAAGGGAAGAGATCCACAAAGATGTGCTTGTAACAGGAGATTATGAAATGAGTGAACAACAGAACACGAGAACTAACCTGAAGGTGAGTAACACGCTAACATTAAGTTAATGCTAGCTAGTCGGAGATGGCGATATTTTAGGCGTGGGACATATTGATGTATTGCTTGTGTTGTATCACAAAATGTGGATTACATCCGTGAAAGTGTTATTGAAGAATTGGTTGTGTGATGGCTAACGTTAACGTTAGCGTCGCTAGAAAACGATGGAGGCTCACTAGTGAACTGTCAGCTAGCAGCGGCATCTTCCTGGTTTGTCGGGATTTTGCTCAGTATCTATTTTGTAGATATTCTATAGATATGCTGGGTGATCAGTGAACAGACCAAAGTTCATTTCAGATTAATGTTGTTGGCTTTTCGTAGATATACATTTCTAAATGTCTACTGGACTGAATCTGTTGTCAAAAATAAGTATATAATACCTCGTTAGCTTTAGCCTGGAGGCCCAACAAACTGGCAACCATTTGTGTGGCTCATTCAGGATGTTACACGTCAGTCTTATTTTAACTAAAACTGGCTGATGGCTGTATATATGTAGTAATTGTGCTTAACCATGTTTAGAACGTTGTAAATTAAGAATTGATCAATTGGCCATAATGCGTAGACTGGTCTGGAGAGTTTAAATAAATTACGTTTCGCATCTAAATGGAGGGTACACCGGTCAGAAACTAATACATTGCAATTCTTGGTTTTTGGCTGCACGCTCGCTGTAAATACATTGCTGTTTAAACATATGGTGTCATTTTTAGATTACCGATTCTTCAGGCCACATTCTTTATTCTAAAGAAGAGGCCACGAAGGGGAAATTTGCCTTTACCACAGAGGATTATGATATGTTTGAAGTCTGTTTTGAAAGCAAATCCCCAATGGGTAAGTAAACTAGTTGTTTGACCTTTATTGAGCTGTTTGACATTTTTATGGAGGTATTCAACTCACCTGAGCATATCCAATATTCTTTCATTTGAATGAAACATTATTTCTTCCCCTGTTATATGAGGAACCGGGAGGGTCCCCGATCAGCTGGTCAACTTGGACATGAAGCATGGTGTGGAGGCAAAGAATTATGAGGAGGTAGGTAAGGTTGCCTGTGGCTGAAAATGGTTATGTAGATTCTGTCTCAAAAGCTACTAATATACGGTGATTAGGGATTCACTGATTCGACTTTGTTAGTTCAAAACCGATTCCAATACATTTTTTCAAACATACAGTTTTGCATGTCGGTCGATTACCGATACCATATCCTCACTGAATTTGGAGATCGGTATCATCCTCAGCCTTTATTGCCGTACTCTGCTAACTTTGCATTATTTTTCAAGCCAAGACAAAATAGAACAAAATAACAGACATTAATATAAAAATTGGTATTGAGAATCTGTTTTAAAAATAAACAAGTGTGTGCCAGTGTCATTACATTGTATTAGATGTCTAATTAGGCGCCTGTCACTTTTCTTGCATGAGCCTAAAGCTACACGACTTCAGTGAAACAAACTGTTTCTATGCAAGGTGCTTGTGGAAATCGATAGGCTGTTGCAGATGGTGACTGTTTTCTGATGCATCAGTTTAAATAAATACTCATCAACTTGAGTAGAACCTTCATTGAATTACAGAGGAGATGTCTCTTGCAATATGCAATTTTTGTTATCCTTTTGTCGAGTAACCTTAGGATGTAGCGCACTCAACATGAGCTAAGTTTATTAATAGGAACCATCAAGGTTATATATTTGATGGTTATTCATTAAAACCCGCAGTAAATGACCTTAACTTAATGATCATTTTATCATTAGCACTTATAATGGCGATAGAAAATCAGTGTTTTTAACCTTACAGCTGCACTTAGTTGACATGCTGTAGTGTCTATTCTTTGCAAGCCAGCTGAGTGCAAAGGCGCACAGTAGCGTAGGTGTGGTTGATGTGTCATTAAATTTAGGAAACGGATCGGCCTATGGATCAGTAATTTTTTCCCATACCCGATCCAAGTATTTTTTTCACAATTGGGACAGATATCTGATCCAAATATCGGATCGGTGCATCCCTAACGTTGATACAAGCAAAACTAGACCATATGTACATAGTACATAATACATACCAATTCAGTTGTTTAGCTTGTACCCAATTTTCTTGATCTCATAGGATGTATACTTTTAATGTTAATACATATTGTGGAGCACTGTGGAGCTACATAATATGGATAGCTGCTGCAACCTTCAGATGTGTTACATCTTAACTTGGCTAATAATAACAGAAAAAAAAATTGCTGAGCTGTTCTGAGTTTCCTTACGTAGGGTTGAGAAAGACTGAAGAATTTGTACAAATGGTCTCAAGGTTGAGTCCATGCCTCTGCTTAAACAATCATTCCTGTGGGAAACAGACCATGTGGTAACTCACAACCAAGGTCAACTTTTCTCCATCAGATTGCCAAAGTGGAGAAACTGAAACCTCTGGAGGTAGAGCTGAGGCGACTGGAGGATCTGTCAGAGTCCATCGTCAATGATTTTGCATACATGAAGAAGAGAGAAGAAGAGATGAGGGATACCAATGGTAAGCCCACAGATTGGCACAGCCAATGATTCTGTCAAATATTTAGTTTCTGTGTTATCCGTGTTAGTGTGTGCTTGACTTCACTGTGTGCTGTGTTAGTTTCATTTTCCAATAGGGATAAATGCAGAGACCAAATTTCTCCCATCAAAAGAGTGGATATATTATATATACCCTCTTAATCATTGTATATGCATGTGTGACATTTTTATTTGTATATCTGAGCTTGAATCTGTCAGTTTCACCAGTCTTCTGTCTTCTCACCACTTGCAATACTGTCCCCCCCCCTTTTTTTAATCTTTTACCAGAATCCACCAACACCCGTGTGCTGTACTTCAGCATTTTCTCTATGTGCTGTCTGATTGGGCTGGCCACCTGGCAGGTATTCTATCTGCGCCGCTTTTTCAAGGCCAAGAAGCTCATTGAGTAACATGAGACTGGCTTGCTCAGGGGTTCCAATTATCCCTCCACCATTCCCCCAACCCCTGTACTTGTACCACCCCTCCTCCATGACTGGAGAGACGGTCGATATGGTTGAGGGCTGGAGAGAAGGAGAATCCTACTTTCAGGGGAACAGGAATGCACTATTGGTTGTTCTCCTATTATGAATTTTGGTGTTTGTTTTTTTTTTTTTCTCCACCCCCAGCCCCCTTCCTCTTCTCTGTACGCTATGATTCTGTTATAGAAAGCCCTCAAACATACGTACAAATTCATTTTGGCTAAAACTACAGTTTTGTCATCTGTAAAGAGATACTAGGTGCATATTTGGTATAATTGATGAGCTTATTTTGTTTAGGCAGGGTGCTTTTTTTCTGTCATAGAATGTCTTGAATGGCAGGCCTTTTGGCAAATTAAGTAACTCCTAGGTTTAGGTATATTTTGATCACTGTAAATAATTTGGGACGCACAGTGGGTTTCTGAGGCATGGAATTGATTCTTCTGTGATAACTTTTACCACAATCAAGTTTAAATTGTTTTCAAGATGGGATATTGGTTTCAGACTACCACCCCCTCCTATTCAGTACCATGCCATGTATTTGTATGTTTGGTCATTTGCATTTTGATGACATTTGTAACCTGTTCTAAATGTGCTGGTAACGAATATGTTAGTTTGAAAAATATCTATGTTTCCAGAGATGTTCTCCCTTCCTGATACAGTAATGGTTTCAGGAATCTGCTTTGGATAAAGTTTGGCTTTAAAAAGTCATACTCTTCTCTCTGGAAGTATTTGTTGAGACATGGAGATATCATAGATGTTACATTATTAAAACAGTTTTAATATACAGCAACCTCCACAATGACATGGTATATGGCAGCATATTGGTATGTTTATACTGATGGACAGGTCCCCATCCTTTCTTGAATTCTGTAATTCACATTTTGAATGTTTTTTTTTTTTCATTCAATAAATTAAAATTTAAAATTTGATTTCCATTGTACTAATTATCTAACCGGCTTTTGTGGTTGAGTTGAAGTGATAAGTTACTATGTTTTCAGGAAACACACAAAGGAATGCTGCATTCCTAACAAATTGTGAGGTTTTTACTAAAGTTGGGATATATTGCCTAGCCCTGGTTTTAGTAAGTAAAAACTCCAACTTTAAATGGCTTTTTGTTGTATTTTTTTCCTCATCTGAGGCCTGAAATGATTGCCTCACAGTCGTTTATAATGGCAATGTATAGTGTAATCGTTTGGGTAGTTTGTTAGTTACCTGTGCAAACATGTTGCTTGCAAAAACTGTAAATAGATTTGCATAAAAAAAAATCCACTATTATGATAACATATGACTATTCTGATTTGTTATTGAAACTGACTCATTGGCTGGTGTTAAAGTCATTGGGCGATAATTTGTACAATTGCCAATACTGACTGTTCTTAATGCTAATTGCATTAGTTCACAGTCAAACATTTCTGCTGTTAGCAAACCCAAGGAAATTTCTGAAATCATCAGTCTTCAGTGGGGTACCATTTTAAAATGTAATATTCCTCATAATGAAAACGTCAACATTGCCTCAGAACTAGTAATATCACAGAACTTTGCTGCTTGTTTCCACTCAACCCTTCTGATGATTTCAAGTGTGAGTGTGTGTGTGTGATAATCACGAGGTGGACAGCTCACACTCGCTTATTTGATTAAATATTGCCTTAGCCCAACAGACATATGGTGTCCTGAACTCAAATATCTTTCTTCTAAAATCAGTGACTTCAAGTGGGTATTTTCTGTGACTATGGAATCACTATTTTGTTGACAATAAAATATTAAGGACTGGGATTTGGACAATAATGTAATGCTCATTATCAAACTATTTATGTTGAGTGTCTAGTATTTTTAACAGTTTTCACTATACATACTTTTGTGTGACACCGCCAGCTCCAGCTGCCTCTGTTTTTTGCGCATGCTTTTCACCAAGTCCTTTAGTAACTTGACTCTCATTTGCAAGCGCCTGGATTTCTGTTGTTCATGTTTCAGTTTCTTTTGTAAAATCTCAATTTTTTCATTGCTTGCGTGAAGCTTTCCAGTTAAACGTTTTGGTGAGTCCTTGATGTAGTACTCATGATCACTAAATTGGACATTTCTTTTAGGGCTGCTTTTAGGATTATAATACTGATGATCAGCAACTAGTTCTTCTTTTTTGGGTGACACTCTGAAAGCCTCTTCTGGGGTGTCTTCTGGAACAACAGGAGTATTATCCTCTGGAACAACAATGTTTTTAGGTTGCTTTTTTTCTTGCTTGCTTTCAATGACTTTCCAACGGTAAAGAGGTGGTTTCCTTGATTTTGCTTTCTAATTGGTGAAACAAACACAATAGTGAAACTTCATAAACACCTCAAATTTGTTTTCAAATTCTGTAACAAGGCTTCTGAGGTTGTGGATATATAATTTCAAACAATTTGCAGAGAGAAATATCAGTTTGTGTTTTTAACCTTATTAATTTTTCCAACAAAAACTTAGATTTAACAAACTACAGAGCATAATGATTGTAAATTGCAATAACTTTGAATAATTCTTTGATTTATGTGTACAATTTCATATTAATATTTAATCTATTTACAGAATAATTGACATACTATGAAGGTTGCAAGATCTTCCAAGGGGTATCGTGTTAATCAAGTAATGACTCTATGTAGTTGCTGGTGCAGTGACTTTAGATCAACATTAACTGAAACCAACAACATCATCAGTCAGTAAGGCACTCCAGCTTAGGCTTACTGGATCTTGACACATCCAGGAAAACAGAAATGAAACTATTTGTCCAAAACAAAGACTGACATATAGCAACACATACAGTGACTATTGTTACTACTTTTTCTTTTTGGTCTCAGTTGAAACTCACCGTCATTCTCAAATGTTTTGGTAGGCTTTTAATTCGATTTGGAATGGCTTCAGAACGAAGCCGAACAGTCTGGCCAGTTCTATCCATGTCACACTCTTTAAAATGATCAGAACAGACACGGGAATGTATACTAGGTATCCATTTTTCTCGATTGATGCCAATTAGCCAGACCTTTCTTCTTTCTGGATCATTTGGAAAACTGTGGAAAAAAAAGTGACTCGTTCAGACATACATTGGTAAAATGTGTAGATATAATAACCCTATGCAAAAATAACATGGTGTTTCATTACACTCTGGTATACAATTACAGCAGAGAAATTGCTGTGTTATTTTAAAATGTCTGTTCACACCTAGTGGTATGATGAAAACATTTAGTGGTTTTGACACCTTGCTTTTAAAAAACCTTGTTGAACCATACGAAATTATTAACAAGAATTAACATAGGTGATCCCAGACAAATCAGTGTTGTAAAACATATGGTATGGATGTGCATTTTTCTTTGGACTGAATAAACAAGTAGGCCGATGTAGTAGCATTGCCAGAGAGATACTTTTCCACAAAAAAATGTAAAGTTCAATGCACCAATTGAACTTATATCTGGTTATGTCTATGGAAATGGGAAATGAATTACTTAACTCCAGACTAACTCTCAATCTCGACTGTTATGGTTTTACCCAGTCTACAAGGGTTTACCTTTAGAGACTCAGTGTGACTGTAGGATAAGCTGTGTAACACTGAGTCCAATAACAAGTTGTCCAACAGGCCATTAATTGGCCTTAGTGGAGACCCCCAAATATATATATATATATATATATATATATATATATATATATATATATATATATATATTAGGCATAATGAGCGCCTCTACTGGGCTGCAGGCCTAGGTTATAAGTAGGCCGTGCAGCCTACTTGTATGCAAGGTTTGATCATTTTAAGCCACTTCAACTTTGACATTTGATTTTGAATTAATGTTTTTGTGTGACTATCTTGCTGATAACAATGTTGTCTTTATTTACTCACGAATGAAATGTTCTTGGGTGGCATCTCTTTAAGGCCGATTCTTCATCTTCGCTACCTTCGCTATCACTTCTGTTTTGAAGCCTGCTTTTCTTCCGCTTCTTGCAACCATAAGCACAACACTGAAGTCCCATTTTGGCCTTTTTAGCAATTTTAGGCTCACTCTTCGGTGGCTGACTTTCCGACATAGGTCCTACCAATATGGCGGCTGAGTCCTTGCTTCTTCTAAAACGGTCAGTTCTAAACTGGCATACCTATTTTATGACCACCTTAAAATCAGCGTAGGCATTTACGTTTTTATACAAGCACTAGTTTCGTAGCGATATTGGAGCGATATTTAAACGATAAGCTCACTGCTAGGTCAACATTTAGCGCTAAGCGACCAGTGAGCGCCTGCCGAGAAGTTTCACTAAACGGACTCTGGCGCCCCCAGGTGGCATATTTCCACATTGCATAATACACTACAGTGACCCGGAAGTCTTGATAGTAGTTCCTGGGTAATGTAGCTGTCAGCGTTGGAGCAGTGTGGTTTAGTACAAGTAGTTTTGCTATTATTTGACAGAACTAACTATGCCCGGCGCCGACAAAGGAACAGACCTATCGGAACGCATAGAGGCCTTCTTGGCTGAACTGAAACGTGGAGGAAGTGGGTCAGGGCCACTCCGTGGTGCTGGAGAGACAGCCCGAGAAACCACAGCCCTGTTATTGAGGATAACTGGTCAAACACGATGGAGCAGCGCTGGTCAGTGAAAATGCTTGTCAATTGTCTTTTGCTGGTGCTCAGAGATCAGACTGACTTTAAATAACACAACGAACAGTTAGGAAGATAACAGAATGTCCCTGTAAATTCGGGCAATTGACGAATTGCTAAGCTGATGCAATATAGTGTTGGTGAATTGAAAGATGATCAACCCCTGTGAAAGCATATGGCAGCTAATGATGACGGCAATCATTAGTTAGCATGAAGTTCCTGTCAACCTGCTGGAAAAAAAAACAAACAGCTGAAGCTTTGCTGGTATTGTGAACCAGATAAAAATCACCATCATAAGCAGCTGAAATCAGTTAAATCATCAAAAACCATGTGAAGGCATACCACCATGCTGGTCAAACCTGCTTAAACAACTGAAATGTAATACTGGTCAAGCTGTTTGTTTTTCTATAGGGAATTCACCCTGCTTTGGTTAAATGAATTGCAGGGGAGCTGATGGAGATCATACGCAAGGAGGGAGGGCGGATGACAGCTGCTCAGCCATCTGAAACCACAGTAGGCAACATGGTGCGCAGAGTATTGAAGATCATCAGAGAAGAGTATGCCAGGTGGGTCATGAATGAATTCACTTGAACACATTTAACATTATTGAGAAAAAGCTCGTCTGAAGATAAAAATATGTGTAAATGCCTTCAGGTCTGGAGGTAGTAGCGAAGAAGCTGATCAGCAGGATTCACTTCACAAACTTTTGACATCGGGGGGACTGACTGATGATAACTTCAAGCAGCACTTCCCATCGCTTAAAGCTAACGTGATAGAAGCAATAAATGAACTCCTCACTGAATTGGGTAATTTCTAAATTTGTTACTTGATTCATTCTCTAATTTTAATCATTTAATCATTAATCATTCTCTAATTCTACATCTGTGCAGTCCATTCTCAAGCCTTTATTCTTTTATTTTGATTGTTTACAGAGGGAACCACAGACAACATTGCTATGCAGGCTTTGGAACACATCCATTCTAATGAGGTCATCATGACAATTGGTCGATCTCGCACCGTTGAGGCCTTCTTAAAAGATGCAGCAAGAAAGCGGAAATTCCATGTTATTGTAGCTGAGTGTGCACCTTTCTGCCAGGTAAGTATCTGCTGTTTGGCCAGTTGTATGTTCACTTCAGATTAGACAATTGACCAAAATGTGATTCTCTCCCCTATGTATTCCAGGGTCATGAGATGGCCACCAGCCTCTCGAAAGCTGACATTGAGACAACAGTTATTGCTGATGCTGCCATATTTGCTGTGATGTCCCGGGTTAATAAGGTGTGAATTACATGCACATTGCACATCATTCACACCTGACTGTGAAAGGAAAGGTCTGGGGTAAACCAACCCATAGACCTGTTGTTTGAGGTCACCGATTGTTGTTGGCAGGCGCGTTGTTAGACCTTCGCATTCAGGGTAGTACCCCAGATCTTCTGGATCTCTGTGCCATCAAAAAATAAATACATAGAAAAATAATGATGAAAGTAGCCCTGTAGAAGAGACTTTTGTGTGGTTTGCGTTACCAGCAGCCACACTGTAGCCAGTGAAAACTGCAGCAAAATCTGACATTTGCTGTTTCGTGCAGCTAGCTTGCTTTAGGAAGATCAAGGAAAATGTCTGTCCTCGCAGTGATGACTTGTAGTTTGGACACCATCAGGAGACACGCATTGAAATCAACTTGGTCCACTTGAGATTGTGTAGGTGCATAACAGTGTTTGATAGACTATAGGCTATTTTAATGTCACATTTTGGCTGCTGGTGAGATGTCTTATTTTTTGGCATGTCCTGACGTGTGTCATGACGATTGGCCTTTCCTTTCATTCTCAAACTAATTTAAAATTCAATGTTCATCCGCCTGATTTTCAAAATTTCTCAGGGGAGAATTCCCCGAATCACCACATAAAAAGGACTATAACTTCTGGGCTATAGCCCCGAGTGTTTTAAATAGCTAGCGACACCCCTGGTTATTGGTAGGAAGAACAAGGTAGAATATCGACAGGACTCGTGACCTCGATCACTGGATTGTTCTCAACATACGTCTTTCTCCAGTCAGTAAACCTAGTCAGCTAAACTGACAGCCCTTCAATGTCTAGGTATTCCCTGCTATTTATTTGTTATGATTTATTCTTTTATCTTCCCTAGGTCATCATTGGTACACAGACTGTGCTGGCAAATGGTGGACTGCGAGCTGTCAATGGGACTCACACTCTGGCATTGGCTGCCAAGCACCACTCCACTCCACTTATTGTGTGCACACCTATGTTCAAGCTGTCGCCTCAGGTACACTTTAACACTCTCTACAATGCTCTTCCATTCACAAAACAAAACGTGGGCTCGAGCTTGTCACTTCATTATGAGCTCATTAATATGTTAAATCTAACCTCCTTTTTTCACTTAACTACTGGTATTTTGATTTCAAAGGTTGTGTGTTGCTTATTTAGACATGAAGCGTTCTACTATATTAGTACCACCTTTGCTCATGCCTTGGTCATAATGGTTGAAGAGTTTTTCATTTTCCCTCTGGCTGTTATCTTTGTCACTGATTTTCAGTTCCCCAATGAAGAGGACACTTTCCACAAATTTGTGTCACCACATGAGATTCTTCCTTTCACTGAAGGTAACATCAACTAGTCAGTTTTTCTAATCATGTTGATTTGGAATATAAGGGTGTCTAATATTTTCAAGATTCCCACTCGTCATGGAATGTCTAGAAAGTCATGAAATTTCAATAAAGCCTGTTCCAGGCATGGAAAGTCAGGGAATTTGATATTTTTGTGGGCAGTCTGGGAAAAAAAATAATTGCACTTGAAAGAAGACCATAGAAATTCAGATTTTTAGTCAGGGACAGTCATGGAAAAGTCAGGGAATTTTAAGTTTCACTTAGAGTGGGAACCCTGCATTTTCATCTGAACTGAACTGTAAGTTGAGTGTCATGGCATCAGATTCATGTTTGACAAAACATTGGAGACACATAGATTGCTTTTCCTTCTCAGGTGAGATTCTCTCCAAGGTCAACGTACACTGTCCAGTGTTTGACTATGTTCCTCCAGAGCTCATCACACTCTTCATCTCCAACATTGGTGGAAATGCTCCCTCGTACATATACCGCTTAGTGAGTGAGCTGTACCACCCAGACGACCATGAATTGTAAGACATGTAAATAAAAAGACAGCGCTTCTAAATGAATTTGCTTGACTCTGTTTATTTAGCCCCTGACTGATGGGTGTCTGCAGCAATTTCATAGTCAATAAATACTGTGTTCAGAGGACGTTATAAAACTAATAGAGGTGGCATCAGGTGCTTTTGAAGTAGCCTTGTTGGGACATGAGACCCAGTGGGACAGAGACATGACAGGTGAAGTGTGGCAAACAGGAGTCTTTTTCTGACTATATCTTTAAAGTGTTAAACAGCTAGCTAGTCATTATAGCATATAGCATATTAACATAAAATCTAAAACATTCAAATAAAATCCAGTGGAGTGCAATGAAAATGCCACATGGACTCATGACCAGTATAATGCTATGGTTATTTTTAAAACTTTGGGTGTACCATACATTGCTTTTACACATTGTAACCGTTCTGAATTAATAATGTTTTTGTTAATTAATTAATGAAAAATATCAGCACGCCATGGAGTAGAGTAATTGTGTAAACTGCCTCTTTGCTATCTAATCTCAGAAGCCTACTGAAACACCAGCAAAACTGTATAATGTTTTGTACACAATTTCTTGTCTTGCTTTTGTTTTCATACTGTTTTTCTTTCTGCTGAAACAAACAACAACAATTAACATTCTGGAAGGTGAGTTATGAGAAACAGTAGAGGCAGTCTTCCTAAATGTAGAGACTATGTAAGTCAAACTGTTGTGTTTAACTGTTTTACTGAAATGAAACTACCATTATTTGATACTACAACACATTTAAACATAAAGACATTTTTAAAATGAAAAAATCTCAAATATTTGAAAGGCGTTTGACTGTGAGATTGGACAAAACATGTTTAGAAATAGCGTCCTCAACTGGTTGGCTAAGCGGTTGCAACTCAATTATACTTGAAATGACATGTAACGTCCAGAGGAAGGTGCTCAACACAAACGTTAAATAATTAGTTTTTCCGATAAAATGTGCGATGTTTTGCCATCATTTGTACAATAAAATGTGTGATGTCCTGCCATCAATTGTACAGAAAAAGGCACATGAGACATGTGGACACTTCAGTTTTATTAAAATGAAATTATACTGATGCAACGTAAAACTTACTTGTGCATATAGGTTGAGAAGTATTCTACCTTCCTAAATGCAGTAATCTGACTTATCAAGTGAAAACGTCTCGTGGCACATACAGTTCTAGTTATAAGAAATGAAAAAAGACTGGGTCCCGCTGTATTACTCAGGCTGCACTGCAGCGTCTATTCACAGGCGCGATCCCACTACTGATCGGCACGGGGGCTTTGACCTGCTCCGTTTCCGACCTGGGCCGGTGCACCCCTCCTTAGACAACCTGGTGGTCCCGGGCTCCCCCAGGAGCACCATATCGATACCGAACTTAGTGCGGACACCCGATCGGCATAGTCCACTACAGCTCAGAACTCCTGAGCTCAAACGATCCGCCAGCCTCAGCCTCCCGGTGGCTTGGATTACAGGCGCACGCCACTGCACCCGGCGAGGTTTGCTGTACTTTCTGGTTATTTTGAACCTAACGCTGATGACGTCACATGGTTAATGGCTACTACGTACGGATTGATTTTAGTGCGCAAAGCAATATCATTGTAACGTTCGTCATTTTTACCGCAAAGTGAGTACACAATCTTTATTAAAAGAAATATTACCATTCACAAGGCTTCACAGACATATTCGAAAGCTGGTGCAATTATATATATTTTCGGAGAAAACAATGTTATAATTCCCATAATGCACTTCTCTCGGTTAAGGAAGGGGGTACCGTGATTGTAATGCCGCAAGTAGTGTGGTGTGCTTAGTTATTTGATTAGAGATTATTCATACATTTCCCCCCTCGGTCCTCTTTGGCGGACGGTGTAGCTATTGAGTTGGAATATACAACAGCAGACATGGAGATCGGGACAGAAATCAGCAAGAAAATACGGGTAATGTCAAGACCACCCACTCAAGTTGTCCCAGTTAGCCGGTTAACGTTAGCGGGCTAGTTAGCCAAAGCTCGTCTTAGCTGTTGGTAACTTTGCTACGAGATAGCTTGTTAAGACGTTATATGCGGAATGTTAGGGTTCAGGTTAAGTTCAAGTCAATTATTTCAGGTGCACAGTTAAAATTCTTATTGGCAATCTCGGAAGGTTTCAGCTAACGTTAGCGTTAAACGACTATGTAGTATGTGTTGCTTCAACGTGTATTGGCTCTGCTGCCACCATAGCTACTGAGATGGTAATGTATTTACACTCGATTCGATTTACATTCGATTTACCAATAGTTGTCTACCAGGCTGTTTACAGACTGTTTACCTTGCCATCGAGTTTCTGCATTTTACAGATAACGTTACTTAGCATTGCTGTCACACTTTACTACTGCCCTTCTCTTAACGTATGTCCTTTCCCCTTTAGGCTGCTATTAAAGGAAAACTACAGGAACTCGGTGCATATGTTGGTAAGTATAATATTACGCAAATGTTTAAGAGCAGGGGCAGGTTCTCAAGGTTGGCCCTGACAGACCTTGCTATCGCACATTTTTTGACGGAGGTAGCCTAAACAATAGATTATGCATTTGATGGGTTAACTGTTGAGGCACCGAATGTGTTCAGCTATAATGGAGCAGAGGTAAATGCTCATGCATTGTGTTGGCAAATTAATGCCCCTTTGTCAGTTATACTGCTGAAGAGGTTGCACTCAACTTCAACTTTTTCACTTTAACTTTTCTCACTAGATGAAGAACTTCCTGACTACATAATGGTTATGGTAGCCAACAAGAAAAGTGCCCAGCAAATGGCAGATGATCTGTCCCTTTTTCTTGGAAACAACACAATTAAGTTCACAGTATGGTATGTCTGCACAACAAGTAAAATAATAGCATCTAGTGCTTGATGATGTTTCATATTACAGCTGTGTGTGTTTTTCAGGTTACATGGTGTCTTGGAAAAACTTAGATCAGTTGCCGTTGGTAAGTTTTAATGCCGAACCTTCTCCGTTGTGCACTAAGATATCATAACTAGACGTCAGATTGAAATAGGAATACTCTTATCATAGTGTTAACCCTGTTTGAAACATTTGAGACATGGGTTATTTATATAGTTCCCTGACATTGTCTCATGCTTGTGTGTTTTATAGAGCCAACATCCCTCAGGCCTCAGCTAGACACAAACTCAAGTGCTCAGGTCTCCAAAAGCCGTGAAGGTGAGAGGAGGGGGGAAGAGTCCAGGGCCCTGACGGTCTCCAGCTCACGGTCCGATAGGACAGAGGCTCGTGTCTCCAGCTCTGCTAGTGAAAATCAAAGCAGGTATGTCTTTCTTTTTGACACGCGCTTCCAGGCTCAAGTCAGATCCACAAGCTATGACTGGATTTAATTATCACTAAATTGACCATGCAAGACCCCCCTATCTTTTGTTTGCTAATGCTGTTATTGTTACTGCAACACAACAATGTCCCTCAATAAAGGTCTCTCTGTCCGTTATCTATGTGTCTGTTTGTGAATCTCTTTGTCTGTGTTTGTCTATCTATTCTTCCACTCATCTTACAATACTGTCTATTCATAGACGAGGGTCATCAGACAAGAATTCTTCCAGACTGACATCTGCAGTTAAGCCCTTGATGGAACCCCACTCCGCTGAAGCAGTCATCGACATCAAACCTGACATGGATGATGACCTCATTGCTGAGGTCCATGCCGAGACTAGCATCACCTCAGGCCGTCCCACCTCGCGTTCCACTTCGGGTCGCTCCACAGCTGAGCTCCACAGGCCACGGGTGCCACCTGGAGCATCCTCGCGCAGCCTGGGCCGGACGACGGAGGGCTACAGGTCCACAGAGGAGCGCCTCAGCTCGGCCTACGGCCGCAGTTCCAGGAGCAGTGGTAGTAGCAGCAGGGCACAGGTGCATAGAGGCCCTCCTGAGTACTTCTTATGGCCATATCACATTTTCAGCCACAATAGTTAATTTATCACAAAAGTTGTTTGTCTGCTTAGTAAGCAAGGTTGCACTTTTTGTCTGCAATATTTGAAGTCAAGTCGGTATATGTAAACAGCACATTTAGCAAACAGAGTTAATCCAAAGTTGATCCCTTCCACATTCTCTTTTTTTTTTGCCTTTCTCTGTCCTTTTCTCCTTTTAGGAGGAGGTGTCTCGAAAGCGGAAGGCCCCAGTGGCGAGTTCGGTGGTTCGTGTTCAAAGAGGAGCCAATGAGGGCCAACACAGTGACAATGTGGACGAAGACGATGACGAGGAAGAATCGTACGGACCAAAGAGTGGCCTCTCTAGCAGAGTGTCCCTTCCGTCCAAACCAGAACGCAAGTATGCTCTCTTGTTATACCAGTTATCTATACAAAAAAATTATTTTGACACATACAATGATAGTCTTAGATTGTACACGTACACTTATTTGTTAATTGACCATGGGTGATGCATGAATAAACTTTCACTGCACTATATGACATAATAAAGTGAGCTGGTTATAATACAGTTGAGTTTAAAATTTTACCGGGGTTTTGTTCTCATCACACAGGCCATCTCTTCCACCAGCCAAGCAGGCCAACAAAAACCTGATTTTGAAGGCGATCTCAGATGCACAGCAATCTATTACAAAGACCACTAGTTACCCAACAAGCCTTACAACAGGTATGGCTCTTCCTCTTCTCTCCCACTCTGCCATACTGACTCCTCATCCGGTCTGGTTATTGACATGTGATGCATGTGGTAGATTCATAACTGTTCTCCTCATCATACGACCATCATGTGATCGAATATTTATCCAGACTCATAAACACCCATTGTTAATGTATTTTTTTAGGGTGTGACGATCTTAAATGACAGTAGTGATTGTTCTCTCAGCCTGTTAAATCCAACACTGCAAATGTCACCTCACCAAATATTACTTGAGTTCTGATTTTGCTATTTGTAACATGTCACCTTATTGAGATATACATACCCAGTCATTTCCCTAATCAAACTTTGAACCATTTTGGATCATACAATTGCGTGTTGGTGTGTCAGTCTGCTTCCCAGGCCTGACTCTTATCTTTCCTTCTCCATGACAGTTAAGATTTAGCTTTCCACCCGGATTCCAAGACTGATTTAGTGAGGTATCCATGGGGTCTTAAGGAATACAAGGGAGTACTCTGGGATATCAGCACATATTCTTCTCGATTCCCAGGGCGGATTCATATTTTAGCTGCAGGGAATCCCAGACTGGATTAACTCTACAGTTTTACCAGAAGTTTTGGTGTTGTTCACAGATCAAAGGCCCATTTTTGTGGTTGAGTTTAAATTTCATGGTTGAAAACAAACTCGTCTCTATGACGAGAATTTGAGACCTGTTGTAATGGAGTTTCAACTGTTCTTTCACCCCCAGCATCACAGAAGCAGACGGTTCCAGTGGCCCCACGCACCCGACCCACCAGCGAGGAGGTGAAGAGTGCCATTCGCTTCGTCCAGGAGCAGCTCCAGGGCCTCATTGCCCCAGAAAGACCGTATGGTCAGTGTCCAAGTAATTGGAGTAAGAGTAAACAAAAACAACACAATAAGGACTTAGGTAATTTTTCCACTGTCCGGTACTAGTTCAGCTTGCTTACCATTACGTGAAAAACAGACTACATTGGCAGTTATGTTTCGCACTTGAGGCGGGTCATGTGCTTTTTCTGTTCTCCTCAACCAGTTAGCATCACAGGTGAACTAACCTGACCTATAGGGGAGATAGAGCAGAAAGACTGACAGTAAGGCCAAAGATCACCAGCAGTGTTTGACTGGACCATTCGGGCCAAAGACTCTCTAACCAGCTGGCCCGTCTTTCTCTTTGATTTGCCCCGTGCTAGTGGACCATTGCTTTCGTTGTTTACCCCTGACACTGTATCCATGTGCTGTCTGTTTCTTCAGTGCAGTCAAGGTCACTGTCCTCACGGCTCCAGCTTGAGGTACCAGAAGAAGAGGAGCCACCGCAACAGCCAGACTACGGTAAGGTCTTCGTCGTCATTGTGACCTGTAATGCATTCCCTCGAAAAAAAGCTTTGTAGCGTATGTAAATCACGCATATTTATAAAGAAATGGAAACTTACTGTCACAAAAAAGAGCCTTTAGTCAGGATGTCCTTAGCTCTTGAAGACTGAAAATTCTATGTATCTGGTTGAGAGCATTTCTGCGTGTGTGTTTAGTGTGCAGAAAGCAGTTTTGATGTGGCTTTTACAATTGTTGATGTATAGTAGGTACTTTTGGAGCCTGCATGTTAGCCAGGTGTGCTTAGAAAAGGAGAATATGTGCAAGGCTGAATGCAGTATTTCTTGTTGCTGTGTCCAGAGGCCCAGGTGTATGAGGTGAACAGACTGAAGGCTTTTGATACGAGGTCCTTCATCGTGAAGCGTCCGGAGCTGGAGGAGACGCCGTCAATCAGGAGCAGGCTGGGCACCACTGTCCAGCAACTGGATGTCCCATCCACCACAACCACCACCGCCCCCACTGCCCCCACCCCGTCCACCCCACTCCGAATGGTGCAGCCCAGGTGCAGTACACTTCAAAATACTCACCGCACCCTTTTCCATTCAAGATGAAAAAAGTGCAAATTTACAAACCTTTTTGGACCAAATGATTTATTAACAGACTGATGTTTCAGTCAGTCAGTCCAAAGCTTGTTAATAAACCTATGATCTGACTAGATCTGACTTAAGTTGTACTTTGAAGTATTCCTCCATCCTTTTCAGGTATTTGTATTGCTTTTTGCAGGCTCGTAAACACTTTTTTTGAAAGTAAAACGCATAGATTTATTGTTTTCATATCTGTTGGACTCTCTCATAGGGAACGTCCCGAAGCAGCTCCTGCGAGTCCAAAGTTCATAGTGACCCTGGACGGGGTGCCCAGTCCGCTGGCCAGTCGGGGCGACCAGGACATGGATGTAGACATGGAAGACGGTCCCCGAGTGGACAGGATCACTGAGCCCCCTAGCCTGGCCCCAAAAGTCCGAGAGCGACTCGGTGCTCATCAGCGGCTGCAGAAGGTCATCAATTACTCAGATGGTGGGCATCTGTAGGGAAAAATATGTCTGAAAAAGAGCTATTGACTCAAATGTCAAGCAGGCATTGTTGTGATAAACGAGGGTAGTCTTTCTCGTCGTTGGATGCCTAATGAGTGTTTTTCCATTAGATGAGGAGATGGATGAGGAGGACAGTGAGATGATGGAGCAGGAGGCCGTCCCAGTGAAGCGTCAGAAAATTCTGGAACGCTGCAAGTTTTGGCCAGTGTGTAAAAGCGGGGATGAGTGTGTGTACCACCACCCTACCACCCAGTGCAAGTAAGTGTTGAGGAATGTTGGCTAAATTTCAGTGCCCTTCCCACGCCCTAAGCTCTCAACTCTCAAATACCTAATTGGCAGAGTTATTGTCTGTGTTGTGTTCTGGTTTGTTTGCTCCTGCATGTAATGCATCATGACCTTTCATGGTTGTCGTGTTGACAAGAATGTTTGTTTATCATTTTGTCCTTCTATGCTAGAACCTTTCCCAGTTGTAAGTTTGGTGACAAGTGCCTGTTCGTCCACCCCAACTGCAAATTTGATGCCAAGTGTACGAAACCTGACTGCCCTTTCACTCATGTAAGCCGACGAGGGGCACCCCACCCACCACGCCCAGGTAAGGACCCACTTCACCTACACACCCCTACCCACTATCATCCTCTTTCCAGCTCTGT
Organism: Tenualosa ilisha; assembly: GCA_015244755.2. NCBI lineage: Eukaryota > Metazoa > Chordata > Actinopteri > Clupeiformes > Clupeidae > Tenualosa > Tenualosa ilisha. The sequence continues at coordinate 1,294,619 of PYXC01001398.1, read as the reverse complement.
CTGTCATCGCAGATCCTTTCACTATTGTTGCCAGAAAGATATCTGTGTTGCGTGTTACAGGATCACCCTATGACTTTGGGGCAGTAGGTGATTTTGGTCTAGTGATTTGGTATAGGCATCTGGCATACAAGAAGGACACCAGAGGGTTGTGAACTCCCAAGTCCTAGGAGCTACCACTGTTGTCCCTCGGAGCTAAATTTAATAGCCCTGTTGTTCGACGTCATTTGAGTGCTGTTGATAAGAAGAAGAAAGAGAATATTTGGTACAAAATAGACCAACTAGTGAACTGACTGTGCTGAATGGGGTCCAGAAACTCATATATGTAAGCAATAACCCACGAGAGGCTGTGAGTTATGCTTGTTAAACCACGGGTAAGGGAGTTATTAGGCATGACGCAGAGCATGGCGCCCTTAAACCCCCTTAGCCGTGGTAAAACGAGGATAACTCATGAACTTGAATGGGTTCTTGCTTTTTATTACAGTTACCACATTAACCTGGCATTGTTTCATTAAAGGAAGACAGAACAATAAGAAATGTAGCAAATTATTCACAGATAACAATTCCACCACCAAGAAATATATTTCCTCCAGCTGAATGGTTGTCAAGTAACGCACAAGCACAGCCATCATTCGCTTTTCATACAGCGCTGCAATGTAGAACGAAATGTGATTGGAGCCGTGATACATTGTGGATTTTACAACAGCATGGAACGTGATTCAACCAATTGCGTTCAGGAACCGGAACTCTGTTCTGGTCTGTCTTGGACCTAGTCTGGATGTGTTTTACAAAGTTCCTTTTTTCAATGCTCCTGCTCAGTTAGGGTTAGCTGCCAGTTAGCTATTCTGCCTATTTTGTACCATATTTTCTCATTGTTTTTTCCTACCGACAGCACGAGGTGACCTTGGGCAACATGAGTTGTGGGTCCACATAGACTGCCCATGTAGCTATGGATAAGGTCATTTGCAGTGACAAATAATCTAGTGTGTAATAAACCTCAACTGAATTTCTGTTTTGTTTTGTATTTCCAGTAATGGCAGTGGCAGCTGTAACACATCCCTCCTCCTCCTCCTCCTCCTCCTCCTCCTCCAAAACCACCACCACCACCACATGCCGCTTCTTCCCTGACTGCAAGAAGATGGACTGTCCCTTTTATCATCCAAAAGTGAGTGCTCATCATGGCCTTTTCTGAGTCTGTTTTGGCCAGGTCTTGAGAGAGTAAGTGTGAGTGAGCATCTGAATGAGGAATGGCTGCATATGATACAGAATGACTTTTTGCTTGTGTTGCATTGAAATCAGTCTCAGATTTTTCTTTAGGAATGAAATATTATAACGTGTGTGTGTATGTGTATGTGTGTGTGTGTGTGTGTGTGTGTGTGTGTGGTGTGTGTGTGTGTGTGTGTGTGTGTGTGTGTGTGAGTAGCCCTGCAGGTTTGCCAGCCAGTGCAAACGCCCAGGTTGCAGCTTCTATCATCCCTCATCCTCTGTGCCACCACGACATGCTCTGAAGTGGACAAAGGCTCAGAGCAGGTACATAACCAGAGACCGAGTGCAGTTTAGATTTTGTTTACATTTAGTTTTTACAGGAACTGTGTACAAAACACATTGATTACACAAAAGGAAAAAGGTAGAGACACACACATGCACAGGAAAATAAATAGAAATTTTAAATGGCATAAATATAGCAATTTTATGTACACATCTGCAAATTTAAATTGTATCAAAACAAGAAGCAAGTTATGAAGTGTTAGTATGTGGAAAGAGAATGAACTGAATTTGATGAGGAGCGTCAATCTTGTAGTGAATTACTCTGGCTTTGTCATTTTTACTCAGCAGAAACATAATAATGATGGGATACATACAACAAATATACAACAAACTCCAAATTTGTTTTTGTTAAAGTCGCCCAAATACTTTGACCAATCAAGATTTATGATCAAGAGATCCCACAAACCAAACTAGAAAAGGTTATCTCTGTGAATAGGTCTAGCAGCTCAATGCACTTTCTCCCGATCAAAGATCTGATTGGCTATTGAACACAAATATAGTCAGTGTTCCACAGAAAATAGAATTTATACTATAGCCCATATGACTTGGTGCTTAAATTGAGAAAAGTCAGTGCTTTGCTTCCATTTTGAAGATCTCCTAAACTAAAGTCTGTAGTTTTTCCAGTCATAGCCCTGTTGTTCGAGCTCTGTCCGAGTTCTGTCGTTACGGAGAAGAAAGAGAGAATTTGATACAGCATAGACTGAATAGTGAACTGGCAGCTAAAGCTAACTGAATAGGACCCTGAACTTACGCTTCATCTCCCATGGTCCCATTCAGTTAGTGTAAGATGGTTCGTTATTCCGCCTGTGTTGTACAAAATTTTTGTTCTTCCCACCAATAGCACCTGTGAGCTCACACAACAGGGCTATTGTTGAAAATACTCCGGACTGTCACTTAACTGGCTAAATTGAGGATAAAAGTATCTCAGAGAAACTTTGATTAAAAGTTATTTACAAAGTGAATGAGTGTAAAATGTGGCATTGCACTAAAAAGTTGTACTGATATGGTCACAACCAGTAATTCTTTCTTACTTTTCATGTCTCTTTTGTATTCTCCAGTTGAGAAGATTTGCATCCACCTGCTGAACATGATGATGGCATGATCCCAATGTTTGGATTTCTTTGTTTCAATAGATTGTTCTGTAGTTTTAGTTTTGACTTGAACTTTGTCTTGTCTTGATTTTGTTTGACCAGATTTTTAAGAATGATTCGAAAACTGAAATTTCTGTTTTGTAAAGCTCTGCATATATTTTTCGGAATGTTCATGCAGTAAAGCGTTCTACAGTAGATACTTGTCCTTTGCTTTCTAGTCTGTCGATCCCTAATGTCCATCTGGATCTTTCCAGTTGATAACTTTACATTTAATAATGATTCTGTAAATGCAGTAGGTGTATCAAACATCTATGTGCAACATAGCTCTTTCATTAACAGTTCAGAATTTGGCAATCTCAGTTTAGTGCTGCACTTCACAAGTATATCAAATTTAGGCACGTCTAGACTTATTTCCAAACACAGTGAAATGTCGAGTCACACCATTGCATGACTGCGCAAGCATTGCAGGATTCATTTAAAGTTGAAACAGAATATAATTACATCACTTGTAGTTATTGTGTATTTTGGAAGGCCTCCAGCACGTAGAAGTGAGCAAAAACCTGAAAGAGAAAAATTGCACCCACTCCAGTCACCTCTCTGCACCTTTCTGGGTAAAACATGCAGTGGCGAGTGGATTCCTGCAGGAGGCAGTGTGCGCTGCAGCCATTTCAAGCCAGTCATTAATTGCTTGATAAAAGATTTTTAATAGGAAGAGGCAAAAACTGGATGATTTTGTGTGCATGTCTTGAGTGGAAACAAAACGTCATTTTTTGTAGTCCAAAAAAAGGATGCTGCGTTTAAAAGACTGGGTCCCGCTGTATTGCACAGGCTGCACTGCATCGTCTATTCACCGGTGCGATCCCACTACTGATCGGCACGGGGGCTTTGACCTGCTCCGTTTCCGGCCTGGGCCGGTGCACCCCTCCTTAGGCGACCTGGTAGTCCCGGGCTCTCCCAGGAGCACCATATCGATACCGAACTTAGTGCGACACCCGATCGGCATAGCCCAATGCAGCCCAGAACTCCTGAGCTCAAACGATCCTCCAGGCTCAGCCTCCCAGACGCTTGGATTACAAGCGCACGTCGCTGCACCCGACGAGCGACAGAGTGACTAGAGGAGTACTTCACAGTTCCTTGCTCTGACGTCATCAACGTGCTATTTCTTCCTTTCCCCCATTTTCAAGCAAACCGTGTCTTTGCATACCGATGTTTGTGAAAATAGGAACAAAAGCTCACGAAAAAAATCTGAGTTTTGAATGTTTCTTTGGCCTGATGTGAAGACAGTTTGCTTATATTTTGGAAGGCCTCCAGCACGTCGAACTGAGCAAAAACCTGAAAGAGAAAAATTGCACCCACTTTAGTCACCTCTCTGCACCTTTCTGGATAAAACATGCAGTGGCGAGTGGATTCCTGCAGGAGGCAGTGTGCGCTGCAGCCATTTCAAGTCATTAATTGCTTGATAAAAGATTTTTAATAGGAAGAGGCAAAAACTGGATGATTTTGTGTGCATGTCATGTTTTGAGTGGAAACAAAACTTCATTCTTTGTAGCCCAAAACAAGGATGCTGCGTTTAAAAGACTGGGTCCCGCTGTATTGCACAGGCTGCACTGCATCGTCTATTCACAGGCGCGATCCCACTACTGATCGGCACGGGGGCTTTAACCTGCTCCGTTTCCGGCCTGGGCCGGTGCACCCCTCCTTAGGCGACCTGGTAGTCCCGAGCTCCCCCAGGAGCACCATATCGATACCGAACTTAGTGCGGACACCCGATCGGCATAGCCCAATGCAGCCCAGAACCCCTGAGCTCAAACGATCCGCCAGCCTTAGCTTCCCAGACGCTTGGATTACAGGCGCACGCCACTGCACCCAGCAGGCACCTATGTTCAGCTAAACCAACTTGAATGTATTCTTCGATGACGTAATTTTATCTGTACCGCTGATACTGGGCAGTAGAGAGCGCCTTCGTCTCTATTTTTTCAAAGTCAGTGAACTGAACCTAAAGTAAATTCCAGCTGAAGCAGTGCATTAAAGTTTTGTAAAGCAGTTATTTTTTTCTTTTTTGCGTTTTTATTGCGTTTCTGGCTACTATTAGATACCCTAATTATTTAGCCAGTGAAAGGTTCTAATAGCCTATTGAATGCTACTTAGCTCCTTCCAAAGCATGGTTTAATGGTTGCCCTGTCTTGTATTTCCTTTGTAGTATAACTTGGCCTAAATCTTTTTGTTTATGGGTTGGGTGAAAGGTTGATATCTTTGTCTAAGGTTCCGACTGCACACCTAGTGACACCTTGGTTAATGGACGCATTGTCTTGCTTTCGTGTATTTTTGCAAAGCTCTTTTTAAAGATCCGATTGGTGACCATGATCGTCAAACTTATGCAAGAGCGACGAATTCAGTGTAGATTGGTAACCCTATAATAAAGGTGACCAAATTTCATGCAAATCCCAGTGGTAGATGTCAAGTTCAAACAACGTGAGAATTGCTTCGCCTACTTTTGTTCAACCATAGCTAGCGAGATGGTTCTGGACGCACCTGTCATTTACACTGAAAAGACCTCAGATTGAAACTATTTGCCAAAAATGTTACAGGGTATAAGACAGTAATCATGTTTGTTTTGTAACTGCAGTCTTTGGCTTTATCCTGAGAAATATCTGTTGCTATTCATTATTGTTGTTGTTCTGTTTTATTTAAAGTTTTCTGAAAATCTTTTGTATTAATGTCTGAATGTGAAATTCTGAGTATGTGTTGTTGCTCTCTCATGTTTGTTATGTGACAACTGGTCTTGCTAATAAATCTTTTCAGCGTTACATCAGCGTGATAGACAGGGATATATCCTACTGAGTTTATTAAACTGTCTCTGAGTGGACAGATAGCCAAACAAATACAGACAAACAAATTCAGTTTATCATAAACTTATCACATAAGTGGTTTGTCAAAAAAAATTACCTCATATACGTAATCATAAAATAAATTTTTGGGCAAACTATATTGAAGTTTAAAGTTAAAGCATGGTGGTCTTTTTATTTTAAATAACAGCTTCAAACTGTAATTTATTGCAATTTATAGCAAATTGTAATTTATAGCTGCACCGATTTAAAGTGAGTAATTGTACTTGCAGATATGCACTTAGAAAACCTGGTATTGAACTAGACTATGTCTTTGTTGGTGGTGGGAGCATGACCCTTTTTATTAGTTTTAGACCCTCTCTGTGCCCTCTTTTGCACTAAAGTGTTATCCATTAGGTTTAAAATTGATGGAAAAGGGGGAATTACCTTTCCTGTTAGTTTAACTCTACAGCCTTAAAGTGGCTTCAAGGAACCCAAGAGGTGGTTTGATTTAGATAAGTGATGTGTACTTTGCAGCTGGTCATTCCGTATCTGCCAGTGCAGGTGGAAGTGTTGGTCAGACTGTGTAGTTGTTGGCAGTCAGGCTTTTACAGTGACTCAGTCTAGAGAAACAGGGGGGATATTGTACTTGAGCCAGACACGGTAATGATTCTTACCAGCTGGCACTTCAAATTTAGAAATCTGGAATGTTTGAGAAGGGAGGGCTGAGAAGGACCACTACCTCCGCTGAAATCTGGCTTTGTCTACATCCTGTTAAGTGTGGTAGATAGGGTGGACTTTTGTCTTTTTATTTATACTATTTAACCGTTTCCAGTTACAACAGATACTTGGGTACAAGGTTAGTCATCATCATACTCTGTTTTTGATATGTAGGGCTATTGATAGTGTAGCTTCAGTGTGGGAAAGATCATCCTTTTCAGGATTGCCACAGAAGATAGCCTATGATTTATGGGATGTAGGGATACACATTGATGCTAGAGCAGTCCTCAGGTCAAACTGTCCTGAGCTTCACCACCAAAGAAATAACTTCGCCAAGAGATGCTGTCAGCACTCAACTCCTAAATAGTGCATTAATTAATGAGTTGGCAAGTGCCTTCATGGATGGTGCTCATCTGTCTTATTCCCACATAGCTATTATCTTCTGAAGGATCATAATGTTATCACCCTCACTGATTAAGTCATTCAGGTCAACAGGTTTACATAGAAGTCAGTCACTGGAATCATCTATGAGTAGTTTGTAGTCATATCTCTAAGGTAATTTGTTGAGCAATTCATGTCAATCACTGGTTAAAGTAGGCTATGGAGCAACTGCATTTGCCTAGAGAACTAAACTGTAACATGATCACCATTTTTCAAATGAACCACATTTATGTAGGCAGTAGGGGAAAAAATGTTGTAAAATATTGTTCGTTTTTTCAACAGATCTGGCCCTTGAGTATTAAAGATGTCTCATACTGAAGAGAGAGCAAGCTGTGCTGGAGTTAGAGGGGTGCCTGGGTTGGTGAGAAAGTTTGTGTGGCGGCAGAGGGCTGAACAGTGACCACCTGTGCTGTGTGACAGACAAGTCTCTGTAGGGGTTGTTGTGACAAGAGTCTTTGCCCAGCTATTTGATTTCAGCTGTTAATGTGATATTTCAGCACAATGTTAGGATTGTCACTTTTCAGTGCGCGTGAAGTGGCCACATTGGAATGCACATTCCCTTTCCTGTCTGTTGTTTGTAGGACACGGGGCAGAATCACTCTTACTATACTAGTCTGAAAGACAGCTATTGTTGTGACAAAAACATGCAGATTTTATAGTTGAGTTAAATTAATTAGAAGGCTGAAAATGTATTATTGGGTAAGGGTTAACTCACTTAACTTAAAATTGTTTAAATAAGTGTACACAATCCTTTACTGTGCTCCACACTCATTTGTATTACAATAGCCAGGTGAAATTCTACCTGTCCTACTGTTTGCTCTGCATTTGCAGTGTTTCTCTAAAATGGATGAAAGCAAGTCAGAAAGTGTCCTATTCGACTGACTGCTTGATGTATGCATAGACATGATGGATTGTCTTGTGTGTGGCTGTGCTGTGCTTTTTAGTACCATTTAGTGAATTCAGCATGACCACATTAATTTCACACTCGAGGGAAAGGGAAAGGGCGTTTATGAGCAAGGTCAGGATTTTTGTTTATGACTGTGACTCAGTGCCTCATTACTGTGGAATAGGGTGCTGACTTAGTCTTACAACTTGCTGTGTCTAGCTAAGTCCTACAGGCATTTGCACTGGCACTGTTTACCAAAAAGGAAGGAAGAAAAAAAAATTACCACACATTTTTTGAACATAAATCTATGACTATATTTGTTCTTTCACATCACTTCTTATTTTCACTTTTATGAAATGAAAATTCACATACAGTAAGACACACATACAGCAACTGTTGTGGGATTGGGGAATATGCAAATGGCATAATTATTCCCGTAACTGCATTTGTTTATGACATCTGATGTCTGGCACAGCTTGCACCTATTTTCATATTAAGTGGAACAGCTCGTACAGTAGACCATGGAACTGGACGTGAAGTTTTGCTTGTTTACATGAACAAGCCCATGTGCTTAACAAGACATGTAACGCTTAACAGGGCTAGCTGACATTCAACCACACTGTTTTGTTGACACACGGTTTCGGTAACCAGGGATGATGACATCCCAATCAGGTCTCTGGGCTGGAGAAGAAGGACATTTGAATGTAACCGCAGCCAGGTGACCGGGCTCAGTTTCACAACAGTCTGGCTTCAGCTGTCCTCGACCAGAGGGTTTAAATGTGGGCCAAACCCTTGGCAGTTACCAATAAGGCTTAAGATGAGTTTGTGTACTAACTTCCACATTATTCACCCTGTATGACCATTGTGACTGTCTAATGAGTATTGCTGGTAGGAAATAGGACACACAAGGAACAACATGCATATACAGCAGATGCAAAGAACAAACAATAACAAAACATATACAACCATTGAGCCATGACTAATGATTCAAAGGTCAAGGAAATAATGGAACAGTCACAGCTGATTATAACCTGGGGCAGACACAGTCTGAGTAGCGACACTTGATGAACTCGTAAGCATGAGCAGATAAAAAAATGGGTTGGTGTGTGTGTGTGTGTGTGTGTGTGTGTATGTGTGTGTGTGTGTGTGTGTGTGTGTGTGTGTTATTTTCTGGCCCAAAATATGTAGTGGTGGGAGAGTGAGGGGAAAACCATGGAAAGTGAAACTGATCATATGATCGTAGATAGCATGTCCTCATTAGTTCACACTGGCCTCCAGTCTTTGGTGCCTTATATCAAGGAGTAAAACAACAAAAGAAGGTTATGTTTAGATAGGCCTAGATATTGGCCTGATTTTTTTTGTTATGCCATTCAGAAAAAGATTTTGTTATAGCCGCCCATCTCTTTGAGAATGGGAACCCGATTGTGCATTCTGTACTTAAACTGTCCCAGGGTGACCCTGTTTGATGTTCACCATTACTGGACCTTGTTTGAGCCCATCTGTGCTCTTGGAGCAAACACCATTGACTCGTGCCAAGGACAACACGCCTGTCTGCCTGGCCTCTAGGTCTTTCCCACCCCACTTTCATTGCAAGCAAGGGGACCTTCACTATTCCTATGTGGGAACATCCCTTCACCACCGAGACCTGAGGCAGAAGCTTATCCACTCGAATGTAAAGGGCACTGAAATGTTGCATACAATAGCAAGACTTTGTTGCTTGCAGTGGCATGTTGATGTTTTCCTCACTCTTCTTTCATTACACAAGTCTGTCTGTGTTATTGGTAGTGTTAGTCTGTCTGCCTGTGTGTGTGTGTGTGTGTGTGTGTGAGAGAGAGAGAGAGAGAGAGAGGGTGAGAGAGACAGAGAGAGAGAGAGAGTGTGTGTGTTTACATGTTTTAATTGGATACCTTACCTGCTGTCTGTGTTAGTGGTAGTGTTAGTCTGTCTGTGTGTGTGTGTGTGTGTGTGTGTGTGTGAGAGAGAGAGAGAGCGAGAGAGAGAGAGAGAGAGAGAGAGAGTGTGTGTGTTTACATGTTTTGGTTGGATACCTTACCTGCAGTAATTGCCTCTGTCACTCGCCCATCTATCTAAAGTAAAAACAAAGATACCAGTCCTGTCCTATCTACATATAGGACATCTACTATAGGATATTTGCTTGACAATTTAAATGTCAATGCAAAAAAGTAAACACTGATATATATCTGTAAATGTTTGGGGAAGATGATTAATTACATTTAAAAGATAAATCATGTATTTGCCATGTTGAGATTCGGTCCAAGATAAATAATGGATCTGTCATATAAGTTTCAGTCAAATTCACTTAGATGGAGCTTTAATCCACATTGACATAAACCAAAGAGAGTGGGATTGAGGTTTAAAATTACTCAAGAAAACATTCGCCTCCAAACTTCTATACAGCATTTTATCAAAGAATTAAGATCTCTCCTCAAGTCAAACTGAAATGAGACTCATTGTCTCTGTTGAACCCACTCTTTGAGACCGCCTCTCGCCCCTTGTCTCTTTGAAACCCACTCTTGGCCATTACCTCATCCAAGCATGCTAGTCTATCAATCTCTTATCACCCATCTGTTTGTTCATGGTTGTCTGAGGCCCGTGTTGTGGAAGTGCCCCTGCTTGGGAGGAGATGAGATTCCTGTTAAACTGGTTGAGCCTGTTCCTCTAGTCCCGCCAGACCTGCCACAGTACAGTACACACCTCCTCGGGCCGTTCTCCGAAGACTTTCCGTGTTTGGTACTGCAGAGCTACACAGTGTTCAAGAAGAAGGTACTAGCCTATATTTAGAAATGGTGACAGTGCTGCTTATGTTTATGTGGACAGTCATGTGATGCGGGGAAATAACATGCTGCTTTGTCATGTTGGTGGATGTTACAGCATGAGTGGCTGTGCCGTTGAGAATGAATGGAAAGTTCCAGAAGCTGCTATTCAGGTGCAGTCAAGCACATGACATTAGGTAATTTATTCAGTCTACTATGTGCTGAGCTCCCTTCATTTCCAAGGGAAGTCCCTATTTGAGTCACGACTCGGAGAAATAGCATACTGGTGATGCAGAGTCTTATGTCACTGTATGCATTAAGCCCATAGAACAGTAATAGCTACAAACCAAAAATGTAACTTATGCTATATTTAGGCCAAAAATGGTCATCATTAAAATGGTATGTGCCCAGATGAGGTATGTGTTCTCTCTGCTGTCGAATATGTCTCCACATTTATGGAGCTGTGAATACCAGCATTTTTATGTATTACTTTATAAAGGTGGCAGCATGCCATTTTTGAAACAGAGACAGAGCATTCCTGTGGCTTCAAATATATTAAAGTAATCAGTACTATTGTCTGTGTGTTGTCAACGTTTGATAGAAGACAGAACCACACAGCAGCATTTTGTGCAAATTGGTTAGTGAAGGATGTGTCATCACATTAATCAATTGCCTGTCAATCAACACAAATACTGATTAGCAGGACTAACAGCAGGTCTACTAGTTCAAAGGCCTTACATTTATTGTGTAAATTGTTTTGTGGCAACAATAAAACACTCCGGGTTCAACAATTTCTTTTGTCTGTAACTGATGTTGTGAGGGCTGACACTGTTCTCCAGCTTGGTTAGGTTAGGTATAAAATTCCCTGTTCCATCTTAAACTGAAAAAAAAGAAAAAAAAACAAAACAAAAAACTGTGAATACCCCACCACCTTGTGAGAGGCTCACAGGGACTTATGACCTATGTCTCATAAACAATGGTTAAACAATCCCTGACCATTCTGATGGATGTGAATGAGGTCTTCGTTAATCACTGCTGTCAAATTCACGTCGCTGTTTACAAGAAAAAAGTTCATGCACCGACACAGGCAGCAAAGGGCAAAGGACATGGAACAACAACCCCAGCTGAAGGTGTTTGATGTTTTGAAGCATGCATCCCAAGGGCTCGATGCTTCCTGAACTAACTCCTGTCAATTTGGTGGGGGGTAGAATGGGATGGGGGGAGTGCATCTGCTGCCACATCCAAACATTGTTTTTGGCACTTGTTCCTCTAGGCTTTCTCCTGGACCATGAATGTCACAGGGAGCTATTTTCGTCCTATGGGAAATAGATAGCTTGAGTCAACATGCGCAACAATATGCCCCTGTTCCCCCTAGTTTTCCAGCTGTGCATAGGATAACAATGAGCGCTGACTGATGCGTCGCTCGACAGCGAAAAAACAGTCCCGGTGGGGTCGTCCATTTTCAGTGGGTAAGCTGAGGGGTCATGAGGCTTTTGACAACCTGCAGGCCCTATCCTCAACCTGAGGTCAACGAGGGCTTTTGTATTTGTTTCCCTAGTTCCAGTTTCACAGGACACTCTGCCAACAGGGGGACAATCACAGGGGTCAGCACTCAGTGTTGGGTTCTGCAGTCCTTGTTTTTGTAAGATGGCTGTGTGTCTGAGATTATTAACGTGAAAACTAGGTCTTGACGTTCTTGTTACTTTTTAGTGACTGTGACTAACCCATCAGAGAGAGGGGCCCATTTTGCAAGTTGCATTGAGCCGTAGACCTTAACTATTGAGTTTTCAAGTATCCTTTTTATATTTTAGTTGAAAATGAGCAAGAAAACAAGTCATTGTTGCAGGAGTGCATCAACAGTACCATAATCCCCCTTTTAAAAATCTGTGAATTGGCGGTCTTGCCTTCTTGTTTTTGTGTATGTGCATGGATGAGCACAGTCACCAAGATACGTGAGTCATTTGGCCTGCTATCTGAATTACACTGCCTCCATCTCAATACCACTCAATTGTCACAGGGCTTTTAGCTGTTGCTGAAGAAAAGAACTTGTGTTGACAGACATAATAGACGGTGCCTGCGCTTGTGGTGCCCTCCGGGCACGTCTGGTCCACGTGCCTGGTCTTGGCTCTGTTGCCCGAATGAGATCATCCCTCTGTCTTTCTGCTTTGCTCTCAGTGCAAGTAGCTCAAAGAACTGGGCTGAACACTCGCAAGCCAACTGCATGAGGGTTTACCGTGACTCACCAACACACCGTCCTTACCCGCATTGTTCCCCATGAAAAAAATATGAATCTGTTTGTTGTGACAGAAGGAGACAGACGTGTGCGAGAAACCTAAGTGAACTATCAGATCTATGAAATTGTGTCAGATATGTAAGGCCAATTATCATGAGCCATATGACAGCTATTTTTGAACTGGTATTACTCTTGAGCTCTCTCTGGAACTAATTGGGTATCCTACCCAATCCTATCCATGTGCACACATGGGGTTATTTTTGAAGTGATCTATTATTTAATTACCGATGTAAATTAAATAACAAAAAATATGTGTTTAATTTTAAATTGTGAATGAATATTGAGAATTTGTATAAAGATAGAAAGAAATGATTTCTTGAAAATCATGTAAAACAAAGTATGCTGTATTCAGACAGTTTTAGCTATATGGTGGCCTACTGGTTTTGTTGCTATACAAAACAGACACTACTCCACTGGCATCAATGTAAAAAAAGCGCAATAAAAGGAAAGCACTATCTGACCATTAACAATAGAGTATCGGTTGGCAGTCTGTCAGCATGTCACTCTGTAAACAGAAACCAATTCCTCCACTCAAGATCTAAGGTCCCTGCCCCAACCTATCAAAGCAGACAGATCGCCTATTCTAGGCCTACCTGTAATTGTTTTGGTAAACAACATAGACTGACCATGTCAGTTCAGTATATTGTTGCCTATGACCATATTTTACACTTGCAAGAGTTTTTGTGGTAGGCTATTAAAAGAATATCACAAGTCACCAGGTGGAGAAAAAATGGCCAGACTTCACGATATCTGGTGCTGGTATAAAGCTGATTTTTTTCTTGAGAAATCTTAGTCTAATGTTGTATGGTATGGTCAGTTACAATTATCAATAAATATGATATAGTACATTATCATTCAAATTAATAGTTTATAGTCCATTGTATCATTATTAGCACCCACAGTTAGCTGCATTGCTGGATGACAGTTGATCAGTATTCTTTTCAATGGAGGAATGTGTCTTGTGAGGGTTGGCCATTTGCAGAAATGTGGGTAATGCTGCTTACATGGCCACTGAAACTTTATGGGCATTCACATTTCTGAACTGATCCCTGTTTATATGTAATCTGCATAAGAATGGCTACAGAGGTGTTTCAAAGTGTTTCAGCTACCTGCATGAACAGCTACGATTAGAATGAAATGGTGGATGCATTATAAGAAAGAACAGACACAAGATTTTGACGTTTGAAAAAACTTTTAATGAAAAATGACATTATTTTTCCATTTAACAACAAAAATGCAGGAAAGGAATGATTCATAGAGCCAAGCCCCTATGTACAGCATATTGCACATGAGAAAATGAATGTCCTTTTCTTCCCTTGCCAGAAGCACGCATCAGACAACAAAGCATCACAGCTATCTCACTGTACTGGCATAGGTGTCAACATAGTAATGGCATCACAAATCTGTAAGTTGTTCCCCTCATGATTGTCACTGTCGCCCAGTATAATCAGTGGAAGGGGACCAGTAAGACTGCGGTGAGATGGCTTGTCATTTGGTGTCAGTGTGCTTTTGGCTCATATGGTTAACATCCTTGAACCACCTGTTCATTCTACTGTACAGATAAGGAGGGAGGCTAAACTATGGTCTCCCAGAAAACAGTTCATGCTACTCTTTTCAACAGGGCAAGAATTTGGAAAGGAGGCATTCAACTGTAGAGACAGCACTGATATTTTCTTTTTTGAATTCTTTTTTGAGGCATTGGTTAAGATTAAGATTCATTGCCTCATTGTGTGGTTTCACTTTAGGTTCATTTTGTGACACAAATCAGACATAAAAGACTGTCAGATATGCATTTCACAAAGTTCACTGAACAAGACTGGAAATGACATTCAGAGACATTTTTTAACATTTACTCAAGAAGGGGTCGGGGTGGGGGGTGAGGTTAAGGAATAAATGACTTGCTGTATTGCCCTTTACCAAATAACATTACAGTCTGAATTCAGTTTACATTACATTCAAAACCTTTAAGATACAATTTTCAAAAGTTATTCACATGCAATTTCAGGTTTATGGAAAACTTGTTGAGGTGAGACACTCCACACTGAATAAATCCCCCCTTATAATTTGTCATTTTGTTGTTTTGTTTTTTACAAAAGGATATTTCCATAGAAACTTGTTCTTATTCCAAAGTTACAAATACAACAGTGTGACTTTAAGTTCCCTGGATGTCTATTAGGAAAAACAAATAACTTTTGCTTTCAAAAAAGAGAGCCACAAAAAAGTGCCTTTGAAAGGCAAATTTCACAAAGATGCAGTAATAAGTGAATTTGAAGTGGGTAAAACCTGGACTAGAACCCTCCTGAAGATAATACTGGATACTGGACAAATGTTTATATTTTTATTTTGACAAAGAGAAACTAACCAGCCCTCAGCAGGCATGTAGCTAGGTAGCATGGGTGAAAAAATAGAAAGTTTGGGGCTAGGTCTACCTGACAATGACAGAATTTCATTATGTTTATCCAACTTGTCCACAAAGTAATGTTTGAGACATCTTGTGGAAGTAAGGACAAAAGTTCAAATCCCATGAACACAAAGAGGTATAAAATCATGTCTTTTCACAGACTTTCCAGTGCACAGTTGTTGCAGACGGTCTTTTTGATTTTAATAGTTTGGGGCAAAGCACTGTGGGCCATGGACACTGAGTGGTCAAAATGGACAGGGGACAGCATATTGTGACAAAGGTATTATTCCTGACTAGTGTCTGTCCATTCGAAGCCTTGAGATTGTTTTTCTCTCACAGAACACAAACTGCAGAGACACACTGATTGTGTTGTTGGTCTGCTGGACGCAAGGCACATTTGATGTCTTTTTGATTGTCTACAGGTGTTGTTTTTTTTTTTTTTAATTCTCTGACCCACAGTTGTAAGAGGCACACCAAACTAGCCATTCTGAATGAACATATGGAACCTGCACATATCCAGAAATCCAAATATATAATAGCACTGAGCAAATATATACCAAATAAATTAGAATAAATTATTTCAAAAGAAACTACAATGCGTTGTAACAAATAATATATATATATCAAAAAACTTCTGAGAGAAAGAGTGACATTAGAAAGAATGCAGAGTAGTGTGCTGTGAGGAAGTATGTGCTGTCACACACACACACACAGACACACGCACAGTCTTTTGATGGATGACTCAGAGACGTCTGCATCACAGAGCTGAAGGAATTTCTCATAACACTGACCATTCTGTGGGTAAGGAAGTCCAAGTTTTGGTGAATGTACAGAAAGTGATATACAGAACATGACCGGGGCTCATTGGGTGATTCTCTTAAGAGAAGAACAGTTCAGTTTAACCAGAGAATCACTGGACCAAGCAATGGCTGATGGAATGTTTGACATGGGTGACATGAATCTGTGTTCATCCAATGTCATTCAGTCTTGATTTTGCAAATAAAAAAGTTGAATGTTTGGAAGAGTAAAATGCTTCCCAAGTCTCTATGTACCAACCCCCTGAGATTGTTATTTTTACAGAGGCAAATTAACTTTACTTTTTCTTGTTTCTTTTGTGTTTTGTGACCTTCAACAGGTGTTATACACTACTGAAAACTCATAACTATGAATAAGAATTAAAAAACGTATTCAATGTCTTCAATCACTTTTGTAAAAAATATCTAAATATAAACGTCTTCTTTTGTTGTGAAATCTTCATAAAACTGTTTCCTCTGCTAGTTCATTAAGCTCTTCACCTTGTTTTACCACAACACTCCTCACTTATTGTTTAAGGGTCTCTGGGCAGATTAGACAAATAAGGCAAAGATGATTGATCCATTATTTGTGTTGATCTGACTGCAACAGCAATTGATCTTTAAGGTTCCAGAGGAACTACTGGTCTCCATCATAGCTATGCAGGCCATGCAGCTCCAGAGAACCAGGCAGGGCTTATCAGCTCAAGTGCAAGTAGACCTGCTGAAGGAGTGTTCAAAGAGACTCGTACACAAAACAACAAATCATCCTTCTGAACATACAAATGTACACTCAGTTGTGTACATGAGTTGAATACAAAGGCTAAGAGAACTCGTGAAAGTGGTCGAACTGTGTCATAACCAAATAGCACCTATAAAACACCACCACAGGTTGTCTCGAACTTGTTTTTTATATATGTGAAAGAATTTTGTGCTCACAGTAAATGTTCAAAAAATTCCAGAATTAATTTTTTATATGCTTCGCTCAGGTAAGAAACAAGTATTCACAGAAACTGTATTATTTTTGTATTTTTTTTCAAAAAAAAAGAAATTTTTTTTTTCGTTTCTCATTTACAATTCACAAGACAGTTCTTATTGTGGCTATGAAAGCTTGCCCAGTCCACAAGAGAATACATGGCTACAAAAGAGCTTATGTGTCGCGGGCTGCGTGGTATAAAAAAAGGATGAGGTCCAATTTTTCAGCTTGTGACACAAAAACACCAGCATACTTAGGACCTAAAAAGGTCAGAGGACACAAAGGTTTAAAGACCGCTGGAGATAAGATACACCTTCAAGACACAGGCAAAAAAAGAGAGAGAGAGAATAAAATCTCAGTCAACAGCCACTGGCAAATAAGTCAAACTGACCTATTATCTAAGAACAATTCAGTACCACAGAAGAGAAACCAGTCCAAATGAGCTAGCAAAGAACCGCAATCAACAGCGGTGGCATTAATAGTGCACTGTGGTCATGTCATCAAGTTCGGGCATGGAATCTCCACCAAACTCTCCCTTCCTGTTCTCTGCCATTTTGATTTGTTTCATTTGTTGTATTCCACTCTTGCAGGAAGGAGTAAGGCAATAGCTGAACTGTCAAAAGGTCCTTAAAGATGAACAAATGAAAACAATAAAAAAAAACAAACCCTTTTTTTCTCAACATACTGAACAAAATACTTTATCTTACATTTGCTTTTCTTTAAAAATATCTCTTCACACAGCATGGCTTCTTCATAAAGTTAAAAAAAGAAGACAAACAAACAAACAAAAAAGATTTCATCTCCGTCCTGCGGAGACCGCAACCTTCTTCAACACCCAACCCCTCCTATGTGGTCAGTCTCATTCAGTCATTCATTCCCATCTGTTCCATCCAAACCCGTCGTTAAGTCCTACAGTGCCATCAGAAAAGGAAAAGTCTGTTGAGAATGCTCTAGGGCCTCCCTGTGCGTAGCAGGGAAAGCACCTACAGTGGTCCCCCCTCATCTCAGGTTTCCTGCTGGGGCAGCAGGGGCCATATCTACCCTCTGGAGCAGGTAGCCGAAGACAGCGGCACCAACGCGCCACCATAACGGCAGATGGTCTCTTTGGTGTTGGGCAAACTGCAGAGAGACAGAGAGAAGAGACAGGTAGATGTTATTAACACCTTCAGAAAGTGACGTTATTTTGGGAACACACATGCTGTGATAAAAAGAACACCATTAACATTTATGCTAACATGTAAGTTGTTTAATACAACATACGCTACATACACTTCAATGTTTATGCCAATCATCTAGGCTTTGGCTTACATCATAACACAGGTCAATGTACAATATTAGTAGTCCAATGTAACCTAGACAACGGCTTTGTTTTCACTGCAATCCACAGAAATTCCAAACCCTTCCATAGCACCTTTGAACTTTGGTTCCACACTGCTGTGTAGTATTTTGATAAACTAATGTTGTGGCATCGGCTGCCCGTGTATACCCAAGAGCGATTTGTTGGTTTTTCATGCAAAGTTCAAAAGTCTCTTACAGACATGACTGTGGTGTCTAGACCAACATCCGCCAGTGCCGGTGTGGGTATTGTCACAACAGTGTCTTTGTTTACTGTCCTACATAGCCACCCCTGTGTCAAGTCTTTCTTTCCAGAATAATATGATCACGCTTCTGACTACCAGACATGCCATAGGCTGGGGGTGGAATTGCAGGGGTGGGGTGTTAGGGGTAATTAGTTCTCCTAAAGAGGATTACAGGTGGACTCTTAGATATGTCAAATAAAACAACAAGCAGGAAAAATCAAATGATGCTGCACCCTGACAAATGGGGTTGTTGACAATTCCTTTCTCTTTCTTTCGTTTTTTTTTTTAAGTACACGGTGTTTGTGCCTGAGGGGGAACTGAGGATCAGTGTTTAATTAAGGGGGGACTATTAAGAGAAAGCAGACAGTTTCAATGGGATTAAGGAGGAACCCCCAGGGGTTGCATGTCTGGACTAAACATGGTTTGGGGAGGCTGGGGGAGGGGGGAGGGGGCTGTCTTAAATGAAACATAACGGCTGGTTTGAGCAAATCATTTTTGACAGAAGAGCATGTGTTCAGATTTCTTTTTTCTTTACTAGCCTGACAAAGTAAAATTGAAGAGCAGTTTAAAATGAGGCTGAGGATTTCAACACTGTGGAAATGAAGGTGATTGGCTAATTAGGAGGGGGTGAGTGATGAGCTAAGGAATGTGTGTGTAGAGGGGGGTGGGTGTGAGGTCAAGGAGTTCACAGGTTCACGAAACGAGGTCCCTTGGTAAGCCAAGGATACTACAGCTCATCTCTGCTCAATCACGTCATCCTACTCCACTACCCAGCC
The DNA here is from genome assembly GCA_015244755.2 of Tenualosa ilisha. Classification (NCBI taxonomy): domain Eukaryota; kingdom Metazoa; phylum Chordata; class Actinopteri; order Clupeiformes; family Clupeidae; genus Tenualosa; species Tenualosa ilisha. Next base: position 1,275,520 of record PYXC01001398.1, on the reverse strand, counting down.
CCCTCTCCAAGCCACACAGACGAGAGAACAGCGAGGGTTCAAGCGTTCAGAGCTGCTTACTGACAAACATATAGAGATTTCATCATTTGGCCTTTCTCTCTCTCTCTCTCTCTCTTTTTCTCCCTCCTCTTTCTCCATCTCTTGTTCTCTCCACAAATGAGGTGTCGCACAGAGAGATTATCTGTGTGCGGCACAAGGACACAGCTGACAGAAATCCCTCCTGGGGAAAAGAGACATCCCTAAGTCTGCCAGTCAGCCGCTGTTCCACTTCTCCACCACCATAACTGCATGCAGACATCAAAGCACCCCAATCCCCACCCCCCCATCTCTAACCCTCCAACCTTCTATTGCCTGTACCCCTGTAACCCCAACCCCAACCCCTTACACCCAGTCACCCTCCCAGCTAAACCCAGATCAGCCCCTGCCTGGGCCTCATGTTGCAGGGCGTTGCATAAGCACCTCACCGTACTGGAGTGCTTGGAAAAGAGGGTGGAGGAGTTTAAAGTGCACGTTAAGTTAACTGATAAAACCTATTCTAAACAGCGTAGACAGAAGACAACGGAAAATCTTTTTGTTCTCTGTTGTTTTTTATCCAGTTGTGTTGACACTGCGATAGCTTTAATAGGCCTTAATTAGATGCAGACCCAACACAACAACTGTGAGTTTACAGTTTTAGTTTGGACATATGACATATTTGTCATGGCAGTTAGGGGACAAGCATGTAGACAAAGCTTGCTGACAAAGCCAACCTTTGGCAAAGAGAGCAACGCCTCAAACATGTACAGTAACTAAAAATAACTACGCCATTTGGTTCTGTACAAATGCAAACACAGACACTGATACAGACACAGACAGCCGTGCATCTGTCGGCTGTCTAAATGCTGAAGATGCCCAGCAGAGTGTACAGCACGATTCAGCCTTGTGAATGTAAACACAGATTGTCATCTGCCCTGTTACCAAATCTCACTCCAAGATGCACCCTTCGAGATAAGGCCACTTGCATCGACCAGTTACACCTCATTTGCTAACACTCTCCTGGTAAAATATTTACAACTGCTGATAACCTCCTTTGAGCAAACGCAGGAGGTCGGGGTAAGGGGTGGTAAGAGCTTTATCAAGCAGAAATGGAAAACGTATTGTTAGAAAGAAGAAAAAAATAGTAAACTATTGTATTTTCACTACAGTAATGAATGTAGTTGTCAGTTCAGGACTCCGTCCTAAAAAGGAAAACAATACATTTCCAGCTTCCCTCTTTACTGTATCTCATAGCCAACTTGACAGCTTGACAGCAACTCTCACATAACTAAAAACAAACAAGCTAACCACCTAAAAAGGCATCTAGCTTATGACATTTGGCCATTCAGACTGTCTTGCCTTCAGTTATGATGACAGATTAAAATTTTAACCCAATATGTATTTTCTCTAATTTATAGAATGGGACAGGGTTACAATTCTTTAAAGGTGAGCCCACGAGATGTATGGCTTGGCGTGGTTTATTTTAGCTGAACCTCTTTAATGGTCAACACAACTTTTTCTACTTATGACGTCACAAGACAGCCTCTTGCCGTAGGTGGCCCTGCCAAACCCTTCTATGTCTAATTTCTGTGGCTGCCCTAAGCACGCCACTTTGTTTGACACACTCATATCATATGTCTTATAAGACTCATGTCATATGACAGATGTTTTGCATTTAATGTTTAAAAAGTATATGGATTCCACATACACCATTAAAAAAAGATAAACACCTGAAATGTTGACAGGCAAAACCACACCTGTCTGGCATGCAGAACTGTTATTTGGGTGGGCCCTTTCACCTGAATATCAAGTATCTCTGCAAACAGTGTTGTTGTTGTGTGTGTGTGTGTGTGCGCACACGTTTGTACATTCTAAGATTACAGTCTTGTATTCCAGTAAATGACTTCACTGCTGTGAGTTCAGTAGTGTTGGGTAAACATTACTCAACATGGATGACAGCACATCAGTAACTTTAAAAGACGAAAACCACATTACCTCCTCTGCCATCACCCCCGTCCCTTTCCCCCCCCACAGGTGATTCGGACCCCCACTCAGCCTAGCCCAGCCCAATCTAGCACCAACACACGCCTCACTTTTCCTCACCACTTGCAGCTGCTCCTGGTTGAAGTGGTCGCCGATCTCGCGCAGCTTGCGTCCGATCTGCACTTCCACACTAATGTGGGCCTCCACGGCCGCCCCCAGCCTCTGGGCTAACCTGGGGCCCTCTTCCACCTCCTCCTCCCTCTGCTCAAACACCTGCACCTCCCGCTCCTCCACGTCGTCTCCCTCCAGCTGTGGAGTGTCCTGCTCATCCTCGGGGCCCCCAAGGCCCTGGGTTGGCTCAAAGAGTGCAGGGAAATGCCAGCGGAGACCAGCGTTGCCTTGGAGAGCAACAAACACACACACACAGACAGGTCAGCTTACAGTAGCCTGTTACAATCCTGCTTACATGTGGCCAAGAAAACAATGCTTCCGCAAAGCCTCAATGATTAACACAACTGATATCAACTGATGCTTCTGTTTACCCATGAAGTCATAAAGGATTTTCACGGCTCTGTCTGGCTACTCGTAATCCAATTGCATATGAAAATTCCCTGGGCCTCCAGATATGTGTCATAACAACAATAATAATAACGTCATGTATTTAACAGTGAAAAATGCCTATCTTGGGGTAGTGACAATAAACAGGACACATTCAGGTTATGTCACTCATTCATCTGAAACTGGATGAACCAGTTAACCCTTTAGGTAGGTTATCTCAATATGTGAGTCTTCAAATGGATAAGATATATATAGTTTTTTTTTTATCAATTCTCTACAACATGATTTTCTAAATTTCAGGCAAGCCGTTTAGGCAAGAAGGTTTATGAGATTTCCACATTATGGTACAGTAATCCTTGCAGTTATGAGAGTGTAATACATGAGAAAGCAAGCGTACCACGGAAGAATGGCCTGGACTCTTGCGCTAACCGGCAGGGCAACGCGCTGCCTCTCCCTGGAACCACAGAGCTATTTGTCTGCATGGCACGGTCCTCAAATCTGACATCCATGAAAGGGGTCCCCCAGCAGCGCGAGATGGGCCGAAACATGTCCTCTTCTTCATCATCCATCAGCAACCTCAGCGGTAATCCCCCTGGAAGGATCAGTATAAGTATTAGTCAGTGTCCGCATGAGTGAATCTGCGCGTGTGTGTGTGGATCAGACATGAATGTGTGTATCTGTGTGAGCGTGGGGGTGTGTGTGTTTTAATGTTCATATTCAGTGGCTTCTAGAAACAGACACTGCATCTCAACAGTTATGAAAAGCACACCGTACTCTATAATCCCTTATGCCAAGCCGCCGTAGCGAAGATCACTTCACACAATGAGCCGAAATGAATATTCCTTTTGTTCAGTGGCTTTTTGCACCAAAGTATGCACCTGACCGCCCTCCCCTGACCTCAATGGAAATGACGAGACTGAAACATCAAAGCATGCAAACAAACATCTCAGGAAGGTCAGATGATCTGTCAAACACCTCAGGAAGGTCAGATGATCTGTCATACCGCTGATGCAAATGATGGATAATAGGGCTATAATGACATGGCAAAAAAACACTAATCTGTCTGATCATAAAAAAAAACCTTTTGGTCTTCTAAAGGGAACAACCTACTCCATCAACATACCAACATTTGTTTAAGAACGCGACATTTGTTTATGAATGCGACATTTGTTTATGAACGTGGAACAGAAGATACAAACTGCCTTTATAATAAACAAAACAGTAATTTTATGGTTTCTCCACACTCAGACACGACTCTGACATTATACAGAATTAATATAAGGCTTAAACAATGAGCTTGTCGTTGGAGATAAAGTCAAGTCTGCAGTCACTCTGGAGTGCTTGCTACAAAGAGACAGATTTGTCAGTTCCTCTTGCTGATATGGCAAACTGCAAGTGGTATCAAAAAGATCTATCTCCAAGGCACTTTCCCCTGCAAAGACCCCCTCACCACCCCCACCCCACCCCCCACCCCCGACACACACAGACAGACACACACATGCACACGCACGCACACACAGTAACAGTCCATATCCCTCACTGCAGAAAAGTCAGATTTCCTGCTACTATTCCCCAAACACTGAAATATGAAAAATTAAACAGAACTTTTAATCTCCAAGTACGTAACAGTCCTGCCAAATTATATGCAGAAATAAAACTGCACATAAAATTATTTTAAATGCTTAGGCACAATGACTTCTCAGATGCAGAGAATGCAGAGAATAATTAGGAGAACAGATGGAAAGTTTTGGTTGCACATGTTTGCTGCACACTTTGCTGCAAATCATATTCTTCTCACTCCAAAAAGTACCTCTACAAGGTTCAAAATGTGCATATCAGGTAAAACAGGTGTCAACATTGGGGTACTTGTTAAATTCAGGCTATTTGAGAAAGCTAATGAGTCGATCATTTTCAACTTCTGCTTGAGGGTATTTATGTTTAGGTTGATAAAAATTACCAGCTCACCAGCAGGTGCGGATTTTGCACTTGACAGGGGAATTGGAGAAATTGTATCTGCCCAGCGACAACATGGAGCTCCCCCTATCGAATATTTTGCAGTAGCATTCTTAACTCGGCTCTGGGCACGCCTATGAGTTGAGTGGCAGAGTTGGAACATGTCTCGACAACCCCCTCATCGCTCAGCTGTGATGAGAGCCATCCGCATCCAGTTTATCGACAACTTGACTTTGGACGAACCATATCTTTAAAGTCGAGATCGTCAACTTCACCTAAACAACGCAAGTTCGTTTTAAAATCACATTTCCTAGATTGCTTTATTAGATCAATGCATTTAGGAAATGCAAAACGATCAAAACGCAAGCTCAATTTAACATCTATAGGTTTTCAAATAAGTCTATTTATGATAGAAACTAGCAGAGGTTCAAGGTCCACATTTTGAAGGGACCGTTTCAGGAATGTCTCCTGTCAATAGGTCAGTCTCAACACAGCAGTAACTTCGTTACTCAACTAAACAAATCGGACGGTCCAAAACACATAGGCTACAATACTACAACCACTACACAAGCCCATCACGGGTCATTTAGCGCTTCAAACCACCTTACACACACAGCACTTCGTTTGACATGTTTTGACATGCCAATATGTCAGTGGGGCTTGAGGGGAAGTGATAGTCTACCACAGGGTGTTAATCTCATCGTAAAAACTGGACACTTGCAAATAAAAATTACTGTCAAATCCAAAAAGCGGTCGTTTATGTGTATTTCAATCTTGCATTGTAAGCAATCACACAGCATAACAAATCCATTACAAAAAAATGTTTTTCGAATCAGCCCGGTCAAGCAGCCTACGTTGAAGTTAGCCCAACGTTACTCCAAGGTTAATAAGAATTTGCTGAATAGCCTACTCCTACACAAACAAAACTGCGAGTATGCTAACTAACTTGCGGTAATACATGGGACATGTCTCTTCGACTCACATCTCGGACAGTGGGTCAATCATATAGCATAATCATCAGAAAAACAAAAGGACACTCACCGCCAGTTGACAACTCGTCCTCCGTTATTGGGGGTATTTTGACCTTTTCACGATGTTTATCCTGAACAGAAATCTGATGTAGCCTTCTCAAGGCGCCTGTCGTTGCACTCGCTCACACCCTGATGTTGCCACCCTGAACTGTTGAGGGGGGCAAATGTTTTTTTTTTCGCGAATTCGCTGTCCCGCCCCATGGCAAATCCCGCCCCGTGCGTCATGCAGTATGTTAATAGTAACACTTAAAGACGCGGCAAGGTATCCAGCATTGACAGATTTTTCAGCACAGTAGCCTACAGATAGACATGATATACAGCAATAGCATAGGTACTTTTTTTGGAGCGAGAGCGATTGAATCATCAGTGAAAAGGATCGGTGCAACTGCTTACTTGATACACATCAGAAATGTTCTGCTGAGAGGCAGCAACTCAGTTCTCATTTTTTGTTTCATTGTGTTTAATCTGACCAGTTTGGGAGGACTGTGCTGGCATACCACTGACGTTGCCTTAGTCTTAACAGTGTTATTGTGGCCACTGATGCCTTGTTAAAATAAGCTCTCAAACAGTTTTGATTGTGGCCCTTTAAGAGTGGAACTGGTGAGGCACAGTTTAGCCAATAGGAAGCTTTGTTATGATCCCGCCCACTGTTTCGTGTATTTTGACACGTGGAGGAAAGTGGGGGGGAAAAAAAACGTTTTCAGAAGTAAACATGTGACCATCGATTTTCCTCAGTGCTACAAATGAAACTGTGTAGCTCAAGGGGAGAGATTTTGAGTATTTGTTAAGCAAATTGTTGGGATATTTGTTTGGAATTATAGCACATTGTTTTATCAATTTTAATGAGGTCTATCTATCCTGCTTTAAATCTTGCTGGCTTAAAATGGATTCATTAATTAAAACCAGGCTATATTTTGCAGACATCTGGGCATTAATCTAGGTCTTGCAAAATGTTGAACAAGAAGACTTTCTGTGAAAATAAAGTTTAGGCCTATCTTAGACACTAACAAATAGGCTACCATTGTCTCAAACATGTGGCTTGGGCTAAATAGGTTACTTTCTGTTTTTTTCTTAGGTTTAATAGGCCAGTCAATTGTTGCATGCCTGTATGGTGTGAATTTTAACACCTCTTGACAGTGAGCAAGCCAGTGTTGGAGGCACTTAACAATAACCACATTTTTTGTAATTTAATAGTGTCACCTGTTCAAAAGGCTCTTTCTTCTCACTAGAGCAGTATAGGCAACAGCGCCACACAAGTGTCATCTCAGTGTCATCTTAGTTTGTAGGCTTTTCTTTGCATATGCATTGGCTACATTCTCTTTTGGAAGAGAACCTTTCCTATAGGACAACCTGATCTGCTATCAGTTATATGCTCTTCTCTTTGCTCTGTGATTTGTGGGGTGAAGGTGTGTGTGTGTATGTGTTTTTTTTAATCCACAAAGTACCCTTTTTTAAAACAATAATCTGAGTTTATTTCCACACTTCATGCCCAGGAGGTTAAACTTGAGAATAGTAAGCGCAACGTGATTTCCATCTGGTCACACAGTACCCTGTTTCTACTCTCTACCCTTAGTCTACTCATGGCCTGATGGTCTCATTTCCTCTATTTTTACGATTACCCATTTAGGCCTATACTACAATAAACAGGCATGTTATTGATATGAGTTTACCTTCAGTCTCAAGAAAATGTCTTTTGATAAGACAAAATATCAGTCAGTCAAGCATTTACCATCTGGTTTGACATGGTGAATGATAAAAGTGAGAAGAGTAATGTTGGTTCTTGGAGTATGTTTGAGTTTGGCCAGATGCCAGATGCATGGCACATGACTTTGCCTTCTTCAACTACAAGAAACAACCATCTGGTGTCGAAGACTCCTTACTTAACATCTGAAATAACATATTTCATACAATACATATCCTTGCTAAAAAACCTTTTGGGATGAAAAGACACTATTGTTTTTGAGAAAGATGCATTTTGACAATGATTTTTTCTCTCTCTTTATGGGCATACCCAGAGTTGGTATGGTTGTAGGGCAGAGGAGCGCTGTGTAAAGCTTAATAAGTGCTCTGCGGGTTTCATTTGGCAAAACAAACAGACATGGGGGAAAAAACAAAGCCATTCACAATGATACCCAAGAGGCACACATTAACATGTTTCCCTTTCGAGGACGGATCCTTCACCTAAACAAATCCATAATAAAATGTAGGTAAAAGCACTTTCTCTGGCAATGTCAGGAGTGATAACCGACTTATATTTAGGAACTGTGCCAAGGAAGTTTGAGCATACTGTATCTCTATCTGTTGTGCACACCTGCATTTCTTTTAGCAAGAACTATATAGTGTAAGATCTTCAGAAATTTCTCCAGTGAACAATGATCTCATGTTGAACTGTGAGATCTAGGCTCAAGCTTATTGCAAGCCTGTTATAGACGGTCTAACGGTTAAACACGACATTGGATATGATAATGGATATAATCCTAGGGGTCATGTGAGTAAGACCACTTTAATTCTTGAAGTAAACAATCACGGTTGCCCACTGTCATCTGGTATAGCACAAATGTAAGAGGATTACTATCTTGAGTGGAGTCAAAACCATAAACCAATTTGTCTGTTCCCACGAAAGAACATCAATTTATAATCTAAGTTATTAATTTAATGTAATGGGTGTAGGCTCTGATCAGTAATCAACATATGTTTATTCTGGCCATTTGTGTGGTCTGAAAGACAATTTTGTTGACACAGACTAACAACAACAACAACAACACAGCATGTTTTCCACTTATTCAAAGACCTAAGACATATTAAGAAAAAGTCACTACAGGTGGCTACAGTGGATAAATATTACCATACTGAAAGGAAATGGTCCTTTGCATTGTCTGACAGCTTTGACAGCTATATCTACTTAGTCAGCATATCTTTGTAGGATCAAAACAAACTCAACATGAGCAGAGTCATGGTCCAAATGGTCCTATATGATCTCAGATTTGTCCCTGGGTCAGGGTTGCATCTCTTGAAAGTGCAGTTGAATGGCTACCAATAAACAACTACTGTTATGTGATACAGAGGCCATCAACACATGAACAGTGCTATAGTGGATGGTAAACAAGTTTACCCATCTTTTAAATTTCAGAAGGAGTTTACCCACCTCCTAATAGAGTTCATGCACTAAATAAAAATTTAACATTCCGAAATCTCACTGTATTTTCCACATTTACTAATTGATAGCATTGTTATAATGTTGAGGTATAACATTGCATCATCTAACATGTCCTGCATCTTTTTTTAAACATTTGATACTGGATGTCATGGCTCACGTTAAAGTAATCACATTCCCTTATTTTACCATTACCTCCCAGGTCACCAACAGTTTTGGAAATAGAGTCAAAGTGTGTTCAAGGAGTTGGTACATACAGGGCAAATATGACCCATGCAGTGCACGACGAGTCCATTACTGTTTTGACAGTTCAGTAGTTAGTAAAAGCAGTGAACTCCGTGGTCACTGTGATGGATATTTCCTTGAAGTCTTGTCCTTAGCTTGCCTTGATGTTTCTTTTGAAGTTTGAATGCTCACCTGAGCATGGATACAAGAGCATAGAGGTAGGTAGCCTAAGACCTGTTATGGGAAAGAGTTTGTCTCTTATAGTGCACCAAATGTGTCCAAACAGCTTTATATATCTTTGACTTGTGATAATGTAATCTTACAGAGAGGCTTCTCTATTGGAGAGTGTGGTGGAAGTGTACAAAAAAACCCCACCATAAATCATTGAAGGAAGCGGCATGGATTGAAATAGAGTCGGAGTTGCTCTGTTTCTACGGCAACTGTAGATGGGGAGGTACCTGGGATGAGAGAGGAGGCAAAACAAACCTCCCCTGCTCCGGTGGCAACAGCACCGCAATTGGCTCTCGTTTCCTGTGATGGTGGGGGGTGGGAGGAAAATATCAAAACAAAGTCCCTCAGAAACCCAGGAGACGCCTCCCCTCACCCGTAGATGTTGCATCAGAAAGATCCAATGAGCATGAGAGCAACACATGCACACAAACACATACACACACACACATACACACAACAAACACACATAGCTGTACAATCACATGCTCCACTTCACCCTGCAGCGGCTGCCCTTCCCTCACCAGTGTTAGCTCTCCCGCCAAAACATCCCCTCACACGTGAATCCTGCCTAGAAACCAGGGGGGGGACTTCCGCTTTGCTCTGATTGGCTGAGCTCCCTAGCAACGGCGTGTACTCTAGCAGCCAGTCAGCCGTGCTCTGCTCGGCACACTGAACCAATGACACGGATTTCTGTCAGGCTCGAGGCAGGAACACTGACCTGGTAACAGTCAACGGACAGAGCCGGGAGGAGAGGATGGACTGCCTTGTGATTGGTTTATGGGGCTTCTCCCTCTTGATTGGCTGGTCTCTCTAAGTTCTCTAGTCATTCATACATTTTGCCTTTGCCTCTGCCTCCCCCTCTCATCCCACCCCACCCACCCTACACACCCTTAAGTCCTCTTTCACTCCCCCCCCCCCACCCCCCACCCCCCCCCACCCTCCCTTAAGGAACTCCGCCAGCCAAGGTCAATGCAGAGGCGGCTCCCTCCAATCCGGATTGGTTCAGACCAAAACACAATCCTAGTAACAAGTCTTACATGGGTGGGATTAGCCCTTAGTCTTTTAACCAGACTGGGCAAAAGTGTATTGTTGTTGTTGTTGTTGTTGTTGTTATTGTTGTCACCCCATACCACCTACCTTACTGGCCCACAGAACAGGGATTTTGGCGTGTGAGTGTGAATTAGCTAAAAAGAGGAGGTTGACACCCCCTAAATTATCCCTAAAGAATTCTCATTAATTATTCACTGCTGTAGTTTTTTTGGCATATTTTTTTTTCTTTCTTCTACCATCTTTTATTTTGAAGAGGCTTGGTGAGCACCTGCAGTGATACCTCCTTGTACATTACATCTTAACATGCTGAGGATAAACATATACAATACCTTGGTGGTGGAATGGTGTGACCCTCCATGTCAAACAAATTCTTTTTTTAATCCCCCATGGGTAGATTATGAATTAGGTCTTTAAGTACTGTAGTTGCAAATTGGATTGTGAACTTGAGGCATGAACCGGGAGTGTAAGGGAAGCAGAAATGATAGACAATATTGCAAGACTGATTTCCCCTGCTGCGCACCAAGATATGGTGGTCAACTCTCTCTTGCCTACAGAGTGATAGGGGCCATTTAGCTTTGCACTGTTAGCAGTTAATATGCATTCAGTCACTTATTCAACGGCCATGCAAATTACAAGAGAATAATTCCAATAGGCTACTGGAAATTTGCTGACCTCTTCTTTTCCATGGTTTGGCCACAGTGAAAAGAAATCCTCTGGTGCTCTTTAGACAACTAATATCTTGACTAGCAGAGCAAAGACAATACTCATGTGTTCAGGCCTATAGGATAGGGCTCAGAAGCACACCTCACCTTCCCAAACATAGCTTACCACCACAGCCAAATAAGTAATACAATCACAGTAGGACAATAAGAAATGAAATTAACTCCTAATCTGTTTTCTATGTGCAGTCAGGAAAATTACCTGGTACTAATTAAGGGTGCTGAGTGTATGTTTTGCACGGAAAGTAATTCTGCATGTTTATGAGAAATTAGAGCCATGTGCTTTATTAAAAACTCAAATTGAGCACAGGTGTAGGTCAAATTGAGCACAGGTGTCGGTCAGCTGTGAAAGTAAACCAAGAAAAAATACTTTTTTGAACACTGATTTTTTGTTGTCTTTCTTTTTGTTTTGTTTTTTAAAAGGAGTAATTTCTCCTTGTCAGATTGATTTACCACAGTACACATTACAGATTTTTCTGCAGCTCTGACTATATAGAAACACCTCTATGTATTGGCAAACACCGGCAAACATCAGGTAACATGATGTAGTATTGTGAGGCATATATACAGGAGGCCTCTGCAAACTTTAGGTCATGGCATAAAGCACTTATCACATTGTCACAAAGAGAAAAGGTTTTAGATATGAAGTGTGTGTGTGTGTGTGCGTGTGTTGTGGAGAGATTGTGTAATGTTGACATTGCGGATTTCAGTTCTAGGATTACAGGCAGGCACCACTGCCCAGACGTGCTAGCTGCACATTACAACTCCAATCGATTCCAAAAATCAGCACGCAACCTCTGTGCCATCAGTCATAGCAGTTGTTTGGAGAAACCGATAGGCATCCATTTCAACAGAGAGCAATTTTCCCCTAGGGCTGGTACCCAGATAAGTCTGCGTTTTGCATGGTGGGTGAGGGCCTGGTTTTGACCGTTAAACTTCTACGCCTTATCAGTTCAAGGAAGTCATTTGTTATGAAATACACGAACCCTCAGACAGGTTCAAATAACAAGAACTAGGCTATTTGGGCACTCATCCAAGGCACACGATTAATCAGTAGTGTGGGCAGGTCTGTTCTAACTTGATAGGAAGTGTCAACACAAAATAAGGAATAAAGTGTTCCTAAGTGTGCTTGCTCAGTGTTTATGCACACGATGATGATAAAATAGTCCAGCTGGGCCTGGTTGAGATATCAACAGAAGAAATATGCAAGGCAGATAGGTTTAACTTTCTTCCATGGTCTATGAAGTTTATACTGGGGCTACTACAGTAACACCAAAGATCATTGAATACTGACCAAGATAGAGCAACATAATACATTACAATGGGAGCAAACGTAAATAGTTCTGGTCTGCATAACTGAGAGTGTCACATAACGTCAAAATATAAACTTTTCAATGATATTCTGTATCAGCGTATGAGAAGTCAACTCTGGTCTGCATGAAGGGGGATTACCCCGCTCTCCCCTTGCGAAAATAGAACATGGAACTCAACGAATGTTTGTACCTCTTGCTCCACTTTTACCCTCTCTGGTAACATCACTAACAGTAAGATCCAACATCACTTGTATGGAGTATTCACACGGGCGTAAAGTATTAGCCTCTATGCAAACATGAATTGCGATGTGTGCACAGGGGTGAATGATGGTGAAGTAGCAATAAACAAAACATGCAGTACAGCTGTATTTTATGTCGATATCACTGTCACAAGCAGCCAATTTGTGCAAACATGGCAGTGATATGAAAACCATCCAAGGTGCTGTCATTCAAGGTGGATGCAAGTATGTACAAAATGACTGATGCAATTGTAGAACAAAATGTATTAGTTGTTTACAGTGCGAGAAACAACATAATGAACAACAATTAGAAAACAAGTATTTGTTTGAGATACATTTGTTTGAGATACATTCCCACTTTTTGACATATTTACAAAGGAGTCATCACTTTTTTATCTAACTAAAGTCCTTGGCTTGTATGGTTCTTTGAATTAAAACTTTTTAACAGTCTTTCATTAAGTGTGTGTATGCAGAGGCTCCTGGTAAAAAAAAAACACTGATACTGTGCCATGCTCACTAACTCAGAGCCCCTATGCAGAGTGCCATGAGAATATTTAATTTAGATATTAAAGTACTATCAAAAGCACTGCCTAGGGGGGGTGCGCTGCTTTAAGATTAACAAGCCAATTAAGACTTTTACTCAAACACACATAGCACTTAAGACGCCCATGCAGTTCGGAGAGGAGTACCCTGCCTCACTGGTAGGACTTTGGGAACATCTCTCCTCCTGTTTATGTGCTGATGCACTGCAATGGAATCCTCCTGAAGTCAATGAGATTGGACAATGAACCTTTTTTTAACCAGCCTAACACACACACACACACACACACACACACATTCACACTCCCCAGGGGGGCATGCCCACGTTGTGATTTAGGAGGAACGCATTACATCATTCAGAAAGAAAGAATTGTGTGGTGCTTTTTGAAAATTTCATCCAAAGGGATTAGTTGTGATGCTTATTCTTCCATGAAATTCTCAAGAAGAGGCCTGGTTTGTTTCACACACACATATCAGTGTACAAAACAAAGGCTGTCAGGACAATTTGTTGCTTTAAGAAATCATTCTCATTTGACTTCATCCCAACCCACTGCATTTTATTGATGAATGACAAGCTATCTGTACTTAAATTGGGATTATTTCTATGTATGCACATGCAGCACATGGAGTTGTCTCTATACAGACAACACAGATAGAAAACCAAATGTTAAATGTTCAAATACATGAAACACTCAAACATGACAAACTGCTGAAGTGATTCTAACCTGATGTATTCTCTGACAGTGGGAAGCTTGGATTCAAGTGAACTGACGATATCAGACTTCACTCTATGGTGCCCTAATCTCCAGAAGGTATCTTGTTTTTCGTCGTAAACATGATATTGAAGTAGTCTATGTAATTTGCAAGAATGCTGATTGCCCTGATTACATGTGTAAAGGCAAAACGCTTTTGCTATGCCAGTTCTTGTTGCAATGTGAAAACCTCCCAACACAATCCCTCCTAACAGAAATGTAGAGGCTAAACATCATCCATCATCAGTATTATTTTCTAAATCCTTTCATCAAGAAATTCTTGGGATGAAGAGAGAGAGAGAGAGAGAGCTTTGACCACATAAAATCCCACCCTTCCTTCTGATCAATGGTTGCTTTCATGAGAGGCCAGGCACAAAGGGGCCTCCGTGCTCTGGGTGGTGATGGGTGTACACCGGCTTCTGTGGTCACCGGCACCTGTTCATTTCTGACGCTAAAAGGGAACTCTGCTCACCTCTGGGCCATACCACCAAAACTTCACTGTGTTAGGGTCACTGCATTCCAATGGGATTGAGCTAGACACGGGGGAATTCTGACTACCACAGGGAAGGGCAACAGGCCACTGTGTAGGTCACAGACCTTGGGCGTTCCTTTGTGCAAACATTCCTGTCGCATTAAAAGGGTCACATAGTGCCCAGTAACTTATAAAAAGAAAGAAATAAAAGGAAAAGAAGAGTGAGTTTGTTAGCCGCCTCGTGTTTCTCTTTTTTTAAAGAGAAAAGAGAAGTGAAAGAGACAAAACAGACTAGAAGAACACGGAAGATGAGCAGGTCTTGTGGATGAGTATGTCGCTGATCAAACGAGTGATGTTGAAACAAGACAGACGGGTGCTGCGTACTCACAGCATGCGTCGGAGCAGTTCAAAGATTTCGCTTAATGAGGACTCAGTCACTTTTAGAATTAAATATGTATCTTGCCATGACTGCCAAAGCTTTAAACTATGATGTCAGACTGACATAAAAAAGAAATAGAAAAATAGCATTATTTTTTCAACCAATGTTAACGAGTTGTTTCTATGGACATAGAATATTTTTTACATTTTACTTTCCACCCTCATCATTAAAATAAAATTTGTGGGCTGCCCAATGTCAAAAAGTCAGACTTTACTTTTAAGCTAATTTGTAGCACAATTTTCATAACTGAAGATACATTCAGTTTAATGACTTTAACAACTTCATCCTATGTCAGCCAAAGCAAGTCTTGTTTTGTAGTTGTCTCTCACAGGATGAAATGTGATGCTGAGATCATTCAGATAACAGTCTACGTAGATCAGATGTACTGAAATGTGATTCTGTTTGGGACCTCATTCAGTTTTGCTTCCTTGTAAGCTTTATTTAATCCTGGTTTAGAGTGCTTGACTTAGATTTATTGTTTTAGATCATATATTTTAGCTAAGTCGTAAAAGTTACTTGCAGTTACTGTATTGATTATAAGATGATAAAGATGTATGAAAATATCATATAACTTCATTCTGGTTAATATAAGTCATATTAGCCATTCATAAAGTCATGCGTGAAATAAAATGACATTTTTAATTACACACACAGCTCCGGTCGCAGAAGTCAAGTCCCTGCAGACAGTGCAAAGAGAATAGACTCCGCATGCATAGCCACAGAGCAAAGCCACAATGATGTCATGTGTTTTGCGCGGACTGAGTCACTTGAGAGAAACACAATGAGCACATTTCCTGCGCAGCGGGTTTGAAGGGACTTTCACTTCACAGCATGTGACGAAGTACAACCAAAAGAGTGAAGTTATAATCAAATCAAATGTGGCCTTGGCTTTAGAAGTGCTAGGCTACAGCTTGTGGCCCATGCAATTTCTTTTTGCTCTCAAAGAGGTTACAGTTAAAGACAGTTTGTGGAAATCTTCTCTTTTCTAGTTATCAGACCTTGTGGTATGCCACAGTACTGTATTTAAACAGATTGATGGGTAGCTGTTGTCATTGTGTGAAAAAAGGCAGTTCAATGGACAATGAAGGTTACTGGCAAGCACAGATTATTAGACAGTGTGGACTTTGGAATAGTCTATAATACAATGCAAAATAACAATAAGTACCAAGAAACACATTGTTCAGGGGAGACACTCCACACCAATGTGGGTATAAACCAGTACAGCTTCATTGTCCATTTCACAGACAATTACACAAGGCAGAATGCAACTCATATTCAAAGGCCACATGAAGCAAAGCTACAGAATAAGATTATCAGCTTATCTTCTCTTTCATCCACTCCAGACCACTGTCCCATACAGAGCTACTAAAGACACTTTAAAAGCTAAATCAAAGTTTTGAACCCTCTTGCTCTTCCCCCCTCCTGAAGAGAGAGAGAGAGAGAGAATTCTTGCTGCATTACATAGCACCATTGCTTTGGAAGCAAATTATCACATGCTCCATATAATTGTCTCTCTTCGACTCCAGTGATTGTTTTGACTTGGCAGACCTCACTATAATTAACTTCCTCAAAAGTTGTCTGGCCTCATTAAACCAGAGAGATCAGAATCTGACCCCTGTCTGCACTGGTCTATTTTATAGAAGAGGCCAGAGGTCCAGTGAGTGCATTGCAAACAACCTTGATGGGAACAATAATGTCTGACACACTCACACAGGCAGTAGAAAGGGTCAGTGCAGTGTTATGACCATTAGACACCCCTCACACACACACACACACACACACACACACACACACACACACACACACAAACACACACACACACACACACACTCAGGACCAAAGCTGCTGACAGGTTCAATGGATTAACCACTTGAGTCACTCTCATATCATTACCCATTAACCCACAACACACACAGAGCTAAAAATAACAGCTTCATGTCAGTGGGTTGGTATGCTGGAAGTGCAGGGTGGGGATTGGTTAAACCCTCTGCTTTGTCAAATGTCAGCCATGTAGTGCCGAAAGGGAAAGTTGACCAATAACCGAGGCTGCTAGTGGTCTGCAAAAGTTTTTTCCCTTCAGTTTAGTGTTTTTAGGAGTTCTGAGGCTATTTAGGGAGAGGAAATAAGTGTTTGCTAAAGTGTGGGAGTGCCATGCTACCAGACCAGCCTTTAAAATAGCTTTCAAAATGTTTGCGGACCCATAAGTCATCATTTATAGATCTTTTTTGGTGTAGATGTAAATCTTAACCAAACACTCAGCTCTGTAGGAGGAGCACAGGACACGACCGACAGCATCGGCCCATCTCTCTCCCTTAAAGGAGGAAGGTGGGGTAGGTGGGGGTGTGGGTGGTGGTTGGAGAGGACAGGGTGATGTCATCATCAAGGCCTCTGAGCGTCCCAGAGGGATCCTCTGTGCTGCAGGGTTGAGCCACCTGCAGCCCATAAACATTGTGTGTGTGTGTGTGTGTGTGTGTGTGTGTGTGTGTGTGTGTGTGTGTGTGTGTGTGTGTGTGTGACAGAGAGAAAGTGTGTGTGTGTGTGTGTGTGTGTGTGTGTGTGTGTATTTGTGTGTATATTTGAGAGTGTGTTTGGGGATGGGTGTGAACGGGTTGGTCTAGTCCCAGCACAGATGTCCATCTCAAGACAAAAGAAGGGGCAAGACAGAAAAAACAAACAAAAAAAACAACAGAGGCTTAATGAGAGTTGACACATGCCTGAGGTATGTCAGTCTCTCTGCCCTCCAGGCATTTGATCCTACTAAGTGGTTGAGGAGAACTCAACCAATGGAACACAACAAACTGTTTCATGTTGTTGTTGTTGTTGTTTGTTTGGTAGATGCACTGCAAAGCCTATATATAACTGGCTTCAGCGGCAACACAAAGAATGAAAGTCCACTGAATGCTAAAAGTAAACTACACAAATAAGAATGCTGCTATACTTAGCTATACTCTCTACTATACTCTGCAATAGCAGGCTCCATGGTGTACAGACTTTAGATTTTAGAACTTAGATTTTAGACTTTGGAACATTTCACTAATTTTGTGTTTAAGTGGCTAGCTTATCTGAAATAAGCATTCAGAAGAAATGAACAAAACTATAATGCAAACATGGTGTGTTATAACATATAGTTGGACAACAAAGCGTTAAACAGATTTCAAAAGTATTTTTTTTCTTTACATTTCATATGGTGTTTTTTTCTGTCTCACTGCAAGTGAACAATCTGAGAAACTGCACCATCCTCTGTTGCTTAAAAAAAAAACATAAATGCACATTCTAAAGACACTTAGCAAGACCTCTACGTGATTCACTTCTTCAGTGTTTCAGTTTCCTTTTAAATAATGTTTGTACAGCTGCAGGGGTATTAATAACTTGAGCATGAATCGCACTGAGACCAGCAAAAGCTGATGAGTATGCAGATGCTTGTGGTTTTGTGGAGTAGCTGTTTTGCCCAGATACAGCCTTAGCTCTCTCTCTCTCTGTCTCTATTTATCTCTCTCAATATGTGTGTGTGTGATTGTTTACAGCTTGCTTTTTCTCTTTCCTCTCTCTCTGTCTCTCTCTCCCTCTCTCTCTCTCTCTCACACACACACACACACACGCAGCAGGCACTTTGTCGGCAGAGAGCAGAAAGAGTGGAAAGACTGCACTTAGAATGAGAGTGGAGTTGCCGGTCAGCTTTTGCTAAAAATATCCACCATCAACAGCCCCCCAAAAAGTGGAGCTCGCATTGAAGGGAAGCAAGTCTTTGTTCCTGTTGTCTTTAAAAAGTAAAAACAAATGTGTGAAACTGCTGTGATTCTCTACCCCCGATAATGAATATTTCAATACACAAAACTCACTGAATTTAAGAGATCATGTTGTGATTCTTTGCTGTCAAAAATACCCCAAAGGGATGATATATGTAATTTATCACCTTGTGCTTGGTTTTCAGAATTGTTTGAGTTGTGTTTTTGTGATGATGTTAATGCATCAGTTTTTGATGTTGATTTTGATTTAGCTTGTCTGACAGCCTAAGACATGCAGAGGGTGGGGGAGTTAATAACAACCCTCTCCCTCCTCAAAAACACAAAAACACACACCCACTGTTGCACACACACACACACCCACACACTCACACATACACACGCACACACACACACAGACAAACGAACAAACACAGCCTCGCACGCATGCACACACACACACACACAAACCCACACACCACCTCTGTACATGGTAATGATTTCTTCACAGAACAGCCAGCCACCTGCAGTAGGAACAGCACAGAGATGGGGAGGGGATGGATGACATCACCCTTCCTGAAATGTCACCATTATCTCAAGCCCGCTTATCCGTGGCGGCTACAGAGATGACATCACCATTTTCACTCACACTCCACAACACACACACACTAGCCCTCCCCTTCCCTTATGTGGTCCCGTGACCGCTAATGTGTGTTTGTATGTGTGCGTGTGTGTGTCTCATCAGCATATTTAAAGGGATACCATGTCATTTTGAGGTCATTGCTGTCTGTGATTATTTGGATGATGCCAGTATTTAACACAATAATTAAAAATAATTAAACATGTGAAATACATTATAGAAAGTCTAGAAAGTATAAAACAAATTGAATCCATTTTAGTTGTGCATCATGTACTTCAGTTAAATAGACTATTGCTCCTAGAACCTCAAGTTTATTGTACTCTACCTTGCAGGGTGCTGTGTGTACACTTTTCATGCAATTCACAGCAGACAGACAGACAGACAGACAGACACACACACACACACACATCAAAATTCCTCGTTGTCCTCTTTCTGTCTGTCTGTTTCCATCGCACCCATCTTTGTCCTGCAGGTGTGTGCACGTACTGAGGGTGACAAAAGATGAGGGGGTGTGTGTGTATGTGTGTTGTCGTGGAAATATAAACTGCCTGAGACACCCTTGACATGTCACCATGACATGAGCAGCAGTGATAAGAACCAGAGGTAGACCCCCTGAGGAAAGATAAACATCCCAGCCACCATTAAATGGCAAAAAATGTCCGCAGGGGGGATTAGACCAGGAACATCAAAGTGCCCCAGGCCAGGGTATTAGGCAGTATGTGTGTGTGTGTGTGTCGTTTTGTGCTGTGGGGTGTAGCTTAAGCCGAGTCCTTTTAGTGCCCAGGGGAGTCAGTGTCAGCAAAGTCAAAAATCCACCTGAAGTCTTTTTCTCTCTCGAGCCTCATGAAACAACTCTTGCATTACTTTTATTCTTTCTCTTTATTGCATGGTGTTATCAACATCACCCTCCATCTCTAGTGGGGTGGGGGACTACATGGTTTAGCATCAACATTTTGCATACCGTATTTGCCAAGTGACATACCAACTGAGGTCATAGAATACGCTAAAGATAACATTAGGTGTTATCATAGAGGCTTGGGATCTGACCACGGCCTCTTTGATTCATTCAACATGAGATCAGTGCCTATTCAAATTCTGTGGGCAGCGTCAGTCACAAGGGCCTAGGCTACTTATTATGATCCTCTGCAATCCTCTGCCCTCACCTGATGCCTCTGAATATCTTAAATATGGCACCACTAGAACCCATGGTGAATTGGTGAATTTGTCTTACAGTTTATATAGCTGAAATGACCATAAAACTCACTTGACTTGAAACTTGAAAATTCATCTGATGTTATGCTTGAAATGCAGAGGGCTACCATGGCCCTCAAACAAAAACATCTGGAGTTCAGAATGCACAAGCTGGAACTGGGATTGACCTTGGTTAATGTTGTGTGGCAGGAACAAGGATCTGAAAAAGCCTGACTGGTTCTATGATTGGCAGGTGTTTTTATTTGATGTGATGTAATAACATTATTGTTATAGGAGGAACACAGAGAGATATCAAAGATATCAAACTCTGACAATAGAGCGACTGATAAAGAATGAACAACCTGATGAAAAACTGTGAAATTCTTCAACTTGATAAAAAAGGAACAACTGCACGGCTGAGGCATGGCAGTCTTATTTTGTGTTAGCTGCTGGCTCCATCTGTTGGTATTAAGAAGAATTACACTTAACCTGCCTATCTGTAATCATGCTTGTACCAATTACAAAGCCCCTGAAGCTTGCCTGCTGGACAGCAACACATGATAGCAAACAAATCCAGCAGTTTGCCAGTCTGCCAGTTAGCAGGACTGGATTGCACTGATTAAATTCACTTGAATACTTAATTACTTATACTGTGAGTAGTGTAAATATGTATTTTGAGTATCTGCAGGCTACTGTACATGACTGACAAGGTAACAAACTTATTTTGGCATGATGTGCGACTACAGTGCTGGTAAATCAACCTATAAACAGTGTAAAATGTTGCCTATGTGGCTTTAATGTGGCGTTATCCAAGTTAGCTAATTAAATGTAAATACAGTAGGTTTGATGTACGAGCATGTGGAGTTAAAGACCATAGTCAGTGACACCCTGCTATTGACACACAACACAACAGTATGCTAAAATATCAGCTTTAAATATTGCTTTTTGCTTGTTATAGTCACATCTATTTTGGCTAACTGGGTGCTGACTAATTGCTGTTGAATATCGACAGCAAGGGCTCTAAATGTCAGCTTCCATAGTGTAGCTCTAAATCTGCTTTGACTTTAAAAAACTGCACACTGTTCTGTTATTCAGTTTTGGCATTATCTGATTACCTAGGTCTTACAGTTTGTGATATCTGTTTATTTAATCTCTTAGAGTCTCAAACAAGTATCAACCAAAGGCAGTGCCTTTCTTGCATATTTCTTTCTTTTTTTTTTTTTTAAAAAAAACAAAACATGGTACAGATTAAAAGTTTAGACAGACATTTTTCTTTGCATCAACTACAGAAGACATCAAATATCACCATAGCTTTAAATAAAAGTGTAATGATTCATATTTATACTCTTTAAAGCCACCTTTGTGACAGATAATCACTCTATTTGCATTAATATAACAAAATCCACCAGACAGTCATCTAGAGTGCTTTTCAACTGACGTAAGTGAAATGTGGAAAGTCCCTCAAAGTCATTCTAGGTGGCGAGAGAATGCAAAGTTTGTAAAGCTAACTTTTAAATTAACCATATAATTTGATGTTTTGTTTGGCTTTTCTAATTTAAAAAAATACATATACAAATCTGTCAAAAGAATGTGAGTGAGTGAGAATGTGTCAGAACTTTTGACTGGTGTCTATACTGGTATTTTAAATGTTGTTTGACTTGACATTCACATTTAATTTCCTGTCCAACTGCCAGTGTGGGGACACTGTTTGTATGAAGTTTTTTAGGAACCTCATTGTGAAGCTAACACTGGCTTTTCAATGTGGAACTTTGGAATGCTTATAAAGATGCAGCTACTTGACTCTACTAATTACTAGTTTATGTGTGTTATCTGATATCTCAAAAACTGATCAATGCATACCTCAGTGTTTAACATAACTGTAACATCCTTTTTGCATATCTTTCCACTGTTTTCAAGAGGTCATTCGCTTGCCTCTCTATGTTCACAGGCATGGAAATGATCACACCCTAATTTGTATGCATGCAAATATTTGCATGCAAATATTTTAGCAAGTAATGCTCAAATGTCAAAATGTCTGATGTCTGACTATAGAATACTACTTCCTACACCTTTTTATACTATCCCAGACATGTTTATGTTAATGTTTATTAACTAGCAAACACATTGATTGAAAGCATTTTACAACAATAGCAACAAATACTGCCTCTACAGCATAACAGCAAAAACACCCAAAGAAATAACAAGTAAAAACAAGTAATAAGTAAAATAAACTAAAAACCTAATCAATAACAATCATAGACATAGTGGTCCATTTCACAAAGAAAATAGAGCATAGAGCTCCTTGTAAAGCACGAGCCACACTTCAAGTCCTTTTCATCCCATATTCATGCCGTTGCAGTACTCCAGTGCACTCACAGCTTAGATATTCAAAGACTAAGGGAAATTTTTTAAATTATTTCTTTTTGAAATTCTGAAACCTATATCCCCTTTTTCCTGCAGTTAAAGATGAAAAGAAGATGTTAGAAAGAAGATCTTGAACTGATCCCAAACTTTTTTCATTAAATTGGTTAAGATGAACAATTTAATTTAGACGCTCAATGAAAAATTAAACATCTGCAATTGGACTCTATTTTGTCTAAAAGTCTTCTCTCTGTAGGACAGGATTATAGTAACATCTACACATCCAAACAGTTATTTCTTTACATTGTGTTGCTATCGTGGGTCATTTTGTGTGTTTGAACTAAAAACTTTATCCTCAAAATATTTTCTCTCTGAAATCACTGCAATTTGGGCTAGTTTCTAGTTTAACTATATGAGGTAACAACATGTTTCCACACAAGCCTGGAGATGTGGCTATTATTCAAATCAGATTTGACTATATGTCAACTGGCAGAACTACGTCATTCAGAGGAGCTCTACCTGTTTTACTGCATGGATGTTTTGTCTCATTTCAAGTAAAGGCTCCATTATAGTGAAATTCAGTCAGTGAGGTAAGTGTGGTAAGTTTATTGGAAGGAGGAATTGGGCTGAAATTCACTCAGCATAGAACTATGAAAAATATATATTAGATTTACATTTTAAAATTATCAGTAGTTTATGGCACAAAAATTTTACTTCTGAGGAACGGTTATGTTTGAAACTTTATGAGAATAAGGTAGATTCAGATTCATTGACTTGAATGTTTACAAAATGTCTGCTTTCAGACAAAATCGGGAGAGCTTACCATACATACTTGAATCAAATGGCTGGTAAAACCTGGGTTATTGTGGTGACTGTGGCAGTCCTGATACTCCATGATATTGGTGAGTATATCATATAACGATTCAGCCCAGCGGCTAACACTTTTACTGTATGGACCAAAATCTTAGTCATGCCAAAAGGAAGTCTTAACATTTCAGATTCTTGTCAGTGCTAATACAATTTGCATTATTGGTTGTACAAATAAAAATACATATATCTATACACATATACATATATATAAGGTAAAATCACTAAAATATGGACTTTCAGATACAGGTCAAGCTCAGAAAAAGTTTACAAATACAGAGTGCTCAAAAGATAATGTACAGATAACAAATGGAGGATTTGGGATTATATTAAAAGACAACTCAGACTCTTCAAGTAAGTTTACTGACTTGTGCCTTTGGCTTTGGTGTTAGTTATAAGAAGTTATTTTAAGACTTAAATGTATTACTCTTGGACCATACACCTAATTCCACCTTACAAATGCTTTAGTTTGTGTACTCCATGTGCTTATACTAGCCTACGTTTTGATTTCATTTCAAGAATTCTCATCACCCACCACTGTTTACAAAGATGCATTTGTCTTACCATGTGTTTGAGTATGCATATTTGCATTGATGCTAATGCAGTGTACAGTATATATATATATTAGTATATAGTATATATATATTTGCTGATTACACACACACACACATATATATATATATAATAGCTAATAGCCAATGATAATGTCATTGTCAATTTATTTGTAAAGAACATTTAAAAATAACATTGGTTGACAAAAGTGCTATAAACAAAAACAAAAAATAGAAAATAATGATAGTGGCAATGAAAAGGACATCCTGTGATAAGGCTCGGAGTACTGTACCCTGTTGTATATTGTTTAATTGTTGTTATTAAACCATAGACAGTTGCAAAGTAGAAAACACAAAATGCATTTTTGTGTTTGAAACCAATTCTTCCTCAATAAGATATGGACGAGGTAAGCAAACCAACATATTATTACAGTGATGTTTTGAATATGCTATTTGTGCATATTAATGCCAATATTGTTACAACCTAAGAGAGGCTGAACAGTCTCATGTAGAATCTTGGAAATGAAAATCACAGATGTATTTGTATTTTTTGTTCATCATCAACAATGGTGGCAGCATGCTTTTTTTGTTTGATCATTTTTACTCTCATGTTCTCCAGGTATATTCAAGTTCAAGGACTTGAACTTTTGGTTGGGTAAAGGTTCTGAGCAATGGTATCTCGATGTTAAGAACTTAGGGAGAAAAAAAAGGGATTTCAACATCACACTCTGTGAGACTGGGACAGGTGATAATAATTTCATTACTATTACTACTAATACTCATACTAGCACTACTATGTTAATAATATCAATAATGATAATAATAAATTCTACTTAGAAATGGCTTTTATGACACCCAACATCACTTCACAAAAGGAGAGTGCAGACCTTTGCTAAAGTAATATGTGGTCACTGACGCACTACAAATACCAGATGGTGTTTTGGATCACCACCAAAATTTTATCATCTGTTACTTGTCCTAATACCAATGTTGTCCAAAAATTTCTTCCAAAACTATGCAGCACTTTTTGAGTTATCTTACACACACACAAACAAACAAACAAACTAACTAACTAACAGACAAACGCTGGCAAAAACATAAAGTATAATAAAATGTAATAAAACATTATATGTTCTCATATATAGATGGGAAGTTAGTAAAACCAGAGACGGTGGGTTCTAAAGTATCTCTGCTAAAGCTAGCTTTCAGGTGGTTTTAGCTTCACAATGTCTCATGGAAGTGAATTGTAGACTTTGGGTGCAATGTGAGACAATTTGTTCTATGGAGTTGTGGGTCATGTCTTCTATGTTGGCCTGCTGAGGGAGGATGCATTGAGGCAGGGAGGATGCATTGAGGCAGGCAACAAGGTGCTGTCAGTGTGAACACTTGCAGACATCTCTAGAGCAGAAACAAAAGAAGAGGCATATAGCAGAATACTGTCAACCTCGTCAAAGAGGCGTAGAAACCAGGGTAGAACAACCCAAAACCTCCTGCAGACAACTCAGGGATAGGAATTAAGAGCAGACCTGGGAAGAAACCTCCACTTCCCAGAGGAGACCTTATCCATAACATTCCCATGGGAGGAGGACTGTGAGGAAGCAGCTGAGAGAACAGAAAAAAAGCTAGCAGCAGATTTCATTCATGCAGCAGAACTTTGCAAACTAGAAAACTATCAAGTGCAAAGTGGTGAAACTACCTTGTTTTTTGTGTTTGGTTGAAAATAGGCTCACAGTGCATAACCACCCCTCCACCCCCCAACTCCCAATGAAAGCTTTTAAAAAAAATGTTAAGGTCTGGCAATTCTGATTTTCAATGGACAGCTATTCATGGGGCTGAAAAGGAAGTGCATCCCAAAATGTTCAGTGTTAACATCCAAATTCACATTTAGCACACAAACCTTTCAAACAAATTTTGTTTTTGAATTTGTTTATGGCTAAACAGTGACTTTGACAGGCCTAAAACATCTGGCATTTTTGCAACTGGCACAAACCAGTTGTGAATGGTGGTTGTCTTTCTGTTGTGTATTTTGGATACGGTTCTATTTTGTGCCCAATGTACTTCAAACACATCAAACAACCATATGAACGAAAAGGGTCTGTTTAGAATGCTAACAGAAACCCTGTGTGGACACTAATAATCAAGGTCACTTGAAACGTGTCTATAGCACAATGGGCACTTTTTACATCATAAGAGAAATGCCATACATTACATGGATAGATGGTACACATCCAGAGTGCTGTTCATTTTTCGATAATCTACATATGTAGGTCTACAGAAAACCAAAAGGCAAAATCAATATTTTTTGTTTATTTTCCTTCCCTTTGTCAAGGTTCTTGTTCTTCTCAATTAGTCGCTCCAAAAAAGATCTGTGGCACAGAGTACAAGTCATGTGATGGTAAGAAAGATGTTGTAAAAAAAAAAAAAAAGGCAAAACTTACAAGGCAAAATTTGTGTTAATACATAAGAACTTTTTATTACCTTTACAGGGCCAGATGGTAATATCTTTCGTTATAGGATAAACATGAACAACTCCGGAACCCCAAGATGTACTAAATGTGGAAACCCTATTCCGCCAGCACCAGTGATTGACAATAATAAAATAGATGCTTTTGTTGACCTAGGAATAACATCCGGTAACAATGACTCTGTGGCTCAAAAAGTGGATCCTGCAAAAGCCTCGTAAGCAATATACAAATTGCAGCACTTTTCACACTTAATACCATCACCATCACCACTCAGTTGTACCAGACATAGAGCTTTTACCATTTTAACAATACAGTTTGCTAATCTACCTGCCCTGCCTACAGATGAAGTTCATCAAAAACTGTTGCAGAACAGTTATCAAACATCACCATGGCTCATACCAGTAGTCCTCAAACTTTTTTTGCCAACACCTCCACACACTCTAAACAAGAATGTTTTTTGAGACCCTTCCCTCTGAGCATCTGTGAAGTGTGATCCAACGTTAAATCAAAAATCATTTGACATCATAACTGCCCCTAAACCTTTTCTTTGTGTACAGGAAGGTCATGCAAGCATTGTCCTCCGTGTCAGAGGTAATGGGGAATCTCACCCTGGCCAGCATTTCCATCGGCCCGGTTAAAGGGGTCATGGTGAAACCAAAGAATGAAGAAGACTTGAATAAGATATCCTTTATTAGCTCTGACAGCAATGATGGTATTCAGGTAAACATTTGAAAGCTGTAGTTGAAACAGTAGGGCAAAGTGGGATACAAATACTACACTACTACTACTAATAATAATTAAATAATTCATTGAGGAAGACCATTCCCTCATCAAACAAAAAATAAATACATAAAACAACCCAAAAACTATAGGCATAGAAATATTGTGACATGTTTCACTGCATAGTCATGATTGTTCTAATTGTAATAAAACTTTTCTCCAGCTGATTGAAGATGAGGACAAAATAAACACTTACCCCCTGGCAGTGAGTGTCTCCGAAGAAGCCTACAGGAAAGCCTTTAACCAGAACAAACAAGAAACATTTGTTGGTGTTTTCCGTTTCCCAAACTTGACGGTGGGTAAACATAAAATGCTCAGACGGCTAATAGCTCTATCTCAGTTCAAGGGTTGCAAGCATCAGGTATTTGCAGACCAATGGCATGGCAGGAAGAAGTAAAGCAATCCCATTACATTACACTTATGCATTTGGCAGACGCTTTTATCCAAAGCAGCTTACATTTGTCAGCTATCACTATTACATCAGGCCAGTCTCCCCTGGAGCAACATAGGGTTTAAGTGCCTTGCTGAAGGGCACAATGGTGGCAGCCGAGATCTGAACCCACAATTTCCAGACTACTTGCATTGCTAACCAGGTTCCTTAACCGCTACGCCACCACCACCACAATCCCATTTCCTAGTCTCCTGTGTTTAGATTAGATTAAACATTACTTTTGTTTGTAAAGACATGAAACTCACCAAGTGGTCGGTAATGATCACTGATACACTGTGTGACGGAAAGTGTGACTTCCATCATTACCTGTATTGCTCCAAACTCTTAGGCGGAAGGATACAGGTGTGAGGTGTTTAAAAAAAACACAGATCCAAAATTGACAATAAATGATCAAAAACCTGTTAGAAAAGATACAGTTTGCAAATTGTGTGTCTTTGGGTGTCTTTACAAACAAAAGTTTAATGTGTTTTAGGAAATATAGCAGCAAATATAGCAGCAATCATACAAAGAAACGATTAGCAAGAAAACTGCCAAAAATGTGACAACAGTAAAGTTTTAGTTGTTATTCAAGGTTCAACCAGATCAAAGGTCAAACAAGTTATATTTTCCTTCTCTCTTTCAGGGGGTAAATACCACAGCTTTAAACGACGAGGTATATGGCATTGACATGGGAACAAACATTTCCAATCTCTCAGAGCCTATTCAGATCAAATACAACAATGTCCCACCGGTAATAGTATATTCTTTACATAATCTATTCTGATTTAACGTCTGACGAAGGTAAAAAGACATGGCAACCTAATCATTAACAGTTTTTTGTATGGCTTTGTATGTGTTCTTATATTTAGAGAGGATTCAATCTGTCTTGTCAAAGTTGGGATGGAGAAGGTACATTTAAGTATACATTAAAATGATTGTACTTTGAGTTTGGCTCAGCTTTTTATCTGTGGGGCCTTATTTGAGGGATAAAAATGATATGAAAAAGTCACATGTCACTAGACTTAAGACTACATGGCTAATATGCAACCGTCTTATTCATGTTTATATGTTCACATAGATACATTTGTCTTTAAATATGTATACTGTATTACTAGCGATGAAAGTATTTGATCTACTATATCTGCTTAACACTTAAGATCTGACCTGTCTCTCAAATTAGGGTTTTACACCAACCGTCCCCTATCCATCACATCTCTATTTCACAGACCAATTGGAATGAGAGTAGATATTCATCAAGCCTGCACAAAAAAAATAAAGCCTAAAAATGGAATGCATTTATAAGGGATTTTTCAAACAGAAATTCAGCCGTTCTCAATGCAGAAATACCTATTCAATTTCTGTTCTCAGGAGATCAACCAAACTGGACAGATGTAGGGTGTCTCACCAACATAAGCAACCATGTGACATGTGAATGCAGTCACCTGACCTTCTTTGCTATTCTTATGGTAAGTGACTCAAAGGAAAAATCCGGAGTCATCCGATATCCCTGTTTGTTGAAGCTGCTGCATACTGTCGGTAGGTATAAGAATGACAGCATTTGGTACAAGGTAGAAAGAATCTGAGAAATTGATTTGAACAGTAACTGATGGTAGCCTGATGCATCGGTCGCTTTCATTGTTTCACTTCGTGCAAAGCGTCTGAACCCTAGCAATTGGCATGTGTTTGCTCCACAGTGGGCAGATATTTTCTGCTTGAACCAGCCGTAACTGTTTGGTCGTGATGTATGTCACACGCTTGAACCCATCATTTGAATTCAACGTCATCGCTTTCAGCTCTTCCTCTGCTTGCTGATTGGCCCGTCCCAACTCATAGACGTTGCAAACCGAAGCTTACGCCTGACCGCAGTGGTGGGGCAGAAGCACTAGGTAGCGCTAGCCTGGTCAAACTGATGGAGGCATAAGAGAATGATATTTCCTTCAGTCAGCGGTTTCTGATATGGGTAAGGTAGAGCGTGGTCCAGGGCGGCATTGTTTTTTTTGTTTGTTTGTTTGATTTTAGCAATCACCCATGCCACCCTAACAACATGCCATTTTTTCCAATAACATCACACCGGTCGGTTTTCTATTGCCCATATATACAGACGGCAAGTCAAGGTAATGCATAATGTGAGGGCGGGGTTGGCGTGGGGGAAATCGAAGATAAGTAGTGGTCGATTTATCATGCAAGTGAGTGGAGAAACACTGCTGCAAGTACAGAAAATTGCTTAACAATAATAGATCGTTAAGTGAAACTTAATAAAACTGAATAAAATCCTAAACGCCCTGAAAAAGATCGCCCACATTTAGGCTACATTAAGGAAATATCTTTATCTGGTATTGTAAACTCAGCGCAGCTGGCTGGCTGGAGCAGCATCTAACGGCCAAAAACTTACAAAACAAAACAAAAACATTGGCACACATAATATAGTCAACAGAGGGGCTGTTCACCCAGGACACCAAAAAGGGTAAGATCGCCCCTGCTCCGGATAATCCCAGGAATACGCCAACCCCAGGTGAAATTTATTCCGCGGAAGTGCAGACGAAGCACAGGCAAAGCAGCGCTGAAAGGCGCAAACACACCACGCAGCAATTTCACTGCCTACCAGTAACAACTCGCTTGTGTGTTGGTGGAAGTTGGGGGATGGGGATTTGCAGGTGCTGCGTGGTGTTTTTGCGCCTTTCAGTGGTGCTTTGCCTGTGCTTCTACGGAATATAGTCCCCCATCTAAATGCCGCTTGGTCAATCCCTTTGTGTTAATTTGCTTTGTCATTTGTACTCGATCTGAATGCACTGGTCACGAAAATTCACTTTTGCCACATTATGCTAGTTGGCAACACTAAATTAGAGCGACTATGCCAAGCTAAACTAAAGTCAGTGCTGCCAGATTCGGACAATGGCTGGATCAGCTGGAAAATGGTTCTGCTCACTTACGCAGCTCTAGGGACTGCGGGGATAGACTCAGTTTCACCTGGGAGTGGCGTATTCTTTTAACAAAAGAGAGAAAGTTAGTAGGAATACAATAGCACCACAATGTTTTCACGGAATGTTTATTTTCTTCATCAGACGCCCCTTGGACAGAATGAACCAATTTCAACCTCTGATCTGACATCCCTTACCTACATCTCCTATATTGGCTGTGGAGTGTCAGTGTTCTTTCTGGGAGTGGCACTGTTTATGTTCTTTTGCATAAGGTATGCAAAGTATATGGACTACTACAGGGATGTTATGCAAATCTGAAAGAGATGAACAGTAAAAGACTGATCCTGAGCTGCACTCACTCTGCTAGGACAGGACAATATACTTCAAGAACAGGAAGCATATGAAACTATAAGATAGACAACTGTTTGGTCTCTCAAAGACTCTAACTCTAACATTAAAATACAACCCTCCCACACACCTTCTAAAGCAGTTAATTGATTGAGCTGGAATTGTTTGTTGCTAAGAAATGTCTCCCGTTTACCAGGTCTATGAGGATCAGAGATTTCTGTGCACATACACTGTATGACACTGTGCCCTCATTGTCTACTTCGGGCTGTCAGAGGGCCTTACGTGGTGACGATTTCATGAAAGTTTAAGTTGTCTTGAATGCAACTTTTGCATTCACTTGCATTGTATTTAATACCGCAGCCACACATGGTAGAACATATTAAAGGAGAGGCAGTGAAGCACTAGTTGATTTACATGCTAAATATCTGAGTACCTGATATATGAACAACACAGATATAATTTCATCAATAAGGAGTTTTCATCACATTCTTTTGCTATTTCTAGGACATTTTTTGGATGTCTTAATGTCACCTATTCAATACTGGTAATGAAATATTTTTGTACACAGAGTATGACATCACTGTAACTAGTCCCACCCACTTATGATTCCCCACACAGAGAGACGAGGGCAAACAATGCCATGTATATATTCATCCAATTCTTCTTGGTGCTGTTTTAACCGAATGCTATGTAGAATATGTAATATAACATCAATACTAGTAATATTTTTTTTGTATATATTCCATTGCTGTAACTAATCCAACTCTCTTCACAGAAAGGCAAATGCAAGCAATGGCATTCATATCCTCATCCACCTCCTCCTGGCACTGTTTCTGCTTAACATAAGCTTTCTGACCAACGAGTGGATAACCAACCTGGAGAATGTTGTGGCATGCAAGGTCATCGCCGCTTTCATGCATTACTCCATGCTGTGTTCGTTTACCTGGTTTGCAGTAGAGGCTTTCCACCTCTGTCTGCAGCTGACTAACTACGCTACGGTATCCATTACCAACTACAAGCTGAAGCTCTGTTGTGTTGGATGGAGTGAGTATTTAATGATTTAATGGAACATCTACAATACACAACAAAAATATTTTGTTATAACAAAAAAAAACCCGAAACAAAACAAAAAAACAAGAAATAAAACAATAGTCTGTAAAAGATAACAATGCATTTAATTCATACATTTCCCTCGGCCTATTCCCGCAGTTCCTGGTGCCCTGGTGGTGTTGATCTTATTCAGTGTGGGGAAATATGGTGAACTGAAGATTTCCACTAACAATGAAACTGTAGGCAAGATGTAAGAACATGCAATCCTGCACAATCATCTTTCTTCCTGTTCACTCCCCTCCCATCTAGTAGTGTTCGGTATGTTGTAACTCATAGTTCTGATACCAGTGCTGATGAATACCTACTGTTTTGACCAGGTGCTGGATCCTGGACGGCCGCCTTCAGTATGGGGTGAATATTGGCTACTATGCGATTGTCTTTGTCTTCACGTTCACCATATTTGTGGTGATGCTCCGTTGGCTTTGGTACCTCAGATGGTCAAAGACCAAAGTAGGTGCAGGTGAGAAGCAAAGCAGCACCAGAACAAAGGATGTTATCACTATAATGGGCCTCTGCTGCATGCTAGGCATCACCTGGAGCTTTGCGTTCTTCAGTCAAGGACCCCTGCGGATACCATCTTACTACATTTTCACAATACTTAACTCTCTCCAAGGTGGGTTACCCAAAAGAAATAACTTACAAGAACTGGGTGACGAATAGAGATATGATTCTCAAACAAATATTAGAAGGAAGTGGATTTACAATCTAAGTAGACCTAAGTAGTCTAAGGCCTTCAGTTTTCTTACATATCGAGTGGGTTTAGGGGTGATTTTTTGTCATTAATGACTGGAGTAGATTATATTTGATGACAAAATGTGCCTGAGGAGGTACCAGTACCGGCAAGTTAATATTTCTGATCGTCTCTTAGGGTTTTTCCTCTTCTTCAGTTTTCTTACATATAGGGTGGGTTTAGGAGTGTTTTTTGCCATTAATGACTGGAGTAGATTATATTTGATGACAAAATGTGCCTGAGGAGGTACCAGTACCGGCAAGTTAATATTTCTGATTGTTTCTTAGGGTTTTTTCTATTCCTGTACTACTACAACACCAGCCGAATTATTGGAGACGGAGACGCCAACAGTTCCTCCTCAACTTCAACTAAGACAAGCATCTCAACAGAAGACACAAAAAACCCATACATGTGAAAACTCTGCAACAAGTCGTGAGACATACCTTAGAATGTTGTCTGCTGTATCTAAATATTGTTAGGAGTTTAAATAGCAACAGTATGCGTCAGCCTGTCACTTTCCGACACTTACTGTTATAGGAAAGACATTTAGCATCATAGCATTGTTGGCATACAGTTAGAGAGAGTTGAAGTGGAGTATTCAATGAACTTTGATACAGTTATACAAGATTGGGGGGTATTTCAAGAAGGTGGTTAAGACGCTAGTTAAAGTGTCTTAAAGTAGAAGTTAAAGAGACTAAATGCAAATATTTCAGTGTAATTTACTTTAATTTAACAGGTTAAGGGTCGTTGTCATGGTTGTGGTGGCTGTTTTGACTCCCCCTAGTGCATCTGGATAGAGATGCAAGGTTCGGCTGGCGAGCCGCAGCCAGGTTTCGGGAGTGTCAGGTCTTGTGAAGAATTACTTTACAGCACTACACACAAACACGCTTTGGCTACCTATAAACACAACACAGCTATGAGACTCATACATTCATCATATTTACAAGAAAATAATAATAACAATAATAATAATAGAAGAGCCAAACCAAGCCAATAGGCTACTTTATTAGCAGATTTACCGCTAGTTTAATTTAGCCAAGTTTATCACTTAACCATCTACTTGGAATACCCCCCCCACCAATGTCATGCCTCTCTCGAAAACACAATGACCATCATGTAATTGTCAGTTAATCACAATGGCAGCTTAGACTCTGGTGAAAAGCAAGAAGGCTTAGATGCACTGTGTGACTGAACAGTTTTCTACATCTCTATGTTTGTTAGTATTCTGTGCTCTATCTGTGTAGAACTCTCCATTGTGACATAGACTAGAATAAGGGATCATGGTCTTCTCGATGTCCTTTTTGCTCATTAGGTGTCATAGATAAATACTGCAAAAATTATCCCTATACCTTACTTATTTTTAAAAAGTCAAACTCATTGGTTATGAAACAGGAAATTTGTATCTTTTTAAAATGTTTAGATCAATGCTGTGATTATTACCTCCGCCAAGGTTATGTTTTTGTTGGCATTTGTCTGTGCAACATACTCGAAAAGTACAGAACGGATTTGGATGAAATTTTCATACAACGTTGGACAAGGAACAGATGATTAAATTTTGGTGGTGCTCTGTAACACCATCTGGAATTTATATTGGGCAATATCAATTTGTTAGTAGACAAGATGGAAAAACTGGCTATGTTACTGCATAATGCCTGTTTTGGCATTCACATTTGCTTTTACTTGTTTTTTGCATTTTTTATGGTAGCTGTATAACTTTCTTTTACACATTTGTACCATTTATATATTTTATCATATTCTACGGTCCGATATATTTTCTGAATATTTGCCTGTATGAATGTGAGCTCAGTACATTGCTTTGAAAAAGTTTAATGCTCAGTCAATCTTTCCTGAATAGAAACAATGTCCATGGAAAATTAACTTTTTGTCACATCCAATGAAATGCCACGGTATATGTGAATGATTAAGTGAAATGTTTCCTATAGTTTTTTCATATATATTCTACAGCCAAAAACAGCAAATGTTTGATTCAACATTACCATCATACCATACCATGGCATGTTGTTGGCGATGAGGATGTGACAAAAGTCAGTTTTCCTTGGAATTGCCCCAATATAGACTATACAACAGGAGATAAGTGTGTTAACTGACACTAGTTGCATATTGCTATGTGTAATGTAACTCAAAGTCCACACAGACCAACCATATGAAAATGTAAATATTTAGAGTATGTTGGTAATAATGTGGTTGTGAAAATGAATAATCAACTTATAGTGCACCTTAAACACCATCAACTGTACTGGGTGTACACTACAAAGCAAGGTCACTGGTTAACCTGGGTAACTTCGAGTCATTGTTGAAGTCTAAAAGAGCACTGCACTGAGCACCTGTTGTGTCTGAGGTGAGATATAGTTTGGAGATTAGCAGGTACTCCTGAAGTTACCCAGGTTAGCCAGTAAGCTCGCTTTATTGTATACCCCCTGGTGTGTGTACTTGCTTTTGTAAAATGTTTTTTTATACATTTTAGGCAGCTTGTTTAGATGACAACACTGCAAATGCCCACTTACAGAACCCATTCATGTCTTATGTCTTTGATCACATAAATACTAAACTGAGAAGGGTGCATAAGCATGAGAATAAATAAATGGCATAAGATACAGCATAAGACTATACTATCATAAGAACATAGGCATAAGGAATTGTGAAATTAAGTGTGAAAACTGTACCTCAAGTTATAATAAATTACAAGTCAAAGACCACTCTGTTTCAATTTGAGTAATAAGCTCCTCAAGACCATAGGTTCCACTGATCTAACAGCTATAAGTGGCTGTTAGGCACAACACAAAGCATACTTATGTAGACTTCTAAACCTCTCAAGTCAAAACATCTCTTACTTAATGTCTCCACTGCAATGCACATTGAATATAAAACCTCTATATGTAAATTGCGTTGGATGAAAGCATCTGCTAACTGCATAATGTAAACATGTCAATGCACGCAACGCAGAGGCATAGCAATTAGAACTTTGGTATTGTGCAGTGATGGGCAACACACTTGGCTGTATTGGGTTCGAAGTTATTGGGAAACAACACATCCATTGTAAAAGCACATCCAATAATAATCAAGGACCAGAACTATTCACTTAAGAATGAAAAGAATATATATTTATTGACTCAATTGAAATATGCAACATAAAAAATGAAAACATTTCTTGTCCCGTCATTCCACTAACAGCCGTTCTGCATCTTCCAAATCCTTCTCCATTTCCTCCACCTCCAGTTTGACAGTGCCCATCTCTTCTCTCAGTTGGTCCCGTGCCTCTTTGAGATTCCGCAAGACATTCTGGATTTCCTGGCAATCGGCATGATGGTAAAAACAAAGCAATATTTAGCATCAGTCTCATACATGCCATCTTATCCCATCACTGCAGGAATAAAAGGTGGCTCGGATTTTAAATAATAAGCAAAGTCTGAAAGAACAAAAAAACAAAACAAAAAAAACAAAACACCAATTCCATCTCTAACAAGGACTGCACGTTATGTTTTTTGAAACTTGTTAAGTTTCCTATTCATTTCTTGAGTGTTTCCAAGGTAAACAACAAAATTTCCATTTGAGTGATACTGTATATATGAGGGCACATACCTCCAGCTGTGCTCTGTGATCAGATGCCATGGAGTCGAACTGTTTCAGCTCATTTAGAAGGCTTTTGGAAATATTCTGAGTTTTTAAAAGTGATAAAATACAACACAGATGAGGAAAAAAAAATGCAATGCATGTATTCATGTAGTTTATTTGGTTATTTTGTGCCAAAGCAAACATTCTGAGCGACAATTACTTCCTGGAAAAGCTGCAGAGCGGAGAGCCCAGTGACAGAGTCTGTACGATACAATCATGCAAATAAAACTAACATGTATCCATCTCCTCTTTCTAATGACAGACCTTTGACACTTAACCAAATGATCCTTGGAGTACATAATAGGCCACACAAACTTGTTCAGATGACCTCACACCTTTACATAAACAAGCCAAAGAATATACAATTGGACATCACATTATGCACTACACGAAAAGGATCAGTCCTAGACCCTAGCACCCCTGTCATAGACAACCTGTGGCAACTACACTCTTCATGTTGCGTGTGTAGTAAACCGAGGAGTGCCACTTTGCTGAAGCCTGTGTAAACCAGGGGCATGTTCGACATTCTATCTTCACAAAAAAATAAAGGACAATTCTTTGAACGTGTGATTAATTGTGATTAATCACAATAGAAAATGTAAGTTAATCAGATTTTTTTTTTAAATCGATTGACAGCACTAGAATATATGTTAATAGAAATTGCAGTCTAGGATGAGGCTTAATAAATGATTGTGAAAGGGGGGACCAGAGGATGTGAAAGCTATGGCAGTTGAAATGAAACCAGAGTACTCTTACCATAACTTCTTTCCTCTGTTCTTCATTTCCAGTAGAGGATTCATGTATCCGTTCACCAAGAACTGAAAGGATTTCATTGAATGTGACACATTAGATTATGTCATTTTCCATAAAGCATTTCATCAAGAAAACTCTTCGAGCTTAAAACTAAGGTTGATACAGTAGGGCTATAAATGAGTTACAACATGATACTCAAAAATAAATACATAAGTAAATACGAAAATAAAAAAGGCTACCTGGGTCAATGCTGCCTGCAACAAGGAGCGTATGGCAGTCCCTTAGGCGCTTTTGTATGTCTGAGTTCTCTCCCTTAAGACCATCACACTCCTGCTCCAGAAGAGCTATCTGGTTCTAGGCAACCAAAACAAAACAAACATAGTCCATTTTTACCAACGAATACATCACCTATCAATATACAATGCTTGATTAACCATTATTTTCTTAATTATGACCACTTTTTAGACAGAAAAACTCAGTTTCACTTGCCTCCATTTTGGTGACATGTTTTTGAAGATCTTCATTGGTGGAAATAAGAAGCTGATTTTGTTCCTTTAGCCCATTTTGTACTCCATAACGGGTGGAAGGCCTGTATAATTACATTGCTTCAGCATCTTCAAATTGCATTAGAAACCACAAAGCAAAATGCCCTCAAAATCCTTCCAAAAACATGGAAAGGCTGAAAAAAGGTGTGTTTAAAAATCAGTCTATTATCTGCCTTGATCAATACCATATGCAAATACACACCATCGTTTTCCTCCTTTTTACAAACTGACCTTAGTAAAATGAGAAGGGTTATGAAAAATTGTAGGACAGCTAGCTAAATAGTAAATAGCCTACTATGCCAAAAGGTCACGCTAAATTAACACACATGCTAACACATCAAATTTGCTTTTAGTTTACATTAAAATCTCGTCCCTTGGCCATTACGGTAGAAATAGCTAGGTTGTGGTGTTGTTGAAGGTATTTCTGCAAGAACACTCACTCACCCCTTTAATGTCCTAGAGTTGGCGTTCTTTCTGGAAATACAAACACATCAAAAATTGAGGAAAACAGAAAAGCAGCGAAAGCAAAGATATAAGTAAACACTATCTTAGGCTACCTAACAACATTGTCGCAAACTGGTTTAAGCACTGCTTTGCCATCAGAGTTGCCATGGTGGGCAGGAACAGATTCCTTGAAATTTGCCTTTCTCATCGTCAAACAGGACCTGAAAAAGAGAAGATGAAATATTTAAGGCCAGTGCTTCCTGAACTAACAATGTAAGTTAACTGCCTACTAATATACTAGATAAGAAAAAAGATTACCAGATAAGGGAGAAAAACACGTAACTTTATTTGCTTTTATCTGACAGGCTTCCGTTAAGTTTGGCTACTGTCTAGTCTACCCACCCTCTTCCAATTGATTGGAACATATGAGCTATACTACAGTCAAATGTCACAATTTAAGAGTTTATTTGACAAGAGAGCCTCTTACCTTTGCTAAAGAAAAATGCACAACATTCATCCGAAATTACCCTCAGTCCCAATCTTCCAAACAATCAGTGGCGCTTAAAAATTTGAAAATAGAGTAGCAAAAGCGTCACTTCCGCTGTTCGGCTTTTACCCTGTCCAGAGCTTGGCGACTGTTGCCTCAAGTGGTTTGGAGTGTAGCGTGGATACGCAAGATAATTTATCTCTAATAGCCCATTAAAGATATCTTAAAAGACGTCAGCAAAGACACTGCTGACTGACAAAGAAGAAGAAGAAGAAAAAGTTCAGATTTTACTTTGTAGATATTTCCCATGTTTTACGAATATAGCATCCCATGCAACCCAAAACGCGTTGCTTTTCTTGTCTCCTAGATGGGGATGTTCAACCAAAATAATAGAAGAAGATTTTTTACTGCGCATGTTCCGAAAGGAGTGGTTAAATTCAAACTGAGCAGAGGATCTGGAAACGTCTGCATGATATCGTGCACAAGAAGTTTACAACATAAGGACCCATAACAATGGAATCCAGCGAAACATTACATTTCGAGTGAGTAATACTATGTTTACAGAATTGTAACAGGATTATTCGGTCAAATCAACGGTTAGCTAAGTTTGACTAGGGTATCTGAAGGCAGCTAACGTCTAACTGATTTAGCTATCGTCAATGAAATGGAGGCACACATAATAACAAATGCTGCTTGGCATTAGCATAGTCAATTCAGTGTAAACTTACGTTAACTATGATGTTTTTTTTCCGAGAAGCCAGTGGTGATCAGTTTGTACCGACAGCTAATTTATCAAGTTTTGAATGAAACTAACACAGATTTTCAATTATGTTTACAGCATTGAGCGAGTCGGTTCAAGCAAAAGGCGGATTTCCTCGGTTAGTATTATTTACCGAATTTTAGCTGATTTTGCTTTTAGTCCATATTTAATTTCTGTTATGCCTTGTAATTAATAAGATACTTCGTGGTTACTCTCACAGCAGATGTGTAACCTAATACCATATACTACGAGTAAATTGTTAATGTTCATGTTGTTCCCCTGATTGTCAGATTTTAAAGACGCCCCGTAAGTCTGTAGAGGCTGGCCTGAAGGAGCTTCAGGTTGGTAAAATGTTTTCCACCTCTGGTTTGGTGTTGCTGTGTAGTCAGTTTTTGTTGAATACGCCTTTAATTGAAATCCTTCAAAACCTCACCAATGACATCTGAATGACGTAGTAGTTAAATATTATTTAGGTTGGTGTTTTATATGCACACACTAGCCATTGTGGGGGAAAAAAAACTTTTTACAACCCTACTGATGCGTCATTTGAAGACAAAAAGCATTTTGTCAGCATTTCTGCAGCAACTTCTCAAAGTACCTGTAATATGAAGGCACTTCTCATGTTGTTGGTAAATAATCAGGCTTGTTTGAAATGACTTATTTTTGACAGGAGGATAAGAGCAAACCAACTGAGAAAAGGAGTTCAAGGAGAGTTAGCTTCGCTGCCACAAGAAATGTGGTTTTCTTTTCCAAGTGAGTTGTCATCAACTGAGAGACAAGTTCTTCATGTGATATTTTCTCAGCTGTCAAATATTACAGCCTTGTGCCTTATTCTTTAGGGATAGGACTAGTCCATCTGATGAACAGACTCCATCACCAAGTTTGACACCTATGGGTATGCATTCTTCTGATCTGTATAGTTTTTACATTCTTGAATCAGAATGAAATATGTAAATGTAGTTTTTACTGTTGCAAATAATACTGCAGAATATTTATGATATATTGAAGTGCTTCATTGGGGGGTTTGATATGGAGAGAAGGAAATGAAAAATGTGTTGTGACCTCAAACCTTTGGGATACTTGAAGTGCTTGTTAATTGCGCTGATTATTATTTCATATGACTTGCAAAGATATTTATTTTGAATAGGGCTGTAACAGTTTATGGCGTCTGTGACTTCTATGCCCAATGCATAACACATATATGGGCAAAGGCTTAAATTTAATGCATGTTCTCATTCTAGATAGATGGAGCAAACTCTTTTAAAGGAGGGGGATTGTAGTGAGCGGTTTGGGGTATCTTATATCTGCGACTGCATAGTCGTGGAACAAGTCGGGAAGGATGGCCTCATTCAGAAATTTCTCAGGGCCTCCTAACCTGCCACTGCGTACCCCTCCACTCCTTTTTCATTTTTACCAAACCATGAAGATGAAATCGTGGTGCAGTTATGCTCCAAATATAAACCACACCACGGATGAAGCATAGGACAGTGTTTTACGGAGAAGAAAAAAAGACTGTATACTTGTTTCTGTGTATTAACCGCACCCATGCCACCTCAGACAACTGCAGATTATTAAACAGTAATTGAAACAAAGTAGAATCAGGTCATAATGTAATGAGAAAGTAGATTGGGGAAAAGCAGTACATTCGCATATGTAGCCAATCCCCATGTATTAACCTCATAGCAGAAGATATTTACTAAAATCAATGTATTAACCTCAGCTAATAGTCGAGAATTTATGTTATAAGCCAATCTGTTGTTTGTCCATAATGTTTCACCCCTGGACTTGTTGCATCAACTTACCACTTGGCAATATTGTATCTCTCTCTCTCTCTCTCTCTCTCGTTTCACTTTTATTAACAGGATCAGACAGTCAAGATGCAAAGTAAGCTATTTTTTTCCTTTTTTATAGTTGAGTAAAGTTATAAAATGTTTGTGACATGCACAATGATGTTAAAAAAATAATGTCAAAATGTTGAATGAAGTGTAGCAAGAAACTAATAGTAACATATTTAGTTTTTACTTATTATTCTGTTTTTTGTTTCTAGCAGAGGCATCTATGATGGTAAGCATTGTGTTTCGTTTAATGGTTTTCCTCCATGGTTATTGTCTTTTGGTGTGTTTTTGCCACATTATGGTGCTTTTCTTTTTCACACTCCCCTACAGGCTTTGAAAACCTGTTAAAGGCACCCTTGCAAATACCACATCAAAGGGAAAAGGTTTGCCAAGTTTACATATTTGTGTTTGGTCTCATTAGGACTGCATTTTGACAGGAATATCATATCGGTCATCATCCTTATTGTGATAGCGATAGATTTCAATACCTTGCTAAAATAATTCATAAATTTTTTCATCAATTTAGTAATTTTTTGGCAAATATTTAGTTTTTAGGTTATTTACTATTTCATTTGTATTACACTTAACAATGTGAGCGTGTAGGCCTTTTTTCAGCAACATGTATATGACAACAGACTCTGTCATTTTGGTTATTTCGTTAACATTCAAAGTCACATTCAGCATAGCTAGACCTTTCAAAAACAAAGTTGATTTCGTTGGGAGGTGAGGGTTTGTTGTAAGCCTATCAGGCCCACAGAGTAATGAGTTAGATGAAGGCTTTTTAATTTCGTATATACAGCACTCACATGACTTGAAGAGCAGTGGTATTTTGCAGAGAGTACAAATGTGCTGCAATGTATTTTGCAAAGAGTACAAATGTACTGGTTTATTGTAAGACCTTAACCAAATTGTTTTGGTTAGACCTGAGCGTTTTCATTTTGTTTCTTTTCAATTCTCAAACAGATTCAGGTCTACTCAGATCCAGTTCTACCACATGGCTGTAATGAGAATACCGTACTGTTTGGAGAAGACACTGCATGCATGGACATAACTCACTGTCATACAATTGTCATTGACAAGGACTCTGAAAAAAGTGGCTTGAACTTCACAATCAATCCAGAGAGACCAGTCAGCGCGATTGGTAAACCCATGAAGATAGAAGATGCCATGCTAAAGGAAAACATTTGTTTATTTCAGAGCTCAGAATCAGCAGATTTTGGCACATTTCTTGCAAGCATTCCCCAGCAGGAAGAAGTTAAGAACACAAGAAATGAAATATCTTGCAAGGCTAGAGATCAGACAATGCTATTTGGAGAAGATACAGCATGCATGGATCTGACCAGTTGTCACACGGTTGTTATTAAGAATGATTCAAATGCAACTGACTTTACTAAGACAGACATTTCAGCAAGTGGCATGTTTAACACTATGAACATAGGAAGCAACATGCTGCAAAGAAATGCAGTTTCTCATAAATCAGATACTGATACAGATTTTGGACTGTCCCTTGCAAGTTTGTCCAAGAAAAAGGGACCTGAGGATATGTCTTGTTCAGCTGTTATGTCTAGCAGTGTTCCAACCCAGAAAGTGGATTCCGAGGGCTTTTTAGCAAAGCTTAATGCCCGACATGCAGTAATTGACAAAGAAAATCATCCTCCTGGTCTGTCGGATTGTTCTGTTCCAAAACCTCAAGGCTTTCGCCTTAGGAAGTCCACAGTCCTATCCACTGATTATGACTTCATGGACCTGACAAAAAATCATACAGTTGCTATTGATGGAAGAGGTTTTCTTCAAAAGCAACAAGTGGACATGCAAGAAAAGTCATGGGCCCTTGGACGGGGTAATACCAATTCCTCCAGACTAGATTGTGATGGCTTGATGGGTTCCCTGAAATCCCCTGATCCAGATGACATGGAGTTAACAAAGAGTCAGACTGCTGCAGTCAACATAAGTATGGATGTGCCTAGGTCATCATTGAGCAACATCAGGAGGGGTGAGATGTCTGTTCATGATCCCAACAAAACACAGATTTTCTCTGGTGATAATGTTGGAATGGAGTTTAGAGGAGTCATTGATTTTACTGCCGAACAGCAAAATTTCCCTGTAAAGAGCACCCAGCCGACAGAGTCAAAGTTCCCTCTTTCAATATGCAGGGGGACTGATGTCCAGGATGCCCAACCAGTAAGTCACCAACATAGATTTCATGATTTTGAGAATGATCAGCAGACTGTTGATCCTGCAAATACTGATGACATGGAGATGACAAAGAGTCAGACTGTGGTGATTGACACCAAAGGCTGTGAGCATCAGAGGCCCAGTAATACACGAAAAAGTCTGTCCACAAACAGAACCGTCATGTTCGCACAAAATGATGAGGGTATGGAGTTCACCGA
The DNA here is from genome assembly GCA_015244755.2 of Tenualosa ilisha. Taxonomy (NCBI): domain Eukaryota; kingdom Metazoa; phylum Chordata; class Actinopteri; order Clupeiformes; family Clupeidae; genus Tenualosa; species Tenualosa ilisha. Next base: position 1,231,883 of record PYXC01001398.1, on the reverse strand, counting down.
AGCTTTTACTGGTCAATTAGAGGCAAGAGAGCTCGATTGTCAGATCCGCTCCATGGATCTAAAAACTAACCAATTTGTTTCCAGTGGTGGTCAGTATTGGTGGGAAACCTCACCAGATTCTGATGACATGGAAATAACAAAGAGTCAAACAGTGACAATTGATTCAAAACACTTAAACCAGGAAAGGCTTGTTATGTACAGGAAAAGTTTGTCCACCAATAGAAGTGTCATTTTCGCACAAAATGATGACGATGATGAGGGTATGGAGATGACTGAAGCTCTTACCGGACACATAAATGCTACTGGTCACACAGAGAATAGGGGGACAGAACATGACAACCAGAGGTTTTTCACAGATCCAACGCTTAACTCATCAGCAGACTATAAGCAGGAAAGGCCAGTTAGGTGGAGGAAAAGTTTGTCTGCCAATAGAACTGTCATGTTCTCAAATGACGACTGTATGGAGATGACCGAAGCCCTAACTGGACACATCAATGCAAGTAGTCACATTGACAGAAGTGGAAGAGGGCATGGCAAACAGAGTATGTTCACAGAATCGACAATTAACCCAACAGTTCCCAGTGATGGCAAGTGTTCACGGGCAGCTGTTCTAGATTCTGATGACATGGAAATAACAAAGAGTCAACCCGTGGTCATCGATTTCAAAGACTACAACCAGGAAAAGCCAGTTAAGTCAAGGAAAGGTTTGGCTACAAATAAGAGTGTGATGTTTACACAAAACGACGATGGGATGGAATTGACTGAAGTATTCACTGGACAAATAGAACCTAACAGCTGTCAAAACAAGAGAGAATGTGACATTCAGAATGTCTCCATGGATTTCAAAATAAACAAAGCTTACTCTACCATAGGTGAAAGTGATCAGACAAGTCAGTGTGTTGGTGTGCCCCTGGCTAAGAACCAGACCATCCATCAGAGCCAACCATATGTAGAAGCTCTTTGTTCAGAAGCAGACGACATGGAAATCACCAAGAGTCAAACCGTTGTCATCGACTCAAAAAACAGAAGAATTACTGGGACTACCACACTCAGTAATTCACACACAATATCACACTCCAGTCATATTGAAATTGTTAGAAGTCAGAGTGAATTGGCTGACTCTAACCAATCAGTAAAAGGAAATGTTTCAAACAATAGTATGAGGAAAAGTTTATCTTGTGTGTCGTCTTCATTGCGGAATACCATGTTTGAGAATGAACCTTATTTGGAAAGAAAGGAAGCAGTTAGTGGTAATGACATGGAAATAACACGAAGCCAGACTGTTGTTATTGATGCTAAACATAAAGTGAGTAGTGAGGATAATGACCCAAATGTCCAGTCACAGCCTATTGATTGTAGGAATAACTTTTTTCCCATGACTGATGTAACACTTCCCTCCAGTCAAGCGAGTGCACTGCAGATGTCAACTGCTTGTGAAGAGATGGAATTTACAAGTGGAAAAGCAGCTGCTTTGGATTCTGATCTCACTGAAGTGTCTAATTGCTATGGAAGTAGCACAAAGAAATTCTGCCCATTTGAGTCCTTCATATCTAAAAGCCGCAAATCTGAAGAAATTACCAAGTCATTTGTTGCTGGCCAGAAAAGTTTTTTTCCATCTCTCAGTGTAGATAACATGGAGCTTACTAGCCACAAACATGTGCCTACTTGTTCACAAGTGACAAGAAAGTCAATGTTGTACGTGGCAACTGAGTCAAAATCCCAGTGCTCTTCTGCTGATGCCAATTACATGAATATGAAATCTACCCATCCACTTCCTGATGAGTGTGATGGCACACCACCTCAGGAGCTAGATCCGGTTGACCCTGTGTCTGAGAGTCTGCAAAATGAAGCCATCGAGGCATCCAATAGTCTTAAAGGCCAAGGTATTCATTATGACCGAAGCGCCTCTTTATGCACAGACAAAAATGTTGGTTCAGCCAAAATGCATCCAGTTTCTCCAGAGGATCAAAAAGCCACTGAGAGAAGGGATCCAGCAGCACTAAAAGAAAAATCAAGGCGGAGGAGCCTGCAAGATCTACGGTCTAAACTGAGACGTATCTCACAGAAATTTAATGCTGAGTCTGTTCAAAGTGTAGTTGACAGTGCAACTGTACCATTACCCTGTTTGGATTTATCAGAAAATGTTCTGGATCGCCCTAAAACTGCAGATGCAAGCAGCTGCAGGAACCAGATGTCTGCAGAAGTAGTGTCTGAACAAATGGATAATGTCGAAAGCACCGGAAATGTTTCCCTTCCCAACAATGAGACTAAACCATTTACAACACAGCTCTCGTTTGGTGGCTTTCTACCCAAACTGCCATCAAGACCAAAGCCAGTTCCTACTGATCCCCATGCATCTGAAACCACCGACGGCTTCAAAAGTAACGTTCTCGAAAGGGGCCCAGATGGCACTTCCAATCTACTTGACAATTTTGATGAGATGGATAATATCAATGCTGAACAATTTCCTGAGATGAGTAGTGAAGAGGACATTTCAGAAGGGGTTGATGACCATGGTCTCATGCAAACTCAGGGTGAAGATAGCCACTGTAATCAACCATTGACACAAGACCTGGAGGATGATGAGTTCCTATCAACTCTCAGTGTCGACAAAGGTCTGAAAAGATCATGTCCAGATGATGGTCATGATGATGTACCTCTTGAGCAGAAGAAAAAGCAAGATGTCTCGCCCTCTGAGGTCACGGTAAGGTTTAGATTTCTCTTTGTTTTCTTTTTAATTTAATCTGAACACACTTCACATTCTTTTAAATCATGTCAATTGCAAAATGGATAATGTTTTAAATATATGTATGTATGTGTATTTGTGTGTATTTATTTATGTGTTTTTTTTTAACAGGTCTTTTCCTTCACTACTGTCCGGTGGGATGAGAAGGCTTCTAATATGATGACAAAGATGATCGATGACACTAGCTCCAGCAGCAACTCCACCTATCTTAAATCTGAGGCCACCTTTGAGTCAAGTGGGTCCGCTTACCTTCACCTGTAATGTGTGTTTATCCTGTGAGAAATATTTAATTGGTTTGTTTTTTTCTGTTTACATTTCCAGCAAACAAGTACAGCCACTGTGACTCGCAAATCGAGAAGCCTTTGGATTATGAATTTGATTTTCATAAGGTACTGATTTACATTCACATTAAATTCATTTAGCAAATGATTTTATATATAGCACTGTACAACATGGTGCAAAAATACTTTTTACATTAAAATTTGTATTCCTGAATAAAGCCAGTGACCTTTGTAGTGTTAGCCTACTGCTCTTGACATTGACAGGTGAAATAACATTTTGTTAATTTTGATATATCACATACTTCCCATTTTTAGAAAATTGAAGATGAAAGTATCCCAGTGAGAGAGTTCCTGAGGCACTTTGGCATCGACATTGTCATCCACAGATCTCATCAAAGTTCCTTGCCTGACGATGTGAGAATCCTACAACTCCCAAATGAATCAGTACTTGTGATGTACCAGTACATAAAACCTGTCATATATGTCAATCTTACATGAAACACGTTTCCTTGCCCTAGTTCTCACCTAACCCAACATCACAGTTCAAGCACTTATTGAAGGAGCTGTATATCTACCGGCCTAAACAGAGGGTTTATGAAGCTGACTGTAAGAAGCTTACTGATATGGTTGAGGGGTACGTATCCACTGCTGCTAATGTGAAATAAAAAGTCACGTCATATGCTACTGTAAGATGTGTCAGATTGTGATGACTGGCACGGCATTGTAAATTTAGAGTTAAGAGCATAATAGACTTGGGGCTGAAACAGGTAGTGAATCCCGACATAGTACTGAAAAAAAAAATTCAGTGTTAACATTCAAATTTGTACGCGGAGGATGGGGTGGGGGGACATATTAAATATAGACAGTATTGCCTACATAGATATAGAAAATATTAATATAAGTGGTTTTTATTCATGAAAGAAGTAGAGAGACATTTCTTGTTAATGAATCCACTTTGGCATTCCCCATGACTAAAATTTGAATCCACTCTTGGACTCTTGGATATGCGCTGGTATCCCCGAATACACACATGTACTCTTTAAGACCCCACGGAAACACTATCCTGGAGGAAAGCTTAAGCTTAATTGGCATAGAGAAGGAAAGATCCGAGTCAGGCCCGAGAAGCGTAAGACACCAACACGCAATTGTAGGTTAACCAAATGCTTCAAAATTTAATTTAAATTACGCAGTTTATGTATCAATACAGTTGGCCTTTGTATGTATCGGAATGGGGTGCTTGACATTTGAATGTATCATCAGGAGGGATACAACATTTAATGGAGAGAACAGTTAGGCATGGTTCAGTCATGCACTGTGTCCTGCGTAGCTAGGGAGTTCACCTTAAGTACAGTACATAGTCAGACATTTGTCTCAGTGTGAGGGTGCACGTGTGTGTTGGTAACAGGAAGGAAAAGTAACAAAGACAATTCACATGACCACATAGAGTTATTTCAGAATGATACACAGAAACAGCACAATACAGCCTTCAGTGAAGATTTCCCATATCGTTTCTTATATGCTGTATCTGATTTTAGCCTCATGCCACGAATGCTGCAACTAGACCAACCCTTCAGACAAATCAATGAGTCACTTTTGCCAGAATTGGCAAATCTCTCCAAGGAACAGGTATTTTCCTAATCCGTAATTGTTTAGTAATTGTGGTGTTGATTAAAGAGTTATTTTTAACATTTGCCTTTTTTTCTAGTTACTAACCTTTGGTTCCAAGTTGAAAGAAAAGAAGGTGCATTTCCGAAAAAGAAGCAAAATGATTTCCCATGAAATGAAGGTTGGCATGTACTCTGAACTTGTGCAGACAACACAGGTATGAGATTTTCATTCAAAAGGTTAAGTAAGGGATAATGGTGTAAAAAAAAAAAAAAAATTACATACATCCTCTGCATCGACTCATTCATTAACTTACCAGGATAAACTACTTCTTGCTAGTTCTGAATGGATGGTTACCATAGATACAGACAGCAAGTCTGGTTAATGACCCGTTCCGCCCACAAAAAAGCTCCTCGTGCCACCATGGGGAGAAAACAAAGGTTAAATTTGGCAGCTGCTCAGTCAGGTACCCTGCTACTAGTTGTACTGACCAACACTGACATTTCTGAGGGCAATGCTTTCAGCTATTTATGTTGTCCAAACTGTCCGAAGTGCACTGTCGACGTGGAACACGTCCAGACACGTTATTGAGGACAATTGTGGTTGATAGCTGTTAGCTTTGTTAGCTTGCTAACTCATTATCTTCATTTATCACTAGTGTACTAGTTCAGCTTGCTAAACTGAACTAATAAGACTGGTCATTGGAAGAAGTACAAGAATGAGTGCACTCATGACATTTCTGTCAGTGTTACTGGAATTACCAACCATGGAAAATTTATATTAGTCTAAATTAAACAAAATACAAGCAAACAGGTCATCATCAGACCAAGAATCTCATATGTGTTTTATTTAGTTTTACTTAGAGATCTGTTATTGTTAAGCAATTTCCTCTACCACTAATTTTTCCCCACGCCATCCTCGCTCTCGCATTGAGGTGGCAGTAACCAGACTTGGCGTTTGTATCTTTGGCCAAAGGCCAGCCCTTAGTTCATAATCATTCATATTTCTGTACAATCAAACTTTTAGGAGGCCAAACAGAAACTACAGGAAAAGATGCTGGAAACAAATACATTACTGAAAGATCTTGATGCGTGTATTCATGATTTGGAAGCTGGTATGTTGGTTTTGCTTTTGCTTCCCTCTTTGGCCCTCGTGATTTTATTAAGATGCTTTTGAAAAATATATTATAAGTAAATTAAAATTTTAGACATTTGTCACACATAATGCTCTATTTGTTTTGGTAGAATTGGCAGCTGTGGATAGTGCCCTGAGAGTTGACCAAGTGCATGCACAGAGTGAGATCCAGCCAGTCATTCAACAAGGTGAGAAGCAGCTGTGTAACAGTCGTGCTTCCATAAGTGCCAAAGTAGAACACAGTCATGTTATTTCACACACTTGTGTTTTATTGTTGTTCTAGAACTGAAACGATTAGATGGCGCTGTTGCTGAGAAAGAAGGGTAAGCATTTTTGTCTTCCCCACTTGCATAGTTTGAGTGGGGAAAGCTTAAAGAGTAATATGAAAATGTTATTCTTTTTGTCACGAGTACAAAGGCAAGGTACTTAATGGTGAGAGTACTTAATGTAAGCACTTTGTATGACAAAATGGATAATTGCATTCTGTTGCATTACAAAATAATGCAGTGATGCATCAGACTGTTAATCTTCAGTGTCATTTACATTTAGATTTATGCATTTAGCAGATGCTTTCATCCAAAGCGACTTACATTTTGTCAGTTAACCGTTGTTCAGGGCCAATGTCCCCTAGAGCAACTTAAAGTTAAGTGCCTTGCTGAAGGGCACAATGGTGGCAGCCAGGATTTGTACCCACAACTTTCCAGGTGTGTTAAGCAGGTTCCTTAACTGCTACACTACCACCACTGATGACATGCTTTTGATCTGTACAGACAAATAGTCCTCGTGGAAAGTGAGAAGAAGGAAAAGGCAGAAAAAATTGTGAGGTTACGTGAAGAGGTGAAGGAAATACGGAAACAAACCTCTGTCATACACAGGTAAATCCTGATGTATTTCGATAAAAGATAGCTGTCCTTTTGATTTTGTCCTTAGTGTTTGGGATATTTTACATGAACACAATTTCACCGTTTCAGTATGAATGAATGGAAGTTGAGTCTGAAGAAAGATGAAAAAACTCAGTTCAGTTTTCTACATAAAACACTGTTTTTGGTGGTGACGCATCATCCGCTCAGTGGTACGTAGCGCTTTTTACCTGCCATTTTATACACTCAGTATTAATCATTTGTCCTTGGTGTACAGTATACTCATTAGTAATTGCTTCCACAGAAATTCTTACCAAGAATGGTGAAATAGAACAGAAACTCTGTAGCATTTCGTTTGATTTTCAATTAGACCGTAAGTTTGTGTTTTCTTATTCTTCTCATTTATCATCTTAGGATTTCTTTTTTTTTTTTTTGGTGCTGATCTCACTTGTCTCCTTCTTGAATAGCGGACAAATCAGAGTGTCACACCGTAATGGTTCATGATCTGCTCTCCCAACTTCTCATATCTGAAAAGGATTGGTTAAAGAAGTACTCCAATTCTCGTGACATTCCCATGGTAAGTATTTGTAACAAAAGGGGAAACTGGAAAGAACTGGTAATCAGACCATTGTGTGACCTTCCTCATGAATGGTTTGAAAGATTACTACTGGACACCAATAGTCATATCTCCAAATTCCTCTTTGCAACAACATTTTGGTCCTTACACACACTAAAAGTTACATGCCTCTTATTGGTGTGGTGTTTGAATGTGTGTTCATAAATCCTATTTATGTTGATGACTTTTTTTTTTTTTTTAAGCATGTAAACAATTAAGCCTAAAGAGCCCAAATAAAAGATAATAAATAGTATTGATGGATGAGAAAACCACTTAAATAAGGTGAAACTGTGCAATTATTTTACCATTATGTAAAAGTCATCCAGATGCTTAATGAACTTACAGTAGAGACATTGAGGCACATTTTCTTCCTGTACTCCACCTGAAAGCCAAAAATCCACAAGTTGGTGTGTTTTAAGACTGAAAATTACACAGGAAAGCAACTATAAGGGGAACTGTAGTCTTAAAAACTTGAGATAATTGAGCTTTTATCCCTTCTCAGCTTCTACACGAAGTGAGCCTGGCAGTGAGCCGTGTCCGACTTCTCGGTGAGGAGATCCACCGGCTAAAGAGATGGGGAGCGCTGAGACTGGGCATCCTGGAAATCAACTGTGCAGACAAACAGTACGTATGAAGTCTTGCATCCCTCGTCCCTCATCTGTGGTGTTATTCTTATAGTTGAATGCCATTCTAAGCAAGCCTGTTTAACCTGTCATGTGATTCTATGTATTTACCCCCCATCCCTTTCAGGGTCCAGATACTTTTCTCCAGTCTCAAAGCGTTTGTCAAGTTTCGGCTAACCTTGGTGGTTACCTGTGATTATCCCTTTGGAGGGGTTAAGATCCAGAGCTTCCAGAACTACATTGGAAATACAAGGTTAGTCTCCTACAGACTATGTATTGCACATATTGTATACGCAATATAAAAACAGTCTAAAACATTACGTGCACATGGTTTATTGTGTGTGATTATAAATAAGAGGCCTTATCTCATTCTGGTCTGACCTTGAATGTACACGGCATAAGAGGTAGGTCTGACACCAAGGACGTTATGTGGTGCTCTGTGTACAAATTGGTTTGGGTAAATAACTTTGCTGTTTACTCTCAACCAGTTTGTAGAAAATAAATCGTTGCAGCCCATCAAATTTTCATTGTTTTTTTTTATTTTTCCCCTTCCCAGAGTTGACCAGATTGAGGATTTATTCTCATCCATTGAACCAGCCAAAGGCTACTTAACCAAGATTATCAAGGCCATTCATGATCACCTCCTCATCTGAAGCATTTTGATTATCAGAATTTCAGAATTTCTCAATAGTTGGATGACTTATACATGCTTTGTTATGGTGGTTGTTTTGTCATATTATGTCATTATACATGTTTGGTTTGTCTTGTGTATTACCGTTTAAATGAGAAGAAATGTTTGTCAAGATAATGTACTCAATATGTTTTTGTCCCTCGATTAACTTTAAATTCTGATTGCCCTGTTTCTGTTTTTAAATGTTTGGAACAAATTAAAAGTAAAGGTTCGCGATGCTCAATTGCTCAATGCTCAATTTATTTCCATTCATTCACAGTAAATAGTTATACATGTAATGCGTTATCTTAGTTGCATAATTTCAAATTAAAAACATTACGATATTTTGTAGTTCACCTTTGCCCTCGGCATGTGTCGTTTCTGGGTGACATCACTTCCTGTTAAGGTTTGCAGTGCTGCTGCTGTTCGCCATGTTTGTGCAAACAAAAGGCACAAATTCCACACCTTAGCAAGTCAATTGAAAAGACTATTTTCCGTACGCATGATCTTGATGCGTGTGACAACTAAAATGGGAATGGTGTCTAGAAAGATTCAGTAGTACTTGCCAGAGGTCGACACAATGCCTTTGTAAGTACTGAGCTTGTTGGATACTGTCCGCGTCAAATGGTCATAGCACGCTAACGGTCGTTAGCATTAGCTATATTTAAAGTTGAGCGAAGACATCGCAGCTTTTGTTGTCAGGTTGTTGATTCTGCATACAGGCACGTTAGAATTATCAGTAAATGTTCCCTATGTGAATTTTGTTGTCTTAATGAAACGGGTGCCTAGCAAGCTATCATACTGTGCTTTCATGTGCCCATGCCGTACATGTGCTAGGAATTAATGTTAGTTGGATTCAGCGGATCTGCCCGACACCGAATAACAACAAGTATACCTACCGTGCTAAGTAGTAAACAATCTCTTTATATAAAAAACGGATATCGATTAACATTTAGCTGTGTAGATTGTTTCGGGTGGGAATATACGTGGGCCCTCACTGGAGTCTTTGAGATGGAATATGCGCTTTGTAGAAGAGCCAAGGTAATTGTTTTCAAGCAAAAATAGTATATGGGTTCTTTCTAAAAGTTTACATAATCAGCTAACTAAAGTTAGCGTAGCTTAGACAAGCGTAGGAAGGAAAGGCCTGTTAACACTTAGGACTTCTGTATATCTTGTGATTCTATGGTAAAAACGACTGCTTTACGATATTGACCCATTGATGTTGTAGGCTTTTTGGATTTAACTACAATGTCAAGCCCCCTGGACTTTGACATTGCGTTTTTGATGTGAAAAGAGCTCGTGTAGGTGCCAGTTTATGCGCGCTCCTGTTTTAGTGTGACAGCCAGGTTTCTCAATACAATGGCATCTAATATAGTGTTTCGTTTGTTTCATAAATAGACAGTGAATATCAGTAGGTGTTCGTTACCGTACGTGGCAATGGTTGGAGAATTATTTATCCTTGGTACAATGTCAGTGGTGGACAGATCATTTTAGTTGTCGCACACGTAAATGTTGTGTTTTCTGATGTCACATAGTACAGTTTGGAGAATCGCTGATCTATTTAGTTGCTTTGTTACAACGTCGTTGATGGATTTATCATTTAAATTGTTGTACACGTAGTTTTGCGTCTGCTGTGTGTCACATTGCCAGGAATATTATTAACGTTATAGGTCTACTCACACGAAAAAGAAAACAATTTTTTTCATGAACGCTCTCGCTCTATAACGAAATGGTTTCGGAACAGCTTACCTTGACTCTGGACTGAAGTCAGTAGTTTTCAACGTATAACAAACCTGGTTGACTTAAAAGCAGCATGTTTTAGAGAGATGCTCAAGTGATTTACTAAAAAGAGTCACCGTTTCATTAATGGCCTAATCATTGCAATCTGTTTCTTTATTGACATTTGGTCACAGATTTGTATAGGAATTGTATACTTGGCTATCTGGGACATGATAGCGGACCCCTTGTTACTGTCTTTAGACAGGTTTGTCAAAGGGATGTACTAAAAAGAAGGCAAACTAGCTGGCTTAAATTTGTTGCAAGTTTGTCGTTTGATTAGACTACCATTTTTAGCATTTTTCTTTAAATTGCAATAGATTATAGTCATAGTTTAATATTGGTTAAGGTTACAAGGGAAACACCATAATGCATATCATTAGGCTATTAGTAATGGGTGTAAATGTTGGATTGATTGCTCACAGCCCTACAACTAATCAATCGCAAGGGGTGCCACAGCCGATCAAGCACTATGGCATCACCTCACCCATCAGCCTGGCCTTGCCAAAGGAGGCTGACCTGATGCTAACCCAGAAACTCACAGAGGCCCTGAAGCCCTTTGGAGTGTTTGAGGAGGAACTGGAACTGCAGCGAAGGTATGAGTCCATGTGTTGATTTGTGTGTAGGAGAAAAATTAAACATTTACTACATTGCCACGCACCACAGACTTCCTGGCAGAAGGTGATTGTGATTCATGCTGTATTTTGTTTACTCAACAGAATCCTAGTTTTGGGGAAGCTGAACGGTTTGGTGAAAGAGTGGATTCGAGAAATCAGTGAATCAAAGGTTGCTATCTAGTGTTGGTCTGAACCTGAGGATTTTTATGTGAATTTGCGTAGCTATTGTCTCGTTACTGTACTGAGTGTTGCCCTTTGTTTTTCTCCACCCAAAAGAATTTGCCTGCTTCATTGATTGAAACGGTTGGAGGTAAAATCTTCACCTTTGGCTCCTACAGACTAGGAGTTCACACAAAAGGTATGTGTGTTTACTCTTTTATGAGTCAAGGTACTTGTGTGGGTGTGTGTGTGTGTGTGTGTATGTCTGTGTGTGTGTGTGGAAAAAATGTAGGTCGAACGTAGATCATTTCGCTTTCATGGAGAGAATGACTAGAATGGACCCTTTTTTTTCCTATGTAAGAGGACTGTAAGTTAACTTTTCTACTTAAAAATAGTAAGCTTATCTAAAACCTTGACTCTATAGCAGCAGCACAGCAGATTGTAATAGAAAGGATAATACATTATGACCATGTCTACACATATGTATCAGTTTGTTAGTAGCCTTAAGATTCTTTTCAGAGTTGTAGATAGTTCCATGCAACCACTGAATCATGTGTGGTGTTTAATTCAGGGAATGCCAGCTAAACACTGCCCATCCCTGTAGGTGCTGATATTGATGCCCTCTGTGTGGCACCTCGGCATGTTGAAAGGACCGACTTCTTCAGTTCATTTTATGAAAAACTGAGAGAGCAGGAGGAAGTCAAAGATTTGCGGGTAGGTAATTTCCTGTGTTACATGTTATAACACAGGTGCTCTTTAAGATGCTCTTTAAATTGCTTGTGTGAGGTTTATTGCGCTAATCAAGAGGGTTCAGTGGAGCTCCCAGTTATAATATGTCTGGAAATGTATGTGTGGCTCATTTTGACTGATGTTGTTTCCGTAGGCAGTGGAAGAGGCCTTTGTACCTGTGATAAAACTTTGTTTTGATGGCATAGAGGTAGGTCTTCTTTTTATATCATCATGGATTGTTGTGGTACTAAAATAATGTGTGTCAACACTGATGAGCTGTTTCCCCCACAACTTGTTGTTTTTGCTTTACCTGGACAGATTGACATCCTGTTTGCTAGGTTAGCACTGCAAACCATTCCAGAGAACCTGGACCTACGAGATGACAGTTTGTTGAAGAACTTGGACATACGCTGCATTAGAAGCCTTAATGGTAACTTTCTTTATTTTTTCATGTTTGACCATTTGAAGGAGTGTGAATCAATCAATAGTCTTGTTGTCTAAAGTTGTCAGTAGGTATGAGAACAAGAAAATTGAGTGCAACTTGGACTGAATTTGTCAAACCGGACTATGGATTGATTCACACTGAATTTCTCCTCACTCAATTCTGGTTCAGATAAAAAAGCAGTTTCCAAACTCTTGTGTTATCTGATTCGCCTTGTAATTCCATCTAATGTGCTTGCTTTGAAATTGTATAGGTTGTAGAGTGACTGATGAAATTCTCCACCTGGTCCCCAACATTGACAACTTCAGACTCACCCTCAGAGCCATCAAGCTGTGGGCAAAACGTAAGCTACTCACTGTTATTTCACTTGCACAGCTGTTTTATTTTTCTGTACCACTGTTTTACTAGGTAAAAAAATATCGGTTTGATCCATCAGACAACCTATGCCCCTCTGTGGTCCAAACTGGATTAGTGCAAAGAAAAGAAAATGTGTGCTTGCATTTTGCTCGTGGTTTTTCCGCGTGGCCTTCACCACAGTAGAATTGTTTTGGCTCGCCTATGCTGCCCAGTGACGTGAGTTGAATCTATTTTGTGTGTGTGTGTGTTTTGGGGAGGGCAAACAAAGGAAACCATTGGTTTTACAACACTACATAGACACCCCACTAGCAGTTTTTGACTTTTCTGCTTTATGTTTCTTGTATGAAAAATGAACAGTATTGTATATGGTGATGCAGTCATTGCTCCCAAATTGTGAATGAATGATGGGAAGTCTTGCTGAAAATTCTTACCATTCAGCAATGTAAAGAGTAATGTTTAGTCCATGTCTTTCACATTAGACTTAAAGGATCCAGACTCAAATACCCTGTTAAAAGTCCTGTTCTTTGAGGCTACCGAGTGCTGTCGATAGGTATAAAAACTACAACAGTTGGTACAGCAAAGACCGAATTTGCAAGCTAATGATAACTGGTGGGGGCACAAGACAATTAAACCTTCTTGTTTTCATCAATCAATGTTAGCTGCGGTTTCACTGTATGGTTTGCTTTGTACCAAATTCTGTCGTTCTCATATCTACTGACAGCACTTGGCAATGTTAAACAAACAACAGGGCTACGGGTTGATTAACTTTAAGACTTTGGCTAACAATTAAAATTTGATTCCCAATTAATATTGGGACACTAATGGACATTATGAGATTGGAGTTACACCACTTGTTTTTCAGCATCTGCTAACACCGTGGATCCCTCAAGAAGTAAAGTAATAGTTCTTGTGATGTTTCCTGTCAGGTCACAATATTTACTCCAACATCCTGGGATTTCTTGGTGGTGTGTCCTGGGCCATGTTGGTAGCCAGGACCTGCCAGCTATATCCCAATGCCGTGGCTGCCACCCTGGTCCACAAGTTCTTTCTGGTCTTCTCCAAATGGTATGCTGTTGACTTTGCAAATGCCATTGACATAAGGGATCAGTCACTATGGTTACATGTAACTCCTTATTCCGATTGTCATATTCAGAATTTTGCTGTATTCTGTTTAAAAAATGCCTGAATTGAGCAGATTACTGGGTCATGTATACACCATAATCGGATAATGCTCCTTATGTCATGTGTGCATGTTCAGTTGGCATGACGCAGCCAATACAAGGCAGCTATGTAGGCTACATTGGTGACCTAACCAGTATATAGCGATTATTGTGTCATTTGGAATATTCCTGTAGCACACTACTCTTCTACACATACAAACAAATTATTCAAGATCTTATTAAAACCAGAATATTGACCGTATTCTGAATTTGCTGTACATGTAGTCTGTGTAAATGTTTTCTGTAAGGTGAATCTAATTGTGATCGTTGTATTATTTTTAAAGGGAGTGGCCTAACCCTGTTCTCCTAAAGCAGCCAGAGGATTGCAACCTTAACCTTCCAGTCTGGGACCCCAGGGTAAAACCATTATCTTTTTAAAAACACATGCTTTGGTCTCTAACTATATTTTAAGTGTTTATATGTGACCACTTTGTATTAGATACTGTAGAACTGGCACTGTTGGTTAAATGCTTTATTCGGTTGTTATTTAACTTAGATCAACAAAGTGAGTATTTACTGGGGTAAAAATGTAAGGTTTTTGCTGTTGAATTGTGTCAGTATTGCTATAGAGGTAATAAGGCCTGATACTGCATTAACACTACGGAAGAATACTTAAAGGCAGAGCCTGAGTGTTGGCTTTTATAGTCTGTGGCCAGAGAATGACTAGTGTAGAGGATTGTACTGACAGTGCTCTTGCCCGCCAGGTGACACCCAGTGACCGGTACCATCTTATGCCCATCATCACCCCGGCATACCCCCAGCAGAACTCCACCTACAATGTCTCTGCCTCTACCCGGGCTGTCATGGTGGATGAGTTCAAACAGGGTCTGTTACTCTTTGTGGAGTTGGGTTTTCATCTATCAGAGTTCTAAATTAAAATTTCACTTTACTTTGACAAACCATTACAGACCTATAAGTAAAAAAAAAAAAGAAAAGAAAGAAAGAACTGCATGTTTTTGTTGCAATTGTGATTGCAAACTGTGCAAACCAGTGGTAAGTGGAATAACAAAAGTGAAAGTTCCAAATCAGATATTATTTTCAGAATTAATTGATACAAAGTTATTTAATCTCGTGTTGAACACTTGCTTGATGTTTATGTTTTATGTCAGACTTATGCTTGCCAACAATTTTAGCTTTGCACCTAATATAAATCGTGCTTGTCAACCTTTTACTTGACCTCCTTATATGATTGACAGCTTCAGTGTTTTTTGAGAGGTCATATGAAAAAAAAACATATTAAACAGATGTTGTTGAAGATAATCTTTATGTCAATACCCTTGGAGGTCAGACATAACAAATTTGGGTGGAGCATCTGTTTGTGTGTAGTTGCTGCTTTAATTCTCATGTTTTTCCCCTTTCTTTGGCACTCCTGACCTTCCCTTATAGTCATTAATTTTTTCATATTTTACATCAATGTGTGAAATTTATTCCAGCTATAAGTTGTGAAGAAGCCAAAGAATAAGGACTGGTAGTGATATTTCAAGAGTCATGTTCACTGACAAAGTAACAAGTATCTCATTCAAAGGCTATTGAATTAGTGTTGTCAGGGCAGCTACAGTGTAGTTGAAAGGTTGTATATTTCCATCGTAGGCTCAGCTACAGGTGTGAATGGTACACCATTCTCCATACTGACTAGTTTGCTATTAAAATCAACTTTGAAGATGTTGGGTCAAAAACTTGAATAGGACGCCACTAAAATAGAGTTGCCAACATTTTTTAATAGCAAAGCTGCAATAGATAGAGTTTCAGACTGCAAAAGAACGTTTTTGGGAAAATGGAAGTGTTTCATGAAGCTTATGTGTTCTCTGCAGGTCTGGCCATCACGGATGAAATACTGCAGAGTAAAGCAGAATGGTCCAAACTATTTGAAGCACCAAACTTCTTTCAGAAATACAAGTATGTATTGAGCTGCTTATCCTGTTGGCCACACATGGTGAGATTAAATTATTTCAATAAAGATTTATTTTTCAAAACAGCACACCAACACGCCACCAAAGTGCAGTATATGCTTTTTATATGTGTCTATTGATAAGTGAGTTTGAAAGAAATAAAAGTACAGTTATTCAGTCAATGTTGACTATTATCCGGACCAAAATCATATTCCTCCATTTCTTTATGATGGGCATAATTAAGTATTTTTGGTGTCGAATAACTTTTGAAGTTATCAATATGCTGCCCATGATGACCGTTAAAAAACGTTTTTACAATGGTTTTAGTAATCCAAGGTAGGTATTACACATGTAAGATTCCATTTCCCTCTACTGATATTTAT
The DNA here is from genome assembly GCA_015244755.2 of Tenualosa ilisha. Lineage (NCBI taxonomy): Eukaryota > Metazoa > Chordata > Actinopteri > Clupeiformes > Clupeidae > Tenualosa > Tenualosa ilisha. The sequence continues at coordinate 1,215,776 of PYXC01001398.1, read as the reverse complement.
TTTTTTTTACTGTGCCTTTTGAAACTGTATGCAATTCCTAATAAAATGTTTTAGTTCACAATTTGTACTATGTATTTCTTGTTAGTCTGGTTTTGTAGAGCTTTTGTTTTTTCATTTCCACTTTTCCTTTTTTTGTATTTATGTTTTTGGTTTCTGTTTCTCCTGTGGGTTTATTGGAGAAATCTGTTGTGAATCAATCTATAGCTCTGTTCAAGGTCACCATGTGCTGTCAGTCAGCAAAAGAATATTTGATACAATAAGACTGAATAACGAACCAATAACTATTCTCAACTGAATGGGGCATAGCGAAATTAAACTGAAAGCAAGTTACTGTGCTCCATTCACTTGGTGTTAGTTGCCGATTCACTATTCGGTCAATGTTGCATCAAATTTTCTTGTTTTATTTCAATCAGACAGCATTTAGTGACCTTGAAAAATGGCTGTTGACTGATTCACACTGGATTTCTCCTTAAGATAAGGTTAAAAGAATACTAGCTCAGGTCGTGCAGAGTAGCCACCCTGTAGTCATATATAGTGTGAATAAGAATGCACAATATAGTGTGTAATTATTTGTCTTTCATCTGTCACCTTTCCTTGGTGTGTAGCTCCATCATGAGAAATTTCATTCAAGTAAAACTGAACTTGACAACAATTATGAGAAATATCACTAAGTGCTATGCCCTAGATATTGTAGTTAAGAGTACAAAGTTCAAGTTTGAAGTAAGAATATCATTATCAGAATATAAATTTCTAATTTCAGTAGATAGTATTCAGTGTGCTTAACTTGTATAGGGACCAAAACTGTGGGCCCACAAGTAGCCCATGATGGCCTGGCTCAGCCCACCCAGCTGTAGTAGTCTTTGAAATGCAATTTGAACTATAGTGCTTGTATGTGCTATTGGTGACCTAGTCTAAAAGAATTAAATGCGCATGTAGAAAGGCGCACCTCTCTTGGGTTACGTTTTAAGCAGACATACATGTGGCGTACAATTACATAATTGAGTAGTTGAAAATTAAAATTCACTCACTGTATATCCATGTAGTTGAATTTAGTGTTATCAGATTTTTTTTTTTTTGTCCCCTCATTTTATTCTGCTCTAGAATGTGTTACATTGTTACATCGTATTACATCAGCTTGCATATCCGCATCCATATTAATTGGATCATACTTGGCACTAAAATTAGATTACTAAGCAGCCATATTTTTTTCCCTCTTCTTTTTTTGGGGACATTGACTTTACATCTCTAAACAACGTCCTCTCAGGATGTGCATGTTTGAGGGTTTGGTTGGATAGGAGGGTTGATGTGACTGATACATCAGAGGCCAGTAGCACGGCAGTTTTGTGCCCTCTGTCTCTGAAGAGGACAGGAGGCGCAGTGCCTCCTTAGCCCAGAGGGTGGTGCCACAGGTCCTCATGAGCGCCCTTTGTGCTCAGCTTTTGCCCTGGAGTTGTGAGAACTCTACTTTGGGAACTTCTGCCCTGGGAACCACTAAATGTGACCCAGATTTTGGACGAGAGCTTTTTATTTATTGATTGATTTATTTTTTACATAGCAATTTTTGTCGATGCATTTCATCCCTCTCCTTAAAGAAATGTAACATATTAATAAATCATAATGTTTTCTGGGTGTCAAGCTTTTTTTACCTGTCACTTCCATTTAAGTGGATATTTGTGAAGTATAATTTTATAGTCTGGGTATCTTCAAAGCCTACAGCTTCTTACCTGGATCTGAGATCCTTGTTATAATGTTGCAAAAGGTCTTCCAGTGGAGGAACCTTTTGAGGGGCCTTTTTTTGCTTTTGAACAAAGCCGTTCTTGTGCTTGTGTGTAAAAAAATTAACTGGGTTAATGAAATAGGTTGTTGCTTTGCTTTTGCACATTTTTCATACATTAAGTATAGGGATATTACAGATAAATGTAGAATTTGCCCATAGGTTTTAGCTTGCGACCAATTTTTTTGCCTTGTTTTAATTTACATATTTGCCTTTAACAGACTCTTATTTGTGGATACAACCTTCATAAACCAAAGTTAACTCACAGCAACAGACAGAAACCAATCTCCACTGTTTAGTTGCACTGCAGTGTTCGAGAGACATGCAAATGGTTGGCCCAGGGGCCCCTGTCTGGGTGCTCAGGCTCTTGTTTAAAGGATGTAATAGCACTCTTCTGTTTGTTTTATGTTCCAAGGCATTATATTGTGTTGCTAGCAAGCGCGCCGACAGAGAAGCAGCACCTCGAGTGGTGAGTATTGCCCTGCCTACTCCCCAAATATGACACCGGGGGGAGGAGGTAGAGTTGGCTTGAGGCCTTTTTCCATAGACCTTTTGTTCATTTATTTATTTATGTTGACTCCTGGTTCATTATGCCTTGTGCTTTACTGTTTGTTTGCTGTGCTTGTAGTGTTATGGTAGCTGGCTGACTGACTGAACGAAAGATTTCTTCTTTGGCAGGGTGGGCCTGGTGGAATCAAAGATTCGGATCTTGGTGGGAAACCTGGAAAAGAACGAGTTCATCACGCTTGCACATGTCAATGCACACTCATTCCCTGGTCCCAAGGAAGGCCAGGACAAGTGAGTCTGCATCTTACAGTTGTGCTTTCATTACTTGAGTGAATGAATGCCAGCACTAAGATTTTTTTGACAGTTCATATTGTAATTACAAAATTGTAACACCAGGTAGTGTGGAATGTGAACTGGTTGTGTTATCTAAGATTAAGCAGAACAATTTCTTGGCTTTGGTTTGAAACAGAGAGGAGTTTAGCACAATGTGGGTTATTGGGATCGTCTTCAAGAAAATGGAGGGTTCAGAAAATCTCAATGTGGACCTTACAGTGGATATTCAGTCCTTCACAGACACTGGTGAGTTCTCCCCTTTAGACTGTTAGGGTTAAAACATTTTTGTCCAAGGAGGACATGTTGTCATCAGCTTCTGTCTGTCTGTGTACAAGATAACTTGAAAAGTACAGCACGGATTTGGATGAAGTTTTTGGACAATGTGTGCATTAGGACAATAGACATAGACAATAGATCCAACAGGATAAGCAGACAACAGACAATAGATCAGGAACGCTGCCTGCAATTTGCATTGCATCAGTGACCCTATATTACCTTGGCAGAGGTCTATGCTCTTCGAGTGCTTTTCTATTTTTAAATGTGGTTTCTCTTTTGTGAGTTATGTCATTATTTAGTTGAATGAGTGGATGGATATTTTTGATTGGCTTAATTTGTTTCTCTGACATTCTTGGTGGTATGTCTGACTGTATTTGTCAGAAGCTCACCCAGACATAATTCCTTGCACCCATGATCTACAAGTCACAAATGTCACTTTTTTTGTATTTATGACATCACAATAAGTTTCCTGAGTCATGACCCCGCTTCTGTTACGTGCTTGAAGTGTACCGTCAGGCGATCAGCAGCAAGATGTTTGAGCAGGACATGAAGATCACTGCCAAACACGTGAAGAGGAAGCAGCTCCAGCAGCTTCTGCCCAGTAATGTCATACAGATCAGGCCAAGCAAGAGGAAGGTAAGCCTGAACTCCCCACAGGCCTTATAGTTAAAGGATGTGGCTAAACTACAGCCCACGTGCCAATTGCAGCCATTTGCTCTCTTTTAAGCGGCCCACCATGAAGTCAAAAAATTAAATGTAACGTGGCCCAGTGTTACATTCATTTAATATTAAATGTGCATCGCACATCATAGTTGCAGTACTGTTTGCGTGACCTGTTTGTCAGTAGTCTCATTAAGCAGTGTAGCATCATATAGAATGTTTTAGATGGTCTGTGGGTTTTTTGATCGAAAATGTAGTTGCTCTTTGACTTGAAACTGGTTAAAAACTTATGGCCCTTGGCAGTTTAGTTCTTTCATTATGAGGTCCACAGACAGAAATGTTTGTCCATCCCTGACTTAGAGTAAGTGGTAACCCTCCTAAAAGAAGATTCTAATAGCTTTATTTTACAAGTGGAAATACACCACTTATATTAGGATATTTACGACTACCAAATTGCCAAGAGCTGTCTCTAAACCACATACATGAAGTAAAAAAAAAAGTAATTGAAGGCCATTGAAAGTTGAAGTTTCTTGCTTCTGTCTGTCTCTCTATGTAGCACTCAACAGAGGGCCCAAGGCCATTGAATGACAGCAGTCTGGACCTGCTGGACAGTGACAACAGCCTGTCAGTGCCCTCTCCTCCTTCTGTGACTCCCACATCCAATAAAATCCCTTCTCTAGGCCCCTTTGGGTGAGCAATTGGGTTACTGATAAATTTCCTTCTTTTTGATACTGAACTTCACCGGGTTCTTGTAGAAGTAGTTTTGTTTACAATTTTGTTTCATCGAGAGCAGCTAGTTCCATTGTTTATAATGGGTGTAAATAGTTGCAATATATGCTCTGTGAATGGAGTGCTTCAGTTTAATGTCCATTTTAACACAGGTGATAGTGTGCAATTGAAGTATCATTATCCGGTAAAAGAAAATATGTATTACACACGTGTATTAATATAGTACAAATAGAATTTGTCTTTGTCCTTTATCAAATGGTATTTGTATTTACTTCTATGTGCATTTCTTCCACCTTCATTGTGACTTGTAGGATCACAGGAGCTATCGACAACTCTGGAAGTGCATCCCCTACCTCACGTATGTATGCTTCACCCACAGGCCTCTCTCACTTTATGCACTTGTTCTCAGAGTCCATGCTCACCCTGCCGTGTTTCTTGCCCGTCTTCTCCATTAGCTGTGCCATCGGTTCCCAAACCCATCCAGACCCGGAAGGGATCCAGCTCCAGCAGCAGCCCCCCTCCCATGGGACCTCCGGCGGCGCCCAAGGCCAGCTCCTCACCTCCGCTCCTGACGCCACCACCACCGCAGCAGCAGCAGCCAGAGGAGAAGAGCAAGAAACCTAATACAGAGGAGGTAAGAGGGCTGCTGACGCTCTCATCATCTCTGTCAAGATCATAGGGGTTATCTCTGAAAAAAAATTGTAATGTAATGTATTACTCTAATTTTGTATTAAATCAAAAGTAAGTCTGATAGCTGGGGGTTTAGTGTGCAGTTGTATTGATATGATGCATTGTAGTTGTAATTTTTATCAGGCTTGACTTGACATGTACAGTGCTAGCAAGCCTACTCTGAAGTAATAGTTCGGTGTTATTGCAGTCATTGCCCCGTTGAACGAGCTTGCTGTGTGCTGTCGATAGGAGGGAGAGCGAAAGAATCTGGAACAACATAGACCAAATAGCAAATGTGCACCTTACGCTAAGTCAGGGGCACCATAAGCTTTCGCCTTCGTTACTAAGGGAAGGGTGCCATTCAGTTAGCGTTAGCTGCTGGTTTGCTATTTGGTCTAAGTTGTTGTTCTTTCGTTCACCTTCCTATCGAGAGCACTTGGCAAACTCGTACAACAGGGCTGTGATTACAGTGACAGCGAACAATCTGAGACAGAAATGTATGAGCAGACTCTCCCATAAGCGCAAGAGATCACTGACAAAGATCTGTATCTGTAAAAATTGTCCTATGTTTCTATGTTTGGTGGGAACGAGAATAAAATGATGTGAAAACACCTAGCCACCTCTAACCATCATGCGTCATTGTCTCTGTCTTTGTTGAAATCTTTTGGAAACCAAGACGGATGCCTTGCTTCCCCTTGTGAAGCGCCAAGGGTCACCACTGCCCGAGGACCAGAGCAAGAAACCCAAGGTTGAGGAAGAGGTCAAGGTAACACACTCTGGGTTAAACAGCATCTGATATTTCTGAGATTTCATCTGTTGTCAGCACACCAGCATGTTTCCTTACTTACTTTAATGTTTAATGGACACAAATATGTGTTTTTCAATATAGGAAGTAGATGAAGATATGGCCTCCCAAGATGATGAAGCCATGGAGACAGACATTAAGGTATTATCCACATGAAATATAAAATTTCTTTGTCATAGCAAATTTCATGTGAGGTTTCGTGGTTGATGAAGCCAGCAGCACCAAGCAACTGTACTGAATGAGTCTGTTGTCTTTGCAGGAGCTGGACCCTGAGCAGAAGGCGCCGTTGAATCAGGTAACCTTCATTCTATTGTACACTGTGCCTCTTCATGTTTGAAGAGGCACAGTGGTATTCCAGTGTCTGTAATGACAGAGAGTAAGTTAGAGAGTAAGTAAACTACAAAAACATATTATTTGAAGAGTAATCCAATTCCAAAAGTTTTTTCCCCTCTCTGTCTCTCTCACTTTCACTCTCACTCTCACTCTCACTCTGTTTTGACCTCTTCAGCGTGTTTCCACGACGGACCTCTCTGACGTGCCACTGCCCCCTGCCAATCCCATTCCAGTATTGAAGAACTCCATCAAGCTCCGCCTTAGCAGATAGGCGCCACAGCAGAGAACCTCGGCAGTAACTGCCCATCTCGCCTCACCAACACCCCACCATGACTCACCTCGCCCTCACTGGGCCAAAGAGAGAGAGAGCAAGAGAGAGAGGGTGGGGTGGGGTAGAGGAGGCCTGACTGGACCGCTTTTTTATACTTCTACCCCTGTCCCCTGTTCACACGCCCCTCCCCCCCAGACACCCCCATCCCAGTTGAGTCCACCTATGTCTTGAATGCGACGACGTACAGCCCACAGTTCTCTCACCTCAGGATGCCAGGATGTATAGCAGAGGAAGGAGATGGTGCAGCATGATGCTGCCTCACTGCCACATCTGGTTCTGTCCACTTGGGGGCAGAGCAGCACTTCGGAAGAAGCCCCTGAGGTAAACAACAACAACAAAAAAAATCCTCAAGCCCTCAAAAACGGCCCTCCTCGACACTCACACTCCCGCCAGGAACGGGCCAATGCACAAACACACTGTTGTGTTTTCACGCGTAATTATGTGGAGTCAGAAAGTGTACGTGTGTGTATTGGATTCGATGGGAGTGTTTTTTGTGTGTGAGTGTTTGTATGTATGTGTGTGTGTTTGCCTGCTTTGAGTACTACAAGAGAAAAGTGTATGTGTACACTCACAGATGCCTATTTTTGCCTGTTGTGTATTTTTCTGTTGACAACACGGACTTTGCTGTTTAAGAAAAAACAAAACAAAAAACATATGTAGTGCTCAGGTGATGTAATTTGTGGCATGTTTGCATATCCGCATATCTGAGGTCAGTTCAGTTCACATTGACACGGCATCCACTGGAGTCCAACAACATTTTGTGAAAAAGGACTGTGTTATACGTCAATGTTGGGTGTGTACTGCGCAATTTCGAATTTTAAGGGGTGCTCCTCAAACACGACAGGAGACTGTTGAGATTCTTTTGCTACCAAGACTGTTGCAGGTTTGAGCAAATCATTCGACCAATCTGTCTTTTCCTTTGCGAGAGAGCGAGTCAACATATTCCAGCTTCCTAATCTTTACAAAAGCTCCTAGCTTTTTCTAGAGACCGTCAGAGAAACTACTGCTGTTTTAAGTTTGTGTGCAGCAGTCACTGACCATTTAAAAGTACATTTTTGTGTTCTTTATCGGTCTGTGTGTATGTGTGTGTGTGTGTGTGTGCGTGCTTGTGTGTGTGTGTGGCTTGTGTAGAACCATCATAAGGCACAAAAAGAAAACCTTAAAAAAAAACTAATGCTGTTTGAGTTACAGCACACAGTTACGCGCTTGCTTGGGTAGTTTCTTTTGAACGTGGTATCAGTGGATGCAGTTAAAATAACAATAATCTCCCATTATGTATGTTTAGTGCTGATGACCAATTGATTTTTCTTTTTTCTTTTTTTTCTGCCTTTCGTTATCTCTCTCTTTCTCTCTTTCCTATTTTGAGTGCTCCAAAAGATGGAATGATCTTGCAATTATGTTTGTTTTGAAATGAAGAAAAGTGACATAAACAAGGGTTTGTTTGTACGCTTCTTGAAAGTTAGAAGAAAGAAATCCTGTCAGAGTTCACATTTCACAATTATTTTCTTTCTCTCTGTCTCTACATACTTTGTCTTAATTGTTTGTTTTGACGGTGCGAGGAAAGCTAAAGGCCCTGTAGTCAGAGACGTTCCGATGTTCTCTACCGATGGGTTAAAAAAAAAAGAGAGAAAAAATCACCACTGCTCTCACACACCTTTTGGGGATCTTACAGTACTTCTTTCTCAACTTTTCCTAGCTGTCTTTGTAAAAGTAAGGATACTGTAATTTTTTTTCCTCAAATAAAGGTATTGTTGCATACAGATGTGCTGTTTGGATGTTTGTTTAAGGGATGTAGTTGAGGAGGTCTGAAAGTTGGGAGGAAAGTTTTGTTGAGGCAAGCATTGCGCAATCATTTGTTCTCTCAAAGGAGTTTGATCTTGAAATTTCAATACATCAAAATGAATTTTTCCATATATTGTTTGTCTCAGGAATAGATTTTTATGTGAATGGAAGGGCACACTCACAATCTTTCAATTCTTGTTAAATAAATACTCTATACTGTGATTTTCTTAATATTATTCTCTTACATATTTCCCACTTTATTTTACATTATGTAAAAAAATAGCCTAGATGAAACCTACTTCATATTTTTTGTCCCTTTTTTTGTTTATCTAAGTAGTGTTGTTTTCCATCTGCAACACAATCGGGACAATTTTCCAAGACGCTGCCCGTAAGAAAATGTATTTTGTTGCTAAGGAACAGCTTTCATTGTGCCTCGGTAGGTGGTCCCCTTATGAATGTCATTATGCTCCCTCTCGCAGGGACAATGCGGCTCAGCCATCCCTTCAGTCTGCCAATATTTATCTGTGTTTTCATTTCTCCGCCGCGGACATATGCGTGCATTTCGTTGTGTCCGACTCCTATCAAACGTTTGTGCTGCTTAAACCACCTGAGCCACCTAGTTTTCATTTTCTTCCCCCCTCAAACCAGACAAACTATGACTGATCAGAGACATGTTAAAAAGGAGTAAAATAAAATAATACACACAAAAAAGTATATGAAAAAAGTTTTTGAGCTATTTTTGGTTTGAACTGAAGTAAGCTACTGGAGTTATGGAGTTGTTTTTCCTTTTTTGCCTCTCTCTCTCCAGTGGGAAGTCTCTTGTCTCTTTCAATTTCTGTCATCAATTCAGTTCTACATTTCTGCTTGTGAGGACCAGATGGGATACTGAGTCATGGTGACTCTCCTTCTCCATCACGGTGGCTTTTCTGTCAAGGGCCCACTTTCTCAAGGCTCCCATTATATTTTCTCACAAATATATTTTCTCAATTTGATCCAATCCAACAATCTGACCCACAAGGACAAAGCTGCATCCGGGCGCCTGTGAATGAGTTACCTGCAAGGATGCGCAAAGCAATCTCTCATGGTGACTGGACGTCAATCTGCATTTCCTGCGGTTCTGCTTGGCAGGTCTGTTGCTGGCTGTGTCTGCTGGTGTCAGAGACGCTACGTGCCCCCCATTAATTAGCTCAGTCTTAGGCTGGCATCCAGAGGTGTCAGTTCATATGTGCGAAGTGTGTGTGGGGGGTTGGGGTGGTGGTGGGATTCTGGAAAGCACCTCTCTTCCTGGAGAGGGGCTGTGTGTGCACTCTAACCCTGGCTGAACGCTCCCTTGCGTGGGGCGGTGGCAGGAAAGCATGGCAGGGCAGCCTGGTTTTCCTGCTGGGTCTCCATATGCCGGAACAGTTAGAGGGGAAGATGAATGGCGTCGGGAGGGAGAGAGGGAAGAGGGCGACTCCCTGGCACCAACACCCCCCACCCCCCTACCCCACCCCCACTCGACTCTTCTCTGCATTTGGGTGATGGAGAAGACCAGGCTCTCGACACGGCAACATGTTGGCTCTGTTGTCTGGGAATGGGGTGTGTGATCGAGAGACGCCAAGTCTCGGGAAGAGATGTGAATAAGCCGTAAGCCAACAAGGCTCTACGCCTGATGGAAGATGGAAAGCATCTGCATGACAGGGCTTCTCAGTCTTGACCCCTTGTGCTCACTGAGGTCAGGAGGCGCCAGCACTTTGTTTCCAGTGTGTGATTTTGCTGAGGCCTGGAGGCCTACAGTGTGCCATCTTTAGAGGGTGATTTATCAGCCTTCGTTATCCTTTCTCAAGTTGCAACGAATGCTCTCTCACACACACACACACACATACACACACATACACATTCACATTGTATGCCTGTGCCTGAACTTTTTGCTTTCAGACTGGCTTCTCTCACAGCAGGCATGTCTATCCACCTCAATCGTTCTCTCGTTTTAAAAAGCACAAGCCTTCTCTCACTGACACACACACACACACACACACACAGAAGACACAGGTGATAAAAGCACGTCCTTCACGTTAATGAACAGCTCTACGCTAAAACAATGCAGCATTCAAAGGGAGGATGCCAACAACGCTCTGAGAAAATGAAAGAGCCTGTCTACCACCCCCCACCCCCCAACCCCCTCCACACACACACCTCCTCCCTTCCCATCCACCTCTCCCCTCTCTCCTTCGTCTGATCAAAACAGCCATGGGTGTGAAGTGAACAAGCAACCTTCTCCCGACTGATCTGACCAAACCTGCAAATGAGACACTGCTGCTGGTGCTGTTGTGTGAGGAGAAGACAGCCTTGACTTGACGGCGTCACTGCGGGTGCTCAGGAAGTGCTTGCAGTTGTTCTGGTTGAACTTGACTTCCTTTGGCTTCTTCAGGTGTTCACTGATAGTGCTCAATGGAGTTTGGAACAAAAAGTCACCCTTTTGCGAGCTATCGTCTGCACCGCATCAGGATAGCTGGGCTGGGTGGCCCTTTATGATTTAGCTGACTGAGGTCCTGGAGCTGGCTGAACAATGAAGATTTTGAAGATTAAAAAACCATGTAGATTGAGGATTTAAGGGGTCTTAAAGAACTATAACACTGACATTACACATTACATTAAGTGAGATTATTATGACATTATTAACACTCAAACCCCTCAAACTTCTTAATCCATTTTAATTTTATTATAACCTTTAAGTTACCTTCATTCTGAAGTGTAATAAGACAGGCTACTTTCTGCCTCAGGCTACATGCTACAGCTGCATCCTGAACAGGATAAAGAAGGCTGTGTGTAATTGATTAGAGTACTGGGGTGCTGGCACCTCAGTGTGATCTGGACTTGGCCTTCTGGATAGATGGATGTTCTGCAGTGTTGTATCTTAATGATTTAATCACCTCCCAATCCCAGAGAGTAAGATAGGTAGATAAGGGGGTATGATGAGGGGAGACAGAACTGAAGAAGCCTTTTGGATAAAAGGTGAAATATCTTGAGGTCCAAAAACCAAAAAAGTCCAGTTGCTTAAATGAACACCTTGATTGGATGACCTGGATGCATGAGAGTCTTCACAGGCATAGCCTACAAATAGACACACCAACTTAACATTCTGTAGAAACAGACACATTACAGATGTCTGCGCCATAATCAGTTTATCACCCATTCATTCGGCAATTTGGATAGAATTTTTGCAATCCACTCAGCGAGTGTCTCTACTTGACCTGTAGATGTCGCTGTTGTTCTCACAATGTCCCACTTTGGTATTCCGAGGCCAGTCACCAATAAGACACCTATCTACGGCCAGAACAGGTTCTTTCTTTGCATCGTCTCCCGTGGTTCCACATTAAGAGTGAGGTAAAGAAATTTCTGGGTGTCGTTTCCTGAAGGAAATTGCTCCTGTTTCGAGCCCTGAGCAGCATAGTTCGAATTGACAATGGAGGTAGTTTTCTAGTCTCTTTCAAGCGGGAGGTTGCCACTCTTTGCCAGTAAGTGCTTTCTGAAAATGCAATGCAAATTGGCCTTTGTGAGCCATTAACAACCGGAACATTTAAATGATAATGTCCGGAGTGTTTTTTTCAGTATACGAAGAGCACTGTTCAGGTAGTAGAGTGAAGTAAAGTGTTCTATGAGTGTGTGAGTAATTGACCGTCTTGGCAGACGGACAGAGAAGCATGCCAAAAACCCATCGCACGAAGCACGCGCTGCTCACCGCAACCTTACTGTTCTACTTTAGCCGTGGGCCTAGTTCTTGCTCTCCTCTATTTCATATTTTAGTTTTTCCTCTCCTAAATGCTCTTACTCTGTGTCGGTCATGTTAACTTTTAAAATTCTAAAAGTTTCTTATGAAACGTCATATAATCACTAGGAAGAGCTAATGTAGGTCAAAAGAATAAGTAGCCAAAATAGCCTGTACTTCACACACATATTTTCTCTGGAATACACACACACACACAGAGAGAGAGAGAGAGTTGCCTTAGGTGAGAAGGCCTGTATGAGAGCTTGGTATGGCTGAGAGACTTATCATGGACATAATTATGAAAGAGTTCATTGTCTGTGTTGTGGAGGTTTGCTAAACCTGGAAGAAAATATATCAGTGAAAATAACACATACACACACACACTCAGGCACAGCGTGAGGTTACAGTGGTTTGTATAACTCTGGGTCCCTGATGGGCACTGTGTGTATTTTAGGCTGCCCCTTAACACCCTGAACTGCCCCCACCCTCCAAAATGTATGCCTCCCTCAGGCATGCTGCCCAGGCAGTCACACCCAGCCTCACACCCGCACCAGCTAATTAATGCCTGCATATGCAAATGAGCCCAGCTGCCAAACTGGCAGTTATTTTTCTGAAAATCTGTCTGGAGAGCAATGAGGCTTGGTCTTCACGATGACATGGATTTGAACATCACTCTTAAGCTTGGCAAAAAGGGGAGGGGGGACTGGTCCAACACAACATAGCTCTTGGAGTTCACTATCAGTCACACGGAATGGTGATAATGAAGACAGTGTGTGTGTGTTGTGTGTATGTTGGTGGTGGTGTGTGTGGTGGTGGTGGTGGTGTGTGTGTGTGTATGCATGGGGGTGGTGGCAAAAAAATAAGAAACTTTTTTCTGTCTCTTTCTCTCTTTCTGTCTCTCATTCAGTTGAATTTGACAAGTTGTACTTGGATTTATCCTGTACAATTTATATCAATTATCAGCCGGTGTCAGCTGAGGTCCTTTTATGAGGTTGAGTTGTTTGGGGGGGGGGGGTTGCCGGAGGGACGGGATGGGAAATCTAAGCTGTGGACACTTCAGTGCCTCTCACAGCACAGTCAATTAACCAGCCACCTTACATCAGCAACACTGAGCTTAGCACAATTATGTCTACTCAAGCGATCAGCCGTGTTACTGAGGTGAAATACGCAGATGGGGGGCTGGGGGGTGGGGGGCTGGAGAAAGAAGAAACAGATAGGAATGTAGCATCAGATTTTTCCCTCCTTCTCTCTTTCTCTCTCTCTCTCTCGTGCTCTCTCTCTTGTTCCCCCCTCTCTCGTTCCTGCTTCAGATAATAAAGGTTAATAGCAGTCCTTTCAGTGTCATATTTGACATGACCAGTCATTGCAGTAATTACAATCATTATGGGCCAGTGGATGTCTAGTTATCCTTCTTAAACATAGACCATGGGCGAAAATCAATTATTCAATCAAGGATCGACCCCCCCCCCCCCCACCCCCCCAACCCACACACACACACACACACACATACACACACATGCACACACACCCTCCTCACTCTCTCCATTGTCTATTCAGTGGTGTCTGAATTTGAATGGAAGTTTTTTGGCTTAATTTTGGGCCTGACTGAATGTGCCCTTGGGTGCAGCAGGCAGTGGATGGGGGATGGGGGGGGGGGGGGGGGGTTATGTGCAATGTGATCAGAGTGCTCATTTATGGCTTTTTTCAGATGCTCACCCGTGTATTGGTGGAATGTGCGGCTAATAAGGAACAATCAGTGAGCAGGAGAAACTGACAGGAGAAAATTTTCGGGTGTGATTTCTCTGGTTCATGTGTATAAGTGCATGCGTGTGAGTGTGTGTGTGTGTGTGTGTGTGTGTGTTATTTCAGGAGTTGCCTTGAAGAGAAAGAGAGAGAGAGAGAGAGAGAGACCCCGTGCCCACTACGTCCCCCCCCGTTACTCTTACTCTTGCACTTTCTCTGTGTCTGTGCCTGCTGAGATTTGCAGGATGTAATTTAAGACCATGGGCACAAAGACCAAATGCCAAGCACACAATGAAGCCTGCACGATGCACTCGCCTTTAAGTGCCCTGCCTCTCGCGCCGTCTGGGAGTGTGTAATTAGGATCTCTGGCACAAAAGGGAGATGTCATGATCACAACTAGTTTTTGGATGTGGGCAATTTGAAATGGGGAGAAGGGGGTGGATAAGTGAGGCTCAGTCAGGAAAAAAAGCAAAAAAAAAAGAAGAAGAAAAAAAAAATCTGAAGGGACATGCGACAGGCAACGGTAGTGGTGTTCTTCTAATTGAGTTGGAGAGGGCAGCAAGTTGCTTCAGCGATCCAGTGTCATGTGAGGTATCTGAGGTCTTGTGATGGAGCAGTATGATGTAAATATGTGTCACATTTGACACAAACTCAGAGGGGGTGGAGGAGGCAGTGAAAAGCGAAATGACAGGGAGACGTTGGCATAGCAACAACATATGAACATTGTGATTGAACATCTACTTGATAATCTCATGCTGCATACCTCTATTGTTTGAAATAGTCCTTTGTTTTGAGGACACCTACTTACCAAGTTTGCAAGCAAGAGGCCTCTCCTCTGATAAAAGACTTAAACAGGACAAAAAATCCCAAAAGAAATGTGTAATTTTCTACAGCTACAAAGAAAGCACATCTTACCAGGCAGAGAAGTGGCTGATTTGTGACTTTGCACTTAGTGGAGTGTGACTTGCAGTGCCACGCTTTTGCCACAGTTGATTGGGAAGGCAGTACTGTTCTGTGTGCCTGCGCAACCTCCATGTGTCCAGAGGGGTGACAGCTGTCTTTTCAGAGGCCTGACTGAGGTTTCCAGAAGTCTCAGCCCTCTGCCTTCCTCAATAGTGCGAGGGCCATCTCTGGTGCCCCGTGAACACACTCTTGAACTTTCTTTCTCCTCCCTGCTTTATTTCTTTCTTGCTCTCTTGCCATCTCTCTCTTTCCCTCTCTACTGGGTGGCTTGCCTCTATGGTCTGGTTCCGAGCCCTTTTCCATTTAATTAGATTTGTAAAAACAATTTTTGGAGTGCTTTATTCTGTAAAAGCTCTCAGGGGTTAAAATCAGCTGAGCACTTCTTTTCAGCGTCTTTTTAGCAATGGAGCATAAATTATTTAAAATTGTGCGACCTTTTATCTCACCCCCTTTGAAGGCAGCAAATTAAAAATGTAAATGGGCTCCCTAATTAATATGCAAATGCATTCTTTCCCGGTTAACAATTAGCAATTAAACCTGCACTGTCTAGGAAGCACACAGACAAAATTAGCAACTTATTTCTGCATCTGAAAAACAGAAAACCTGACACAGAAATGTTTTGTCGTACAAAATGTCTTCTCAGTGTTTATTACTCTATTCCAGAGGATGAATATACCTGCTCAGAAGTCATGTACATTGCTGTTGACCCCAAATATGATCAGTGTGCTTTTTTCCCTCCCTCCTTTTCTTTAGAGGGTTTTACTGGAAGACTTTATTCCATAATACCAGTCATCATGACTCCTAAAGCTAATTGAAATGTGCAGAAATCTGCAGGGAGTGCATTTGCATGAACTCCAGATAGAGAGAGAGCAAGCAGCTTCCCTTTCTTGCCAGAGATAGAGCAGGTTATATAATGGCGTCACTGAGTCTCCCTTATAGAGGATCACTGATGCCAGCTCCCCATTCCAATTGGCTAGATAGTGGATTATTTATTTGCGGAGGGATTACCGCCGCGATTTGGCAATATTTTTCATTTAGTTTTTACGTAACATTTTCACTTATCGAGGCATGCCTGCGATGCTAACGTGAATGAGTTCGCCTCCGTAAATAGCCTCTAAATCTGTAAACAGTTTCACAGAAAAAATGTATAGAATATTGAGTTTGCTTCAACTTTTTAATGGAGAAGAGAATGAGTGTGTGATAGCAGTAATGTCTCCTCTGTTTAATTGACCAGTCACTTAGCAAACATTCTTTTGTCTTTGACAAAGTTACTTTCACAAGTTACTAACTGGGGCTGCAGCCATGACACTGTTGCCGTGTTTGCATATAAGCAATCAAAGAGAGGTTCACATCAGTGTTTTGGATGTGTTTTTGTCACTGTGCATTAATGTTAGCTCTTTGACACAAAGTCTAATGTGTCTTCATGTAGCCCAGTTGAACTGGCTTTCTTGTGTACAGCTTCAATGTATTCAGATGTGATTTTCTCCCTGCTCTAGCTGTGTTTGCCCTCGACTGTAGATGCTGAGACCGTGTATGGCCTTCCTTACAGGCAATGGCTAGACCTTGGAAGTGAGGGTTTATATTTTGCTAGCTCTCCCATCTAGTTAAACACCCTCATTTCTGCTATGCTTTTTGTGTCAGCAAATATGACACCTTCTGGAATCCTCCCACAGCGACCCCTGCAAACCAACATACACACCCTGCATGCGCAATCTCATTGTAATTAAACGATGGATTTGCAGGGAAATGGGCCTCATATTTTATTTATGGACATCCATATTGCTTCTGGATATTTGCACTACCTGTAAGGTTTGCTTGCAGTCAGATATGGTTATTGTTCAAGTTCTCAGTGGACAGAGAATTATTATTACTCTGAGGCTGGCGAGAGATTGAATTTTTCTCACATAATTTGTTTGATACACACACAGTCTGACTCACGGCTTCACGTGTGAAATAGTTTTAATGAGATTTTTTATTTTTTTTTTGTATGCGGATTTCCATGTATAATTTATTCATTAGTGGAGAAATCTAATGCACTTAATATAACATACATTTGTAAAATAATTAAGGAATGTGGTCATTTTATTGGCATTATTCCAGTCAATTTAGCCCATGAAATGTTATTGATGAACTAATGGCAATAAAATGCTAATAACTCTAATTACAATACATTGGTCCTATGTTAGCTGGCATTTTGACGTTTAGCTGTAAAGTATTCAGCCAAAGCAAACTGAAATTGTGTCATAAGAAGAGAGACTATGGATGACCTTAAATGAAATGGAATCATGGCAAGGAAATGACAGCATTTATATGTTCCGGAGTTCTTGCAGCCACCATATTGCTCTCCATTACAGACATAGTATGTAAACAGTCTCAGAAGTCTTTTTGAAGAAGAAAAACAGAAAAGGGTCTGTCTCTCTCTCTCTCTCTCTTCAGCATGTGAGAAGGGGGGTAGGGTAGGTTCATTAATTTGGAGATTAATGATACACTGTAAGTATGGCTTGTTATTAAACTGCTATTTTTAAATTACAACTCACAGAGCGCTCCCTCGGGGATGTACTGCTTTAGTCACTGATCTCTCTCGCTCCGTCTTTATGCTATGGAAGCTTTCATTTCTCTCACGGGACAAATCTTGCAGGAGCCACTTAAGAGGGGAAATGGAGAGAATCTTTGTCTCATTTCGGCTCCTCATATATAGATTTTGTGCACAGGACCTCCGTGGGACTGCCAAGTGTATTGCATTTCAAACAAAGAAAAAAGGTGACTCTTTCCCATAATATTCTGACCATCTCCTTGTCATAGTTTGTTTTGGAAAATGAGGCTACATATTCAGCCACCCAAAACAGTTGTGTATCACTAAAACAGGTTTATATGACAAAAAAACATACCTTTTTTGGTGCTAAAGCTAGAACACCCAGCACTATATGGCCTGAAGATGGAACAAAAAGAATGCATTAGCATATTTCCTACTATTCGTCTAATAGGGTCAATTACTTCTTAATTTCTGTCTTAGGCAGGCAGGCCGGCAGGCTACTTATCCTCTGGAGTGCTGGAAAGTCTAAGAGGCAAACTGGGGTGAGTGTTATCCTGTCTACAGGACACCCGTGGTTGCAGGCAGAAGTGTGTGTGTGTGTGTGTGTGTGTGTGTGTGTGTGTGTGTGTGCGTGCGCATGTGTGTTCATGTGTATCTGTGTGTGTACGCATGTGCGAATGTGTGTGTGTGTCTGTGTGTGTGCATTTAGTCCAGGGGGAGTTTGAACCCTCAGCTCAGTTGGAAGACCGAGGCAGAACTGGATGTAATTAGCACGCGCCTGTTGATTCGCAGATAATGAGAAGGAATTCATTAGCACTGCGTTAATTGCTATCCTCCTCTTAAAAGTTTTTCACTTCATCTTTTTTCTCCTCCAGACTACCAGAGTTTGTGCCTTTTTTTGTTTTTACTCGTGGAGAGGGAGGGGGTCGGATGAGGAAACCACTGTTACTGCAGTTGCAGAAAAGGCCTCCTACCCCGTGTTCAGAACATCGACCGATTGCCTACATAGGATATAATAATGAATGTTAGACACATGTTACACTCATTCACTACATGTAGTGCACTGTGTGGGCCTACTCTTACACCTAATAGTGCACGCTATAATATATAATTGCAAACAACCATTTATTCACTACATAGTGTACCATGTAGTGCATAACTGCAAGCATTCATTTATTCACTCCATAGTGAGCTATAGTGTGTAACCGTGCTGTTATTCACTGTCTAGTATGCTATATAGTATATGTCTGTATTGTAGTTATTCACTGTGTAGGACACTTTGTGATGTGTAACTACATTGTTATTAACTATGTAGGCACTATGGGGTGTGTAACTACTTTGTTATTAACTGTGTAGTCATTCACTTTGCAGTGCACTATATACAGGAGTGTGCAGTGGTGGAACGTAGCGAAGAACGTACAAATATTCCATTACTGTACATTGTTAATTTTTCACATATCTGTATTTTACTTGAGTGGAAATAATGATAAATACTCATATTTTTACTTTACTACATTTTGCAGCTATTATCTGTAGATTATACTCCACTACATTTAGAAAAAAAAGGCATTCCGTTACATTTTGTTAGGCTATCACTTTTTTGCTGAAATCATCTAGGCTTCATGGCTGTCTTGGACGTTTAAACCAGTCAGATACATTGTTTTGAGGGAAGCCGCTTTGCAGACTGCAACACTGAGCTTCCCATTCATCCCAATGGGTGACTTTGTTTTGCTATGAAAATGTTTTGCTATGTTTTGTTATCGTGAACTCAAAGCACTGTTGTCTGGGTCAGAGTAGCTATTTTCTGGGCTTAGCATCACCATTGTTTACTGTCATGCTTGTGAATTTCAACTTGCTACCTGCTATGGACAGATGCTCCTTACCTAATGTGTTTATGTTGTGTGACTATTTGCCTTTTCATATGAATAAGTAGTTGCTACAAAACATGTTGCTCCGCTCATATGAATTTGAGTCCCAGTTTGACTAGCATTATCTTCAATAGGTAAGCCTAATGTTAACTAAGCAACTGCTGGTTTGTAGCCTGTTCCACGTTTCAAACTTTCAACATTGCTGTCAACAATTATGAGGATGGAGATGGCATTAGGATGCGGTGGTCCATGGTAGAACAAGTCATGATCTCTTTAGAGACATGTGCCTATCTAGTTAGGATCTGAAAAAAACAGGTTGATGTCCATTTTGAGGCCGATCATTTTTGACCATACATTTTTTTCCTCCTTTTTCTCTAGTTAGTCTGTTATTAAAATACCAGAATCAGAATTTGTAGACGTTCTGTCTTTGTCCTTCAGAAAGCAGTTTTGGTTGCCAGCATTTCCATTGAAGAAATAGGAGTTTTGTGAAATTTCATACAGCCTAGATACTGATAATTCAATATTTTGTGACTGAAATATAGACCATTAAGAGACATATAACATATTGCACCAGTACTTTTTTTAGTACTTTAAGTACATTTAAAAGCAACTACTTTTATTTCAGTAGAATTGTTGATGTGGTAGGTCTACTTACATTTACATTTACATTTAGGCATTTAGCAGACGCTTTTATCCAAAGCGACTTACAAAAGAGGATAACATTCAAGCTACAGCACAATGAAAGAACTAACAAGGAGTGCATATTGCTAACATAGAATCTGCACTATTTTAAGTTGAAAGTGCAATAGTGTAACACAGTGTAGAGAAATTAAATTATTAAGTGCATTCTCAAAATTTACGCCAGGAGATATTCTTGGAAGAGCTGAATCTTCACGAGTTTCTACTTTTACTTGAGTGTATATGTTGCTGGTTATTTCCAGTTCCAGCACTTTTTCCACCACTGGTAGTGTGTAACTAATTATCTTGTAGTCATTTACTGTGTAGTTCACTGTGTTCTGTGTAACTACCTTGTAGTTATTTACTGTAAAGTCTCCAGTGCAAGAGGAAGTTGTGAATAAGGGGCGCCTGTTTCTATTGCAGGTAATTTTTTATCTTCCCTCATGAGTAATAGCATCTGTTTGCCAGGTGTCTGTGAAACCAAACTCATTTATGTATTTGTTTTGATTTTACTTTGGTTTCAAATTGATTTACTTATTTCTTCACTAAACTCAAAGACGGTTTGAAGTTTGAGTAAAATGTCAAGTCCAGGTGTCTGACGTAGGCATCCAGCATTTGAATTACCCACTTGATCAGCTGTGCAGGTTAAATTGCAGTCCACTCCAGGCTGCCGTTTGATGTGCAGTGTGTCAAGTGCAGCACTGTCATGTATGGTTTAATAATTACCTCTCAAAGCTGAGAGACAAATTGTTGTGTGGTGAGAGCAGAGGTGACTGGTAAGATTTGTAATTATCAGTGAAGAGACATAATAAGGAGTTCTGTTCTGTGCCCATGGAAGGTCAGAGCAGCTTGACACCAGACTGATTTATCTTCTCTCCCTCTCTCTTTCTCGCGCTTCTCACTCTCACCCTCCCTCTCTTTCTCTGTCTTCTCACTGTCTCGCTCTTCTGTTCTCTTTTGTGCAGCACATGATACACACGTATGCACGTGAGACACGCACACACACGCATGCGCTGACACACACACAGTTGCTCCCATTCTGTTCCCTACTCTTTATTCTGGCCATTATGGGAAGATGAGGGTCATAGGTTAGAGCTAGACTGCTAATATATTAGCTTACTGCAGCAGTAGGTTCTGACATGGCCTGTCAATCTATATTATACTGATTCTATAAAGACTTATGTCATAATGGCCTCTAAAGTCAGAGGAACACTGACTGTCTAACCAAAGATCACTGAGGCTACACTGACAGAACGCTTCAGTTACGTGCCTCCTGTAGCTCTGTCATGAGAGACTTCTTCCACCAGAAGAGGCCTGACCCATACAGTACATACACACTTTCAAAGAGAATCTGCTAAGCTTCTGTGTGTCAAGATAGCATAGCACTGGTATCAAAGACACCATTCAAAATAATGTTTTTTATACTCTTTTTTAAACTTTTTTAGATGCTGTTTCATTTTGACTAAGAAGAGACAGACCAAGGGATGTGAAGGTTAGAAACTGAACCATTACTTTTATGACATAGTGTCCACTAAGCACCGTCCTTGATATTGTGTTTTTGGCTACCCAAACTCTGTCTCTATTACCTTTTACTTGTGTGGTGAGCTGAAAAATTGTTGACTTCACATAGCCATACGTGCAACACACACATAGATGCACACAATCATGTGATCAAAACACACACCAACTCACACACACGCACACACACACACACACACACACACACACACACACACACACACACAAACATTAGGGCTTTTTACTGTGTCTGACAGGTGACCAAAATATCCATCCACATTGGTCCTCCTCACCAGCCTTATAGCCAGCTTGGAGCCCCAGGAGTGAACACTTTCTGAGCATTAGAATGTAATGACATTATCGGTATAGCAATATATAGAAATCTCTTTATCCATAATCTGCAATCATAATAACTCAAAATAAGATGTTATTACTCATAATTTTGGTCTTTTGCTGCTAGATATGGTAAGTATAAACTCAGTCACCAGGAGCAGCCTTGACACATAAATGTCCCAGTCACCAACTCAGTAAACTGTCCCAGACAGTTTGGCATAGGTTTTTACACAAGTCTGTATTGAAAAATAGTAATCTGTGTAATTATCACATCATATACACTCATACTGTGTACACATACAGTAAACAATTATGTGGGAAAAGCACATACATCACTGGCCACATAGCCTACTGGATGTCTGCTGAGATGGGAGACTACTCTATTCTTACAAACCCACTGGATATTCGTGTGCTTCAAAACCTAATTGAGTCATTAAAGAAGTGATTGGTTTGAGAGAGCAAGCTGTCACCTTTTTCATCAGGCCTTAATTACTGGCTAATGGAACAGTTATTCTAAGACCCACCCACATGCCGCTGTTTGCCAACGGGCGGCCCCGCGTTGACTCTGCCGGACTTAATGCGAAGCAGCACGATTCTCCCCCATGAAAGACCTTCTCTTTGTCTGTAGTGTAACTCTGCCTCACTGAGCCCAGAGTGTGGTCAAATTACACAATACTTTAGTTCTTTCGTCCACCCTGTCCAATGCTCTTCACTGCTGTCATCTTAAGGGCAAGGCCCCAATAAAGATCATTTTTGGCCCTAGAGAGATTGGTAGTGGAGCAGGAAATTATCTGTAATTAAGACTATATAAAAATTTAAGTATGGTCTTTTGTTGCCTATAGGTATTATGAGTAGAAACTCACTCACCAGGAGCAGTCTCTGCCACCAACTATTCCACATAGTTTGCCATTGGTTTTTATGTCATTTTAGAGTTCTAATGCGAGCCAATGCCGTCTAGACACACAGTAAACAGAATGAAATCTGAATGCAATAGAGAGTGATGTGAGTGGCGTTTGATTAAGATGAACCAGCCAAAGAGAACATCTCGAACTTGTGCAGACAACTGTCACACAACTTCGTCAAAAAGTCTATTCTGGCAGGTTAAAGTGCGCATTGCCCTGAGGCTTGCTGCACTTTCCCCAACTCAGTTCATTATTGCGAATCCAGTGCTCACTTTTTGATGTTTGTTTGGCAGGTGCGTCTGTGTATTCTGAAGCAGCTCCCATCTTGCAAACACAAAGTATCCTCCACCCACTTGGTAACTTTTTTTGGAGGGAAAAGTGTCCATTTCCTAACTGACTTTGCTAGTATGATTGGTGCGTTACTGTTTACAAGAAACTGTTGGTGCGTACCTGACGAGATCGCCGTGCGTCGTCCTGATTAATTCTCAGCAGAGAAGCACACTACACGCAGGGCTAACAGAGTATGCATTAAACCACCCTCCGCTCCCCTCCAATCCCCGAGCCCGACGCTCCGCCAGGACTTCTAAGCTCTGTCAAGCAAACACATCAGACGCCACAGCGTGGAGGATTCTCTGGAGGATTCTGTGACACCTTTCTCTTCTTTGTCCACAGCACACTTGCTCTCTCTCTCTCTCTCTCACACACACACAGACACACACACACAAACACACACACACACAAAGCAAGTCAGAAAAAACGTGCACTTCTTCTTTTAACATTCACTCAACTGGTTCTTCCGCAGACATCCGCAGATGAGTTTGTTATCCTTCTCAATCAAAAGGAGGAGCAATGCCATCATCCCCAATTTCTCCCCTCCTCGATCTCATCCTTTAAAGACAGTGAGGGGGTGAGGGCAATGTGCCCCCCATACTCCCCACCCCACTCACACACCACTACTGATCTCAGCATCAAAGCCACCCATCTGCCTGAGGCCGGGACTCAGCGAGGTGTAGGCTGAGTGGTGTGTGTGTGCGGACAGCTCCAGTTAAAAGCGCGGGCTGCCACCGGTGTAATGAGTGTGAGAGCGGTCCTCACTGAAGCCTCATAGAAGCTTGAGAGAGAGTGAAAGAGAGGGAGGGAAAGAGAGATAGAGTGGGGGAGAGAGAGATGAAGAGGAAAATAAAATAAAACGGGGACTTGTATATTTGATGCTTTTTAACAGCCGTATCCCCGTGGAGAGGGCCACTTGTCTCCAGATGTCTTTTCTAAATGGGAGACGAACTTTGAAAAAGGAGTGAAGCCTATGTCTTCAGACCTCGTGAAGAGAGAAGAGAGAAAAGAGGAAAAAACACAGGGAAAGACAGGCCATGTGATGGATAGCAGATGTTTTTTTCTTTGCTTTCTCTCTCTCTCTTTTTTTAAGGGAAGTGAAATGAGAACTCAGTAGTCTTAATAGGCGCCCAAACCTGGTGCCTGAAGTAACGGTATGCCCATGAGGGTCATTATGGTTTATCACAGACCAAAGCTGCTCTTTAAGATGAAGCACTCCGAGCTGACGATGGTTTCGGCTGCCACTGCCACTGCCGTAACAGAAAACTGGGTTGGAGGGGCTTCTGTGTGTGTGTGTGTGTGTGTGTGTGAGACAGAGAATAATACACAGTTGTTGTTAATAGTTGCCTTCAGCAGTAGTAGTAGTAGTGAGGGGGAGTGATGGGGTGCAGCGTAAGGAAAAAGAAAACTGTTTTGTCAAGAGTGTGTGAGCGAGTGTGTCTGAGGTGACGGAGTGGAACGGAACTTTAATGCATCTCATCAGACAGGCACGTCAGGCGAAGTCGCTCATTACCTACTCCCGGCCTGCTGGTGACACCGCCACCATGCACAGTACCGGTATCACCCCGGCAATTTCACAATTAAGTCTTTGTTTACCGAACGGCACACACAAAAAAAATAGTCAAATTAGGAGGGGGAAATTTTCCGTAATTATTCATAATCCCGACAATTCAAGTGTAGCTACCTAATTTGCCTGTTTAATTCTGCCTTTTAATTTTCAGAATACATTTGCACATTAATTTTGTGCATTGTCTGGTGTGAGAGTGTTTATTTTTAAGAGAGATTTCCTGTGTGATGTTTTTTGCGCAGGCATGTGGCCCAGTTGGATGGCTTTCCAGCTGGGTGTGATGATGATTTGTTTTGTCCTCATTAACAGAACAATGCCTTAACTCTTTGCGTTCCTTTTCTCTTCATCCAAGGAGAGAGACAGATTTCCAGGCTGTGTTTCAGTGTACAAACGTTTATTTCACACTGTCCGACCAGATCTGTCACTCAAAAAAGTAGGTTCCCTCAGTCATCTCATCACCCACGCACTTCCTCACTGAACCAGTCAGTCATCAGAGAAATATAACAGAACAATATTATTATTGTTTGTTTATGTTGTTGTTGTTGTTGTTGCCTATTCATATTTACTATTTATGTTATGCTATCTTTGTTTTTCAAGTGCTCGTGTTTATTAAGTTCCTATTACTTTCACAGTGTTATCTTCATCGTTTCTAATAGTATATAGTTTTTATTGTATTTTGTAATTCATTGTACAAAGTTTACTCTGTTGTCACTTTTTTGTGCCAGAACTCCTTTAAACTGAAACATGAGAAGCTTTCAGAGGTCACTTACTCATTTACTCACTCATTCACTCACTTACTTACTTGCCTGTTCACTCACTCTCTCTTATTCACAAGAGTTATTTGTTGGCCTGCCTGTAGTTGGTCTCAGTTGTACTATGTGATAATGTATTTCACCGAGAGATGCTTAGTGTGAGCTTCATAATTATTTGCTATGTTGCATTTGCCCCCAGAGACAAATGAACTTGCGTCGATTGATGGACACTCTTTCATTCTTTCATTCACTCTCTCACTCACTCACCCATTCACTTGGAACTTCAAAACAGCTGCTCTCTCTCTATCTTCCTTCATCTCACATTCACTGACTTACTCACTCAGTCAGTCAAGTCCTCTTCTTCTCTGAACCCTCATCCCACACACACACACACCGGGGCATAGGCTGTGGCACTAGTACTTTTGGGAGGCATGTGTGTGTGTGTGTGGGGGGGGGCATGGTAGAGGTGTGGGTGGTTCGGAAGGATGTGGTGCAGGAGGATGATCTTCGCTCCAGCGTCCCCATGGCGACCCTTTATTACATCCTACGCATGGGCCCCAGCAGCGGCTCATGGGGCCTGGCTCAGGGAGATGTGACATCGCAGAGCAGATGTCAATGACACGGCCCCTGACACACAAGCATACACACATGCACATACACACACAAACACCGGCAGTGTATTTGCATCCTGTGTGCTGCCGCGCCACCTTAACGGCTTTCAATTATGTGCCCTCTTTCTTTCTTTGCTTGGCGTGTATGTGGAACAGACACCAAGCCTGTTGTCTGTTTCCAAACTTTAAAAAAAAAACTGGAAATTTCAGTGATTTGGAGAATCACAGTGGTTGGCTGATTGGCCGTGCTGCGTCAACGTTGTAAGAATGTTGCACTTAGAGTGCGATGGAGTGGTGTCCATCGATGACACCTCCACCCACCCCCACCTGGCTTCAACCCCATCCCACCTTTTCTCCATCCCCCATGTGCACGTATTTAGATTTTTCCTTCACCTCCACCCCTCTCTCTTTCACACACGCACTCTCTTCCTTTTTATCACCCTCTCTCTCTATTTCTCACGCATCCTACTTGGCAGGAGTGCCCTTCACCCCCATCCCCCATCCACAACACCCCCCCCACACACACACACACATACACACACACCGAACCCTGAAAAATCATTCTGCCTCAGTGTGTATCTGTGCATGTATACGTGTGTGTTGGGGTGAGCATGTGCGTCTCCACTCTATCAGATTTGCATAAATAAGCTCCCAGTGTGCCCGCGCGGCTGCCCAGGTGCGAGCACATTTGCATATAGAACAGTGATAGGGCTCCCCTGGGGGGTGCGTGTGGGTGTGTGTGTGTGTGTGTGTGTGTGTGTGTGTGTGTGTTGGGTGGGGGGGGGGGGTCTCAGCGCTGACTGCTGTGTGAATTGGGGGTCGGTGGGCGGCACAAATGAATTCAGAATTAGAGTTGCCGTCACCACCGTTGCCGCCGTTGTGCCACATCCGCATCCACGGCCACCATCGCCACGACTACCTCCCTCTCGTTCCCCTTTTTCCTTTCTCCTTGTTTCACTCCTCTCCGGTCTGCGTGACGCCACGGTCTTTTGTGAAGGTATGCGTGAGGTGACCATTGCAGCCGACGGGTGTGAGGAGGCAGGTTTCCGCTGGGACCTGATTGATTAACTCCCCCTGATTGATTGATTCAATATGTGCTTAATACTCCCAGAGAAATTGCTAACTTTGATGTATTCTTACTCTGTAAATGGCTTTTAAATTAGATTATATCATAGCCCCTGATAGCTCGTGAGTTAGGACAAGAGCAAAAGTCAGCAAAATCTTTTTTTTTTTCTTCTTTTTTCAAACCGATCTGTGCCAATTATCGCTGCAAAAATTATATTGAATTTTTGGGACACTAGGCCAAAGATGCGGGGGGCAATGAACTATGTTTGTGGAACCATGCAAAATGAAGGCAATAAACCACATGAGTGCTCAGAAACGCTCAGAATTTCCATAAATCACAATGGACTGAATCACAGTTCCTCTGACCACAAATGAGCCTCCTCCCAGCCCAATCATGAGGTTAGATCCAAACCCAGTTTAGATTAGATTAGGGGGCTCAGCGCAGTAATCTCGACGTAATGAGAAGCCCCCGTAATATGGGCTGTGAAGTCCTGTGGGTCAGTGGCTGGCTGGTTAACCTGCAGTGAGGACAGTCTGGCTGTGTTATCTGTGAAGACATTACACCCTAAAAACGATGCATATCAAATGCATCTTTCAAATTTTTGCCCATCCACATAGCCCACACAAAAAAATGTGTAGGATTACTGTGACAAAGCCAGCGTGCTAATTTTACTTTTTGGGAAGACACGCCGTGAGCTGTCTCCACAGATATTGTTTTCGTGTTTCTCTAGAAATTATCTTGGTATACTGGGGACACAGGGAGTTTTTTTGTTGTTGGAAGTGAAACGAATTGTGTTGAGTGCAGGGAAAGTGAAAGTAGAGATCTGAGCGTTTTAGCACAGAAATAACTTTGGCAAAGCCCAGACTGTATGCTCCTCTAAATCGATTGTATTCAAATTCAGCGAACGCCTTATACTCTTTTCACTTTTCACAGTCGATGTCTGAAAACACACAGACATTCGTTGGTGTTGGCAATAGTACAGTGGCTCCTCTGTGGTGTCTTTGGAGGATGCCCATTTAAATGTTCACCCTGATTTCCCTCCCAGGAAAGAGAAGGGAATCATCTTGCCATGCTCATTATCTAACGTATTGTGTTTGCTGGCCCATTTTTTTTTTGATCATCGACGACTGTTCCTGCGCTGGCACCGAATGACACGTCGCGAGAGCCGTCGGGGCAGCGGGCGGCTGCGTGCCAGAGGGATGCCTCCAAGAACCGTTGGCGGCAATGGCAAGTGTGCAAGTGTCATTAAAAACCTGCTCGAGCCATTATGATCTCCGGCAATAGCGACTCGAATGTGCTGTAACCTAATTACACATTTCGACTGACATGCCACTTAAGGTAAAGTACAGAAAAAAAGATTAAACTGACTGAGACCGACACATGGGTTTAGAGAGTGGGAGGAGGGCTGCCGATGAGCACTCAGACGTCAAACGTTATGAGGTGGGTGTAGACAGAGGGTGGTGTCGGTGGGGGTAGTGGAAGGGGTGGGGTGGTGTGGCAGAAGGACGGAGGTGCAAAGCGCTGATATTAACGATGGTGAGTGTGTGGAGCGCAGAGCCCTAAGCCCATGTTATTTGCCTAATATGTTCTGCTCTAAATCTGCATTGTCTGGGGCCCATTGAAATGCTCAGAAAAGAGAGATCAATATAATGGGGTTGGCGCCTAGCCAGAAGCGATCCCGACAGTGTGGGAGCCCGGGCATTCGGAATCAGCGGCGCATATCCAAGCCTTTATGTGGAGGGAGGGTGGTGTGGTGGTGGTGGTGGTATGGGGGATGGGGGGGGGGGGGTGCGGTTGTGCGAGGAGGTGTGGGTGTTGGGGGTAGGGGTGAAAATAATTCGGCGCACTCCGCCAGGAACCAGGAGGCACAATGCCCAGGTCTGATGGGATGCGGGTCACATGGGCTGGCAAATTGGCTCAGGCGATCAGACACGCGGCCTCCATTCAGGGGTAGAAATGAAAGAGAGAAACAGAGGCACACATTTGCCTAACCTGACGGGCTCTGTGTTAACCAGTCCTGGAGCAAAGCTGTCTCTGCTATTCTCTACCCCGCCTTCCTCCTGCCTGTTTTTTCCAGGTTGTTTTCCTTCCTTGTAACATCCCTTTTCTACAATATTTTTCAACTATGGCTGTACTAATCAAACTTTTTCTTCATCTGAGTGCTTTAAAATCCTCATGGCTGTATCGCCTGGCAGTAAATGTGTAGGCGTTGGCGATGACGTGAGAATTAGCAGCATTATTGGTCACAAGTTACTGATCTCTGTAACAAAATGATTAGGTTACTGCTCACAGTGGTTTTTACTGTAATATCAATTTACAGCTGGGCATCGAGCAACAATTGCAGAACTCAACTGCCGTGTAATTTCCAGCACTGTAATTTCCATTAGCATAAGAATCATTGCAATCACACAGACCCATGCTGAGCGACAGACCATTTCTCGGCCCCGCAACTTTAAAAAACTTGATGAGTTAATGAACACCGCGTCTGTGATTAATGTAGCATGAGCACAACTGCAAGGAAGAGGGATGGAAGAGGCAGGATGTCGCGCATAAGCGCAAAATTGTGTCCAGGGCACTGTCTGGCTCCTTCGCCATGGCGAAGTGCGCGCTTGCGCACACGTGCTTGTTGGCGGGTGGGGTGGGGTGGGGTGGGGTGTCAGGGGGGCTCCCCTGCTGTCGATGGTGGCGGTGTGTCGTGAAGCTCGGTAGGGAGGACGAGATTAAAAATGACAATCACCACACATGCCGCTCCCCTCCACAGGAAATGCAGGTGTCTTTCTGGAGATGCGGCTCGCCACTACAAAAGGTTCTAATTATCGGCACGTTATTTTGACAGTTGGCTGGCGATGCACTGAGGCCCCCTCCTCCGTTTAGCCTGTCGCCTCACTGCTCAAGTCATTCCGAGTATTTTTTTTTTAATTGTTGTTTAGTTTTATTATTTTTGCGGTAGTATCGTTATCATGTGGTGTGCTGTTGTCGGGAGGCTGTTTTTCTTTCAGCAACACCCACCAGCCCCCAGTAGGGATACCTTTTTTGGGGGGTGGAGAGAGGGGGGAGGTCACTGCTGACTTTAGCTGATGATGTTAGCGTTTAAGTCAGCCATGTTTATCGTGATCAGACACCGTCAGGAGGGTGGGGTGGCCTGCGCTACACAAAAGTCCTAGACTGACCTCTTGCTGTTTTATTGTCCAGGAAATGGGTGGTAGTATGGGACCCAGTAAGTATTTTGCACTTGTAAAAATGCATCCAAATGATCGGGTTGTTTTGGAGTCAAAGTTGAGTTGAAGCCATGAAAAAAAGAGCCCAAACTCAGGCGGAGAGATGGTTAGGTAACAATAACAATGCCTGACACGGGAGAAAGGAGGCGATTAAGCGATTCAAATGAATTGTTAATATTTAGCCAAGAGGTGGAGACTGACTCCCTTTTCCGCAAATATCGTCAAGGGGTGAAGGGAGTTGGGGGGGGGGGGCAGGTAGCAAAGCAAAGTAAGTGTTGCAGAGATGATGTAAGTGACGGAAAGCTTGCTATGCTTCCCTGACGAACACTCACAGCTGTACCCCCCCCCCCCACACACACACACACACACACTCACTTCTATCCACCTTCCTTTAATGCACCATTTGTTCGATTATTCAATTCTCACCGGGTTTCGCCGCATCATATCTCCTCCGGCGAGAGTTGCAACCGTGTCAAATACGCCGCTGCTGTAGTGCACAGGGGTCCTTCGGTTAGCTGCATGGCTACAGAACTGCCACCACAACAGAGGCATCAATTGACAATCTCTTAACGTGATCCACAGAGAGTACACGCAGTAGGAACCAGATGTATACGTGTTTGCACTTATGTGTGTGTGTACATGTGTGTCTGTGTGTGTGAGCACAGTTGTGTATTTATATCTTAGTGTTTTGAGCATGTTTGTGTGTGTATGTATGTCTGTGTGTGTGTGTGTGACAGAGAGAGAGAGAGAGAATATGTTTGTGTGTGAGTGTCTAAGTATGTGAGCGTGTGTGTGTGTGTGTGTGTTTATGCACAGGGACGGCAGGCAGGCTTCATTTCCCTCCATGTGTCAGCAGCAGTGCATTCCCATGTAACCGCCGGGGACCCGGAGCGGCCTGCCGGAGGAGAACACGCTTGTCACCGGGATGAGTTAAAACAAAGAGAGCCAAAGAGCCCTACATGGCACATAAACTTCACTCAACCACGCGTGGCTCTATTCAGGAGGGATCACTCTGGGGCTGGGGTTTTGAGGAGGGGGGGGTGGGGGAGGTGGTTTGGGATGGGTGGGTGGATGGATGGGTGTGTGGGTAAAGGTTTTAGGCACCAGGCAGCTGTCAGGGGACACCATTGCGTCTCTTCGCCTGATCGGAGGTGGCACAATCAGGGAGAGTGTGCTGGTGTGTGTGTGTGTGTGTGTGTGTGTGTGTGTGTGTTTGTAAGAGTAGGGGAGGTGGGATTGGGGAGACGGGAAACTGAGGAGAAGGCCCCTGTGGTCCCCCTGGCTGGCTGGATGGCTGCCTGCCTGCTCACTCCAGCTCCCACCCCCCACACCCATTCCAATTCGGGCCTCCCTGGTGTGTGGAGGACTGAGTAATGAGCTCAGGGACAGCATCAGCCTGAAGGGGGCGCTGCAGTACACCATTTGGGAGCCGTCGGGCAAGGTACGGGGCCTCCTGCTGCTCTAATACATCTCTGCTGGTGGTGAGATGGCCATTTTTACACACACACACACACACACACACACACACACACACACACACACACACACACGTGTGCGCTTACACACTACCCACTTTGGTATATGCATATACACTTTCACTTGCACTTTTACATGTGTGAAAAATACACATGTACATATACACATACAGTTCTTGAGTAAATATAAATGCAGACACACTCATGCCTACAACATATGGGAAAGCTGCACACACACACACACACAAATGTATGCATACACAGTGTTGTACTCCCTATAGACTCATACCTCTATATGTATCATCATCTACAAATATTCAAACAATCCCATCCATGCCTTAGGTGAGATAAACTAGTCATACTCCTTGATACCCAAAACGTTTCTGAGAACAAAACTGAACACTATTTTAAACTAATACTATTTCACTTAGCACTATTTCAAACTACATATATATATATATATATATATATATATATATATATATATATATATACGGTAGTGTAGTATATATATATGGTATGATAGTATATATATATATATATATATATGGTAGTGTGTAACTTTACATAACTATTTCCAAGTGTTTATAAAGTTTACTGTGAGATACAGTTCCAGTTAAATCAATTCTCAGCCATCTCTCCAGACCCACAAGTAAATGGCAATGAGTGATTCTTGTACCCACGCACTATATTTTTGTTCTGATGTATTGTGTGCATGCACGGCAAGCTGATGTAACTTCCTGTGCCTGCTATCATTTTTGCTCAAACATCCCCCTCTTTCCCCATAATTAGCAGTGCGCCGACCGCATTTGCACTGAAACTGCTTTTGCTCGATGTTTGGGGTTATTCTCGAGAAATGGTCAAAAATTCTCTATTGTTTTTCATCAGTCTCACATCTCCATGCTAAAAGCAAGACACAGGAGAAATTTAAATATGTCATTACATGAAATCATACCAGCTATTATTAGTCAGTACTTAATGATAGCAAAACTCCTGATCTGTATATTTGTGATCATTGATTCATACGTGTGTCTACATGTAATTAGTCATGGGATTGGTTTAAACATGTAATTTTCATGATGATGAACATGAACATGAACATGAACATGTTGAAGATAAAATCAACCAGATATAATTTGGCTGGAAAACTACAGTTAAAGTTTGAATAAGTAATGCAAATCCCCAGTGCATCAATTTCAATATAATTTCCATCTACTAAAAACTCAGCTGTTGCCCTTCTATTTGTTTTGTATCAAAAACACATGTGTCACATGAGAGAGAACCCCCCCCCCCCCAACATACACACAAACACACTCACACACACACACACACATACAAAAAAAAACACAGACAAACACGCATATCCCATTTCTCAGACCACACCATTGTACCACGGTGGAGGTTACAAAGTTCAACAAAATTCAGGCCCCAACTAAAGGCTCAGACATGAACCGGCACGACTGTAACTGGGACAGTGGCATTGGCAGCTTCAGTGATGGTGGTAGTGATGGCAGCAGTGGCAGAGCCTGTCGCGTCTCACCCACCAATTACTTGTGTGTTAGCAGCTTGTGGAGCTCCTGCCTTATTTAACATCAGAGCGAGGATGTGACGGCGTTCACGCTCAGCTTAGCTCAGCTCCGTCAGCCTGCAGCGCGCCACTCTTTCCCTCCTCAGCATTTGATCTCATATTGTACTCCCAGGTGTGCTGAATAATTTATGGAGTACGGCTTCTCGTTAAACAGTAATTTATATGTGTCTATGAGAATTGATTCTGTGGCGACGCACGTCTAAATAAAACTGAAGAAAGAGAACATCACTTAATAGAGTATCTGCATAAAAACAAGCAATGACATTAATGATAATAACAATAGCAATAGTACTGACAGTACAGATAGATAGATACAGTATATACAGATAGATAGATAGATAGATAGATAGATAGATAGATAGATAGATAGATAGATAGATAGATGACAGGAAAGTAACACACTAATTAAAGAAATTAGTTTAAAATCTTGAGGTTTCACCATAGCAGAACACATGAATGTGATTATATGATTTAATTTATTGTGTGGTGACAGTACAAATGACATGCTCAGTTTATTTCAGTTCCCTCTCACAATCAGTTGAAATGTTGCTATGGCGCTCTGTTTTTTTTTTTCACAGATTTAGTTTTTTCGCTAGTTTCTAAAAATGAGCCAATTTAGTACTAGATATCTAAGTAAGTGTCTCACTGCTTGGGAACTACTCCAAGAGTTGGTATTGTGGTCTGTGAAACATCCACAAACAAAAAGGACAGCAACAGCAACAACAGCATTGACAATGTGCAGCATTTAATGGATGCTTCTTATGAGAGCCTTGTTTAGTATTACCCTCCAAAAAAAAACAAAAAACAAAATTATTCTATTTCCACCATGAGTTGTGTTAAAAAAAAGACCCCTCTCACTGAGATGAAGTGTGCTGTTTGTCACAGGAAGAAGAGGAAGGTGGTGGTGGTGGTGATGGTGCTGGGACGGTTGAGCGGTATGTAGCGGTGTGGAGAGAAATCTCCTACTGTCTTAACAGGTCTCTCGTCACGTTGCTTGTGATATTCTTTCCGTCCGATAAGAAAAACAACAACAACAACAACAAAAAAAGCTGTTGATGACTTCTTACTGGCGACAAGCAGGATGCACAGATTCGGTAGAATGTAAAGACCTCGCAAACGGCTTTTTAATTGTGGTTGGTAAGGATGTGTTGCTGTTTGTTTGCCATTGTGCCATTTTCTGTGTTATATGGCAGTTGCCTTAATTGAAAGCAGTTTAAACAGTGCAGAGCAATGACAACAAAAAGCCTCTGAAAACCCATGTACTTCTAGATCTTTCCTTACACTCCAAATTAGCTCAATTTATATAAAAGTTGGCTAAACACATTTTGGTGAGACTGAAGAAAGTTTAATGCCACATTGATGGGATTCGTTTTCTCTAAACAAAGTCATATAGAATAATCCTGTGTGCATCACAAATCAACTACAAATGTCCGTATGTTTGTCAGCTGAATGAAATTTTTAAAGCACTTCTAGAAATAATCATACAAAAAAGTCAACAACAACAACAACCAAGACAAAAAAGAAAGAAAAAATCTAAATGATAAAATATAGATTAACATTTGGATACTGGCTGGTCTTGCACATCATTCTGCTTCAAAGAAGAGAAAGATAAATGATGATGCCATTAACACTGAACTAATTAAGGAATGCTTCTTTTAAAAACTCATTAACAGCATCCTCATTTACATAATGATGCATATTAATTAAGTTTTAATGAATCTGAGCTTCAATCAAGTCAGTCTTTGGCTGTGGAACAATTTGAACAAATGAAGAAAAAAAATCAGTGCCCCCCTCAAGTGTGTTCCCCCCCCATCAAACAGAAGTGGACCGAAACAATAGCGAAAAAGGGAAAAAAAAAATCTTTCTCATGATTGTGTGGAAGTTGTCAGCCTTGGTGCAGAGAAAAGTATACATTTTAATTAAAGGTTGTGTGAAAATATTCATTAATGTACATAAATCATTTGAAAACATATATAGCCTTATATGCATAGTTTATGGCGTCTGGTGAAGTGATGAGTGTTTTTAAGGGTGATTTGAGAGGCATGGCTTTGGGTGGCATCATTAATGAAGCTATACGTGAATTCATATGCATTTTAAATTGGAGCTCTTTACCATAACCAGCTGGTGCTTCTTTTTTCAAAGTGATTCAATATAGGCATATTTGTCTTCCACATTCACTCTACAGCACTGATATGACATCATGTACAATACTTGCAATACCTAAAATACAAATGACACACAATAAAGCACTTATAGAGATCACTGATACACACAAAAACACTCATATACAAATACATATACACAGAAACACATAGTGGCACACATATGAACACACACATGGGCACACATAAACACAGTTATACAAATACACACACACACACACATACACCTAATTCCTTGAGTGTTTTTTTTAAGTGTGTAGGCTCCCAGTTGCTGTGGCCACAAGCTCCGCCGGGGGGTCAGGGGTCACGGCGACTCGTGTAAGCGAAATGAGGAAGCAGATGCTCGTTAATTAGGGGAAATGTGACTGACAAGATTCGATCAGCGGGGTACATGCGTCCCCCGCCGCACAGCAGCTGTTGTCAGCGGCCGCGTCGGGGAGGCCTGGCCCACTACTCCCAGTCTCCCGCCAGCCTTTCCCCCGCAAGGTGGCACAGCCACGCTGAGAGAGAGGGAGGGAGGGAGAGAGAGAGGGAGGGAGGGAGAGAGAGAGGGAGGGATGGATCGGGAGAGAGGGAGAGATAGCAAGGTGGCACAGTCACACTGAAAGAGAGAGAGGAAGAGAAGAGGGAGAGAGAGAGAGAAAGGGATGGACAGGAAGGGAGAGTGAGGGGGGGGGGTGGATAGGGAGAGAGAGAGATGGCAATGTGGCACAGCCACACTGAGAGAGAGAAGAAGGGGAGAGAGAGAGAGGAGATAGAAACAGACCAGACTGGTGAAAGATAGAAAGAGGGGAAGAGGGGAGAGGAGGGATGAGAAGGGAGATAGAGTAATAGAAAAATGGAGGATGAAGTTTAAAAGAAAAGGAGAGAGAAACAGTAGTTGGTATGAGAAAGTACAGAGGGAGAAGGAAAAATACAGGTGGAAGGTGTGTGTGTGTGTGGTGTGCATGTGTGTGTGTGACAGAGAGAGAGAAAGAGAGAGAGGGATCGGACATAATCATGCAAATACACACACACACAAACACCTCAGGTCTTGAGTGTTTTTTTAAAAGAGGAAGAAGGAAAAATACAGGTGGAAAGTGTGTGTGTGTGTTGTGCGTATGTTGTGTGTGTGTGTGTGTGTGTGAGACAGAGCGAGAGAAAGAGAGAGAGGGGATGAAACATGGGAGAGTGAGAGACAGGGTGGGTCAGACACAGACAGGGAACGAGGGAGAAAAAGAGAGTAAAAAAGAGAAAACTGACAGAGCTGAAGTGAAAGAGGAGAAATTGAGAGGAGGATGCCAGCCTCTGTGCCAACAGTTCTACCATGACACATCACCTCTTACATAGGAATGGACAGTATGCACAGTGCCGGGCCTCTACTGGTCTGTCTGCCTGCCTGTCTGTCTGTGACAGTAACATCGACTTTTCTCTGTGATTGTCTTTTGTGTTGGAGTCTCTCCCTGTCTCCATGTTCCTATACATGTACATATGTTCTCACCACATCTGTGATCAAACAAAGAGACATTTCACTATTTTCAACTGAGAGGTGTCTTTTTATAGCCAAAGATGATTAGAGGATTGCAAAAAAAGAAAGAGATATGTTGCCGCAGAACCACCAAAGTCTGGCCAACTGACAGTTAATTGGCTCAAAAAAAAAAAAAAAAATACAATAGACAGCAGACACTTGACAGCTTCCTGCCATGCTGAGAGTAACCTCAAACTAGAACTTTTTCTGCTGTTTTAATCACATTTGGAGAGAGAGAGAAAGAAGGGAGGAGAAGTGGAGAGAGAGGAGGAGGATGGTGGTTGAAGGGAAAGACGGGGATCTCAGGTACAATGATCAGGGGGGTTAGCTCGAACACATGCTCTTCATCCGCCTGCCTTTGAAGCATTTAAATAGGCCAGGCATGTCTGTCAGTCCTGCACCGTACTCTCACCTGGGACTTAAGGTGTTTCAACAATGGCACATATGAAAATGAAGAAGCTCCCCTCCCACCTCCCCCCCCCCCCCACCCCCCCCCACACACACACATATTCTCACACACTGCTTAAATCCCATAAGAGCACACCAAAGGTATCTAAACAAAGAAGCGGCAGAAATAAATTTGAATGCAGACCCCGATGTCTAATCTGAATGAGGAAGCGAAGCGATACTTTGAGAGGCGAGTGCAAGAGTTGAACAGGGAGCATCGGCAAAAAGGCAATTAGGTTACCAAAAAGATTCCAAAACTTATCCTCTCTCACCTGTCTTTTGGGGAGATTTTTCTTTCACCATACACCCTCTTTCTCCAGAACAGTTTTTCTTTTGCTCTTGGGGGTTAATGTGCAGATTTGCACAACAGATTGACCGCTAATTCTTTTGCATTCTGGAGAGAATTGTGTAGTCTATGTGTGTGTGTTTGTGTGTGTGTACATGCATACATTCGCATGTGTGTGTGTCTGAGGGGGTACACTGATAACAAAAAGCACAGGTCGATCTCTTCTTGTGTGGCGTTATCAACAACAGAGGGACTTAAGCCTGAGTGTGTTTTCTCCTAATCAAAGATGTTTTTTGTTACCATGTGTGAAATCACAATTTTCTTCTTATCCCTGAGGTGTGTGCCAAGTGTGGAGATCAGTGCTCTCAGGAAACATCTCTCTTGGGTTGTCTGGCAAAACCAACACCCTGAAATAATATCAATAATATCTGCCCTGTTGGTTCAAAAGATTCATATGCAAAAAAAAAAAAAATGTAAAAGGTGTAAGCTCCATCATGGTTTCGCTGTGTTGGGAGAACGGACGAGACTGCATACAAAAACAATGTGTCGTGAGGAGCAGAATAAAAATTGAACCAAGCCCCAGAAATGGTGACTTGTTAGAACCCAAAAAGAGTTGGTGGGCCTCATTAGGTGGACTTGGTGTTCACTTGGCAAAACTTGGGAGAAAAAGTTTACACAACCATTACCGTTCTTAGAAAAGGATAGAGAGAGAGAAAAAAAAACAGTCAACAAAAGAGGCCCTATCTTCAAGTCCCCTGGCAGGAAGAAGGGCTCCTCAAGAGGCTGCCTTGGCACATCTCCAAGTGACAGTTATGTCAACCCCCAGCCCACCACTACACACCACGCACACACGCGCACACATACGCACATATACGCACACACACGCACACACACATACACCCAATACCCCAACTCCCCACCTGCCCCCCCCACCGACTCCACACACCTCTACCCTCCTCACTCACCTGTCCCCTTAAAGCCCCATGGCACAATTATGCCACCGTGGCTCTCAGAGCGTTAGAGAGAGCGGCGAGCGACCCTACAGAGAGAAAGGGAGAGGTGCCACCGTGGCACAGTGTGAGGAAGTCATCACAGCTCCTGGCTTACGCTGAAAGACAGCCCAGGGGATGTGCTTTTTTTGTCTTTTCATTTTTATTTTAATTTTTTTTTTTTTTGCTTTGTGCACGTTACAAAGCATTTTCTTTATTTTGAAAAAAAAACAAAAAAACTGAAGGATCATCAAGCACGTTTTTCCACATCCAAATCCTCTGGGTATGCTTCTTCTTTCCCCTTTTGCAGCACAAACTTTTATTCACAGGCCCTAAAACAAAAAAAGGAAGTGTGTGTGTGTGTGTGTGTGTGTTTGTCAGAGAGGGAGAGTGTGAGAAACCTCAGACCATCATTACTGAAGTTGTGAGCTGAAATGGATATATATATATATATACACTCCGAAACTGAACTCTGAAAATAGCCAATTAATATGTGTATTTCAAAGTGGCACATTCACATAACACATAGCAAAGAACAATCTTATCAACATCACCTAATGAGTGTCAGAATGTTCCACCATCTCCATATTAAATTCCCACCCATGAGAACAAATTTAGCCAGGGAGGCTATTAACCCGCCTCTAATGAAATGATAAGGAATCATCTGGATTAGGGGTATCAGCTGATATTGAGAGGCTGAAACAGATGCTATCTCCCGTCTTGGGCAACCCCCAGAGGCTTGTCCCTTCAGCGTTCCAGTGTCTTCGGTTTGTGTTAAGTGTTAGCGATATGGGATCACATTGAATTCAGATTTAGTATTTATTATCGATTCTTTGGATCGCAGTAGTGCAGTAGTGAGTGTTTATTTATTTATTTATTTATTTATTTTAGCTCGCATTGGAAAGCACTTAAAGCTTAAAGCTTTTCTGCAAACTTAAATTTGTCAATAAAGTGAATTCATAGACACAAATGCTTTGTCGGCTTCATGTCAGTTAACATGTTTTTTTCCACACGTTTTTATGATCACCCCTTCATTAGCACTTTAACATGCGGATAGAAGGTATTTTATTATGTGTGGAGGACGTTGCCGTGGGTTTTGATAGTTAGAGAGAGCGAGAGAGAGAGAGACACTCAGAGCCGAGTGTCGTTGACAATGCTTGAGAGGAGAAGAGGGGAGGAAGAAAGGATGTTCAAACTCCAAGTAGGTCAAACTGGCGGAGGAACAAAACATAACAGACCAAGAGTTTGTAGAAATCATTACAGAAAAACAAACTTGTCACTCACTTGACACTCTGTTGTGCTCCCCAAAGCAGAGAATAATAATAAAAAAAAATCTCCATTGCAAATCAGTTCCACAGTTGTGAAGTTCTCTGTTTGAAATGCATATCAAATCAGCAGCAGTCAAAAAAAAAGAAAGAAAGAAAGAAAAAAAAATGTCACCACGTACCTTGTCATTGACATCTAGGGACGCGCCAAGCAGTGTGCCTTTGTTTTTCTGCGTGTGTGTGTGTGACGGGGTGGCTGTGAAGGGGGCTTGCTGTGTGTGTGTGTGTGTGTGTGTGTGTGTTGGGGGGGTTAAGCAAAAGAAGAAGGAAGAAGAGGAGGAGGGAAAAATCCTGAGACGTACATTCATAAAATATACATATGACTTCTTTATGTTTGAAAACATCCAAAGCTAAGTGGATCCATTGCTGGAAGGACACAGAGAAGGTTACCAAGCATCACCAAAGCCTGACAGTGTGGCCTTAACCTTTTATTTGAACATGTGTGTGTGTGTGTCCGTATCTTCTAAAATAAGTCGAGCAGCACTGTGCTAATCCACTGTGCTAACTGCAGGAGCCAGGAACTCCCTGTAGTAAGGAGGAATCTCAGCGGCAAGCAAGAATGAGATGGGACGGCTGCTTAGTGAAGCGCATCTGCCTCGGCACCACCCAAAGAGCTCCCCTTACTCACTCCCCACGCAGCCCTGCACGCCTCCCTCTATCACATGCTCTAATTGGGACACATCTCCTACTGGGTGGGGAGTATTGGCGGTGTTGCTGGACGGTGTGCCAGCGGTTCCACGCAGACGTGGGTTGGATGCGTGTGTGTATGTGTTGTGTGTGTTGTGTGTGGTTGGGTGTGTGGGGGGAGGGAGGCTAGGATTGGATGTCAGAAATACAGCATTATTGTGTCTTGTCTTGCTGTCTTGTAAATAGAGGCCTGTAGAGGAGTACTTGGCCCTGCTGCTGATCACTCCCTGTTTGGTTCCTCTCCACACACACCCCCATGTGCTGTATTTGTTGGGAAATGAGTTTTAGCCAACGCAACACTGGAACAATTGGGTGGGGCATATATGAATCAGAGGCAGCAGAGACGACATTTGTGGCTGAGGCCGTGTGGGAAGGCCACAGGCCAACGCCACGCTGTCCCACTGCGGCAGGACTTCCATATCAGTCACCCCCCATAATCCCTGACGTCTCCACAAAAGAATTCCTCTTATGTTTCTTGTAATGATGCTTCCCCTATGAACATCATGGTGAGGATGTTAACCACAATAAGATCTACACTGACCATTTGAGGTCTGTAAAGGGTGGTTGACCATGAGACTGTTCAGAGACCAGTCACTGCAAGCATAGCAGAACCATTATTCACTGGCAAAATAGACAGTAATTTCAAGAATGCCTCTCCCTCGTTTGGAATCATGAGTGTGTGTGTGGGTGTGTGTGTGTGTGTGTGTGTAAAAATGAGCCCCCCTGGGACCTCTATCTGTCTTTTTCTCTTTCTCAGCTTCACAAAGGCAGGCTATTTGTTAGCCTTCTGGCCCATCCACAGACACACAAGCAAAGCGAGTCTGTGAAAAAAGAAAGAGAGAGAAAGACAGAATGAGAGAAGAGAAGGAGAGAAGAGAAATAGAAAGCGAGAGAGTGAAAAGGGGGATGTGGAGTGGTTGCAGCAGTGGTGGTGGTGGTGGGGGTGGTGGGGGGAAGGTTGCACCGAGCCTGTGATTGTCGGCACAGGAGAGTGACGGAGCACCTCGCCTCAAGGTCACGTCCAAGGAGACGGAGAGCCAATTACTATGCAGATCAGAGCTGATGCCGTTTAAGGGGATTGCTCCGATGCAATCACATTAGCTGGCCAGAGAAGGAATCAGCCATGCTGACCTCAATCACAACCCGGGCTGCAGGAGGGGGCCGAGAAGGAGGGATGGAGGACAGACACAGAGAGAGAAAGAGAGAGGTAGAGAGAGTGCTCCGGATGTTTTCTTTTCCAAAGAGAGGAGAGAGGAGGAAGAAAAAGAGAGGAATGGATAAGAGAGAATGAAAGAAAGAAAAAAGGAAGAAGTCTATTCCCTCTTCTACTCCCCTTTCTTGTATTTCCATTTTTCCTCGATGCAGCACGCAGGCGATTAAGAAAGCAAGCAAGGCGATGAGTGAGGGTGCATGGAAACGCACTTCGCCAGCGAGAGTAACACATGTCGCCGCAATTACGGCACTGTCAACAGCGTGCCGGGAGCGTATAGGTGGAGAGCCCACACCTACACACACACACACACACACACACACAAATACATACACACACACACACACACACACACACACACACATATACTCACACACAAACACACACTTTCATGTGAGTAAGGCGTTTTTGTACACATCTCAAAACACACCCAAAAGTGATTTTGTAAAAACATGTACACCCTTTAACAGAAGACATTCTGTGAGCAGATTAAACATTAAATTATGGAGTCACATATCTGGCCACATACACAGTAAATAATGCAAACACATGTAAACTTACATATGCACAGATACTAATACATTGACACACAGTACAAATGCACAGGCATGCAGAAAGGTTCCTTAAACATGTAAACATACATGAAACACACTCACACACACATACAGAGCCTTATATATGCAAATACACTGATACACACACACACACACAGTGCACTGCCTCACACTCCTAGAATGAGAGAATGCTGGTTCTCAGCGGCTGGTTGTGCTGGTTATCAGAGGGCAGATTGAAGCACACCTCATTCTTTGGGCTGTGTGTAATGTGTGTTCACACACACACACACACACACACACACACACACACACACACACCTTGTGCCTGTCCTCTGTCCCCGACTGGACAGTAATGAGAATCTGTTTGATCAGGCCAGGCTGCCACCCTGATGGACAGAGTGGAGTGAAAGAAGAAGAAGAAGAGGAGGAGGAGGAAGAGGAAGGAAGAAAAGGGCTCAGTGGAGCCTGGTGTCCCATAATGGAATCTGCATGAAATGCATACATAAATCACACCTCTTTCAGGACATTTTCATATGCATAATGTCTTTTCATCCCGTTTCTTTCCAGGAGATGAGCTTTGTAGGGGGGTGGAGGGAGGTGGTGTGTGTCTGTGTGTGTGTGTGTGTGGAGGGGGGTGGGGGGTAAGATGGTTGCTGATGTGAGTGTGTGTCTGTGTGTGAATGTGTGTATGTGTGTGTGTGCATGGGGGGGGTGCTTCTTTTTTACTCCATTTTCTCACTTTTCAACACCGACTTGTCTTTAATGCTTCCAATCTATTGTGCTGACAGCGTAGCAGTGGTGAGATGTTGCACTGGGAGATCTTTTGGTGTCTGGAAGACAGCTGTTCTTTTTGTGTGTTTCTGTGTGTGTGTGTGTCTGTGTGTGTGTTTGTGGATGTGTGTGTGTGTGTGTGTGACTGCTTCTGATGCACATGTCTGTTGTGTATGTGGAACGGTGTGTGTCGGTGCATGTGTGTATGAAATAAATACTTGTGCATACTGTGTGTGTGTGTGTGTG